>CAJNDS010001824.1:240547-538047 GCA_905221605.1 Symbiodinium natans
CAACACAAACATGCCCACCCCCACGTGTTCCGCACAAATAGCGTTCTGAGTTTTTGGCCCGTCGGCCCTTCTCATAATCCGCCGGTCCCCGAGCCGAGAGGCATAAAGGATCTGGTCTCATTCCCTCCTGAAACCAAGCGACATGTGTGACTTTGGCCTTTGGCTCTCCTTCGTCTGTGGTGCGCACGCTGCAGCCCGCTTTTTGGCCGGCCCGGCTGCCGAAGCTGCGCACGCAAGTGTCTCCAGCTAGAAGTTTCTGGGGTTTTTGAGGTCGCATCCGAGTATCATCGAGTATCCGAGTAGCAACTGTTCTGAACTGGAATGAGTGAAGTCTACCTCTGCGTTTGAGAGGGCGCAAGTGCGACCGAACTAAGCATCTCAAAGACCCCTGCTATGATGAGCAAGAAGACACCAAGCTAAGCGATTCAGGGGTTGGAGCTGCGAAAAGTACACAGCATGCATCGAACCGGAGATCTAAAAAATCTTTCCGGCTCTGATAACCGAACCCGTCCATCCGTGCGGTTGATTGCCTGCGCTTCGACACCTACATGGAGACCCTCCATAAGGACGAATGGTTCACATACCCAAATAGGGATGATAGTACTAGAGTTACTAGAGGGTATGTGACCCCAATTTTGGGGTTCATTGCGGCCTTGGGTTGGAGATCTCAGAACTGACCCGCAAGACTCAAGCCAACGCGGGCCCAGCTGCAGTGTGGATACTGAATCTTCATCTCCAGGAGCATATTGGCTCCAGCGACCGAGGCTGACGTGAGGATCAAGCACAAAGCGATGCCCCCAACCTAGTTCATTGTTGGGATAACATTAAAAATTGAAATGTGTATTCCTTATTGGGTTTAAGTACCCTTAAAGATGTAAAATGTTACCCAACTATGACCAAGCAACGTAGCCGGCATTGGCAATGGCAAAGGGCACGGCCATCACAGCTGAGGGCGCTGCGAACGTAAACACTGTGATGCCGGCCTGCGTTTTAGGGTTTAGAGGGTTTAGAGGGTTTAGAGGGTTTAGAGGGTTTAGAGGGTTTAGAGGGTTTGAAGGGTTTAGAGGGTTTAGAGGGTTTAGAGGTTTTGTAGGGTTTAGGAGGGTTTAGGGGTCCGGCCTGCTTCCAGCCCATGTGGCCCCCCTCCTGCTGCACGAGTGGAGCGGTTTGTGCCTCACCCTCCATGGCTGCTACGAGACAACCTGGCCGAGTTCTGGTCTCTAACTACACTCTCAACTGCGAGGCGAAGGGCTTGCGAGGCGCCATGTGGGCAAGACCCAATGTGTGGTAGTGGTCACTGCCAATCACTCTGGCTCGGATGCAAGCAGGCTGTCCCTGAACAAGTTGGCGACGCCCGCTGACCGTCAGCTGCCACTTCTCAGCGGGATGTGTCGTCCGCATAGCCTTTGGAAAGCGAACCTAGCGCATTGCCAAGCTGATCCTTCCCCCCAACCGCAAACGATGCAAAAGAAGCAACACAGCAGTGGCGAGCACTGAGACACCTGGAAGAACATCGGCGGGGCAACCACGACGGCACAGCTGAATGCCTCGCGTTGTAAAAGACTGGCAGCTGGCAGACTCACGAGTACTGAAGCTGGCATGCGCACACACACACACACACCCCTATATAAACCCAAAACCCAAAACCCAAAACCCTAAACCCCTACTGCAAGGTCGCACCAGGAGCTGGCCAAGACCAATGACTGACCGCTTCGGCATCAGACCCACCCATCGGCTCGAGATGTGCTGGGCGAATACCAGAATGGGCTATTAGGCCTTATAATCCCCATAATGAACCCTATAAAGGGTCTTCTAAGGGATTATGGCCCATCCTGGTAAGTGAGTGTTCGGACTGGAAGGTTTGGGGGCGCGTAAAGTTCATTGGGCTTTCCATGATGTAGAGAACTGGCTTCACAAAAGCTTTGCAAGTGCTTTGTGGTGCTCCACGCATACCACGCTGCAAGATGTGATGGAAATGGCTGGCAGCGGCCTGCTGCATCCGCATTCAGACCCTCACTGTGAGAAGGCAGGAACCTTAACCAACCTGCAAACCCGAAACTGATCTTCGAACAACATTGATTGGACAAGCTGTGAGTATGCAGAAGCCTGAGTGTCTCCCGCTACGTGCCAACATCCCACACGGAAGGACAGATTTTTTTAGCTCCCGGGCACAGGCAGATGGAGCCACCCCTGGGTTTGAGAGGATGGAGACTGTGCCGCGGCTTTGAAATTCACAACGCGGCCTCAGATCCTGATGGCGAGTTCGCCAGTCTCACGCTCTCGTTAGATGGATTTCGCATGATTTCACACCCAGCCCGCTGGTGAGGCCAGGGCAAATTGCAAAGCCTCCCGCCCTCCCACCTTCGTGTTTGGTACATTGCATGCGGGGCAGGTGCCAGCAAGTCCACTCCCCCTTTGCAAACAAATGCAAAGCATTCGGCACACAGGGTGGGAGGTGATGGGCTTCAGTGGTACGTACCTGTGTGAGCAGGCAGACCACGTTTCCAAAATTGTCAAACTCTGATCCACATGATGCCGTCTCCAACTTGCCGACCTTGCGAATCCTGTCTTCGCTGGCCAGACAAGATGAAGAGCAGCTCATCCCCCCACTGTCAGATGTATGTTGCAGCCTGCAAACCACATCAAACCTAACACGGTAACTGCAGGTGGAATGATGGATGATGAGCTGATGAATTTCAGTTGATACCCGGCATGCAGCGTAATGCTGCCGCGCGCGGGACTGCGCAAAAAAAAACGATTTCACACCTACACTTTGTCGATGTGTCCGAAAGAAATCAAGCAGCGGGAAAGAGGCTGCTTGCTCCAACCTGGCTCCAATCTAGGTCTTCTTGAAGCCCATGAACGCAGACATTGCCAACGTCCATAGCCGCAATCATATACTGTTGAAGCTCCTGCCTTGGGGATTCAAGTCTACTCGTCGCACTCTTCCTCGGAGAAGACCGGGGACCCGCGCATGGACTTCTCGGAGTTGTCGCCCACTCCGTCGTCCATGAGTTGGATCATCTGCTCCATGTTCGCCTCGGAGTACATGGTCGGCACCGAAGCATTGAAGCCAAGCTTGGCCTCCAACTGCTGTCGGAGGTCCTTGAGGTTGGCCATGGCATCCTTGACCGCATTCAGCTGCTTCAGCTCCTCCAAGCGGCGGGGCGTGGGCACCGTGTAGAGGCTGCTGATCGCCTCCGCCTTCTTGGGGTTCTTGAGGATGCTGCCCTTGGCGCAGGCCGCGTGCACCGCGGCACCATAAGGGGCCATGGCGGCCGCAGCGGTGATGATGCCGGAGATGCTTGCGCCACAGAGCGCGCTCACGTCCAAGAAGTCCTGGCAATGGACCACAATCAAGTTGATGAATGTGACCACCTGGCTCATGTAGGCGATCGCACCGCCGATGTCCACCGTACACAGTGCGCTGTAGAGGCCGGAGACCTTACATCTGCAAGCTGTGCCAGAAATGCACCAGCAACGACGCGCACATGTTTGTGCCTAAAAAAATTAGCGTGTCTCTCCGCGTGGTGGGGCCGGGGGGGGCCGGACAAGCAATGGCATAATATTTCAATGGAGAACTAATGGAGATCCACTACAGTAAGCCCGCCGACCTTGTTGATGGGCCCGTCGAGGTTGACGCGGCCGCATTGGCCGCTGTTCACCGCCGAGTTGATGGAAAGGCCCATGTTGGCAAGGTTGGCGACCACCATGCCGACGTCAACCCCGCACTGCACGCCCACGCCAATCGGACCCTCACCGATGAGCAGTCGTCGTCCATCCCGCACGGTCTGGTCGCCGAGGACGCTGATCTTGCTGGTGGTCAGCTGCGGCGGGACCCCCGTGCACGTGGCCGCAGCCAGGGAAGCGGTCGCTGCCAGCTCACCCATCACGGAGACAAGGCCGGTCACACCAACGGAACACACTGCATCCACATTGAGATTGAGGGCGCAGTTCGAGGCGGCGTAAGAGAGCTTCGCCGCAGCATTGGCCACCCAGGTCACCAAAATGGCACCGTTCACTTGGCATGCGAGCTCCGACTCGCCATCTCGGGGAGCAGGGCAGGTCCTGATGATGGCGTTGATGTCGTCGCCCATGCCAACCACCGACACAAAAGCCTCCAGAACGTTGAAAGCACAGTAGGCGTTGGTGGCCTTGCGCATGCGGTCTGCATTCTTCTGCTTCTTATAGGCGATGATCTCGTCCTTGGTCAGCATCTGTCGCGCGGCATCCGCCGGATCTGCTGGCAAAGACCGCACCTCATGCTGCTCGTAGTGCTGAGAATACTTGTGGCCAGTGCTCCTCATGGCCTTCATGACGATCTTCTCCGCCAGGGAGCGCTTCTTCACGCTCTTCAGAGCGTCGGCCTTCAGGGCCATCTGCGCATCCACGCCCAAGGAGGACTTTCCCTGGAAGGCACCGAAATCCAAGGATTGACACTTCTTTGCACCCGGCATGGCCAGGAAAGCCACGACGCCCAGGCCCAGCGTTACCACAATTGCTGTCTTCTTCATCCAGCCACGGGAGCTCGGGGGAGAGGTCTTCGCCTCTGCATCGGACTCCGGGTGGACAGCCTCGAAAGGTGCGGCCATGGCTCTAGGACGGCACTATAGGCGTCTTTTGAATGGGCGAGATGCGGCTCGAGCAAAGGCGCTGCTGCGGGTCGCCACAGGCAGTCTAGTCAAGCGCAAACCTCTCCGCCAAAAATAAAGAACCAGTTTAGTAGCAGGCAAAAAATATTAATGACACGACCTGCGATAATTGTGTGCCTTGAGGGTTTGGTCGAGTGGAAACATCACCAGAGCCCATGACCCTTGACGACCCTTGAATCGCCCAAACCCGTAGCCGTAACGCTTTTTGCCAAAGCAAAAGAAACTTCTTCAAAACCTAGGACCTATAGATCAAAATGAAGGGAGGTCCACGCCATAACTCAACTCGCCTTGCCTGTCTCCCAGTGCATGTCAGTGTCTCCCACCATGTGCAAACATCCCGCACGGAGCCGCAAACTCTTTTAGCTCCCGGGCACAGGCAGATGGAGCCACCCCTGGGTTTGAGAGGATGGAGACTGTGCCGCGGCTTTGAAATTCACAACGCGGCCTTAGATCCTGATGGCGAGTTCGCCAGTCTCACGCTCTCGATAGATGGATTTCACATGATTTCACACCCAGCCCGCTGGTGAGGCCAGGGCAAAACCCGCCCTTCCACCTTCGTATTTGGTACACTATATATGCGCATCAAGTCCACTCCCTCTTGCAAACAAGTGCAAAGCATTCGGCACACACGGTGGGAGGCGATGGGCTTCAGTGGTACGTACCTGTGTGAGCAGGCAGACCACGTTTCCAAAATTGTCAAACTCTGATCCACATGATGCCGTCTCCAACTTGCCGACCTTGCGAATCCTGTCTTCGCTGGCCAGACAAGATGAAGAGCAGCTCATCCCCCCACTGTCAGATGTATGTTGCAGCCTGCAAACCACATCAAACCTAACACGGCGACTGCAGGTGGAATGATGGATGATGAGCTGATGAATTTCAGTTGATACCCGGCATGCAGCGTAATGCTGCCGCGCGCGGGACTGCGCAAAAAAAACGATTTCACACCTACACTTTGTCGATGTGTCCGAAAGAATCCAAGCAGCGGGAAAAAGGCTGCTTGCTCCAACCTGGCTCCAACCTAGGTCTTCTTGAAGCCCATGAACGCAGACATTGCCAACGTCCATAGCCGCAATCATATACTGTTGAAGCTCCTGCCTTGGGGATTCAAGTCTACTCGTCGCACTCTTCCTCGGAGAAGACCGGGGACCCGCGCATGGACTTCTCGGAGTTGTCGCCCACTCCGTCGTCCATGAGTTGGATCATCTGCTCCATGTTCGCCTCGGAGTACATGGTCGGCACCGAAGCATTGAAGCCAAGCTTGGCCTCCAACTGCTGTCGGAGGTCCTTGAGGTTGGCCATGGCATCCTTGACCGCATTCAGCTGCTTCAGCTCCTCCAAGCGGCGGGGCGTGGGCACCGTGTAGAGGCTGCTGATCGCCTCCGCCTTCTTGGGGTTCTTGAGGATGCTGCCCTTGGCACAGGCCGCGTGCACCGCGGCACCATACGGGGCCATGGCGGCCGCAGCGGTGATGATGCCGGAGATGCTTGCGCCACAGAGCGCGCTCACGTCCAAGAAGTCCTGGCAATGGACCACAATCAAGTTGATGAATGTGACCACCTGGCTCATGTAGGCGATCGCACCGCCGATGTCCACCGTACACAGTGCGCTGTAGAGGCCGGAGACCTTACATCTGCAAGCTGTGCCAGAAATGCACCAGCAACGACGCGCACATGTTTGTGCCCTACAAAATTAGCGTGTCTCTCCGCGTGGTGGGGCCGGGGGGGCCGGACAAGCAATGGCATAATATTTCAATGGAGTGGATAAGCCCGCCGACCTTGTTGATGGGCCCGTCGAGGTTGACGCGGCCGCATTGGCCGCTGTTCACCGCCGAGTTGATGGAAAGGCCCATGTTGGCAAGGTTGGCGACCACCATGCCGACGTCAACCCCGCACTGCACGCCCACGCCAATCGGACCCTCACCGATGAGCAGTCGTCGTCCATCCCGCACGGTCTGGTCGCCGAGGACGCTGATCTTGCTGGTGGTCAGCTGTGGCGGGACACCCGTGCACGTGGCCGCAGCCAGGGAAGCGGTCGCTGCCAGCTCACCCATCACGGAGACAAGGCCGGTCACGCCCACGGAACACACTGCATCCACGTTGAGATTGAGGGCGCAGTTCGAGGCGGCGTAAGAGAGCTTCGCCGCAGCATTGGCCACCCAGGTCACCAAAATGGCACCGTTCACTTGGCATGCGAGCTCCGACTCGCCATCTCGGGGAGCAGGGCAGGTCCTGATGATGGCGTTGATGTCGTCGCCCATGCCAACCACCGACACAAAAGCCTCCAGAACGTTGAAAGCACAGTAGGCGTTGGTGGCCTTGCGCATGCGGTCTGCATTCTTCTGCTTCTTGTAGGCGATGATCTCGTCCTTGGTCAGCATCTGTCTCGCGGCATCCGCCGGATCTGCTGGCAAAGACCGCACCTCATGCTGCTCGTAGTGCTGAGAATACTTGTGGCCAGTGCTCCTCATGGCCTTCATGACGATCTTCTCCGCCAGGGAGCGCTTCTTGACGCTCTTCAGAGCGTTGGCCTTCAGGGCCATCTGCGCATCCACGCCCAAGGAGGACTTTCCCTGGAAGGCACCGAAATCCAAGGATTGACACTTCTTTGCACCCGGCATGGCCAGAAAAGCCACCACGCCCAGGCCCAGCGTTACCACAATTGCTGTCTTCTTCATCCAGCCACGGGAGCTCGGGGGAGAGGTCTTCGCCTCTGCATCGGACTCCGGGTGGACAGCCTCGAAAGGTGCGGCCATGGCTCTAGGACGGCACTAGGCGTCTTTTGAATGGGCGAGATGCGGCTCGAGCAAAGGCGCTGCTGCGGGTCGCCACAGGCAGTCTAGTCAAGCGCAAACCTCTCCGCCAAAAATAAAGAACGAGTTTAGTAGCAGGCAAAAATTTTCATGACACGACCTGCGATAATTGTGTGCCTTGAGGGTTTGGTCGACAGGAAACATCACCAGAGCCCATGACCCTTGACGACCCTCGAATCGCCCAAACCCGTAGCCGTAACGCTTTTTGCCAAAGCAAAAGAAACTTCTTCAAAACCTAGGACCTATAGATCAAAATGAAGGGAGGTCCACGCCATAACTCGACTCGCCTTGCCTGCCTCCCAGTGCATGTCAGTGTCTCCCACCATGTGCAAACATCCCGCACGGAGCCGCAAACTCTTTTAGCTCCCGGGCACAGGCAGATGGAGCCACCCCTGGGTTTGAGAGGATGGAGACTGTGCTGCGGCTTTGAAATTCACAACGCGGCCTTAGATCCTGATGGCGAGTTCGCCAGTCTCACGCTCTCGATAGATGGATTCCACATGATTTCACACCCAGCCCGCTGGTGAGGCCAGGGCAAAACCCGCCCTTCCACCTTCGTATTTGGTACACTATATATGCGCATCAAGTCCACTCCCTCTTGCAAACAAGTGCAAAGCATTCGGCACACACGGTGGGAGGCGATGGGCTTCAGTGGTACGTACCTGTGTGAGCAGGCAGACCACGTTTCCAAAATTGTCAAACTCTGATCCACATGATGCCGTCTCCAACTTGCCGACCTTGCGAATCCTGTCTTCGCTGGCCAGACAAGATGAAGAGCAGCTCATCCCCCCACTGTCAGATGTATGTTGCAGCCTGCAAACCACATCAAACCTAACACGGTAACTGCAGGTGGAATGATGGATGATGAGCTGATGAATTTCAGTTGATACCCGGCATGCAGCGTAATGCTGCCGCGCGCGGGACTGCGCAAAAAAAAACGATTTCACACCTACACTTTGTCGATGTGTCCGAAAGAAATCAAGCAGCGGGAAAGAGGCTGCTTGCTCCAACCTGGCTCCAATCTAGGTCTTCTTGAAGCCCATGAACGCAGACATTGCCAACGTCCATAGCCGCAATCATATACTGTTGAAGCTCCTGCCTTGGGGATTCAAGTCTACTCGTCGCACTCTTCCTCGGAGAAGACCGGGGACCCGCGCATGGACTTCTCGGAGTTGTCGCCCACTCCGTCGTCCATGAGTTGGATCATCTGCTCCATGTTCGCCTCGGAGTACATGGTCGGCACCGAAGCATTGAAGCCAAGCTTGGCCTCCAACTGCTGTCGGAGGTCCTTGAGGTTGGCCATGGCATCCTTGACCGCATTCAGCTGCTTCAGCTCCTCCAAGCGGCGGGGCGTGGGCACCGTGTAGAGGCTGCTGATCGCCTCCGCCTTCTTGGGGTTCTTGAGGATGCTGCCCTTGGCACAGGCCGCGTGCACCGCGGCACCATACGGGGCCATGGCGGCCGCAGCGGTGATGATGCCGGAGATGCTTGCGCCACAGAGCGCGCTCACGTCCAAGAAGTCCTGGCAATGGACCACAATCAAGTTGATGAATGTGACCACCTGGCTCATGTAGGCGATCGCACCGCCGATGTCCACAGTACACAGTGCGCTGTAGAGGCCGGAGACCTTACATCGAAGCTGTGCCAGACATGCACCAGCGGCGACGCGAACACATGTTTGTGCCAGTTTTGCTACTTAGCGTGTCTCTCCGCGGGGTGGGGCCAGGGGGGCCGGACAAGCAATGGCATAATATTTCAATGGAGAACTAATGGAGATCCACTACAGTAAGCCCGCCGACCTTGTTGATGGGCCCGTCGAGGTTGACGCGGCCGCATTGGCCGCTGTTCACCGCCGAGTTGATGGAAAGGCCCATGTTGGCAAGGTTGGCGACCACCATGCCGACGTCAACCCCGCACTGCACGCCCACGCCAATCGGACCCTCACCGATGAGCAGGCGTCGTCCATCCCGCACGGTCTGGTCGCCGAGGACGCTGATCTTGCTGGTGGTCAGCTGTGGCGGTACCCCCGTGCACGTGGCCGCAGCCAGGGAAGCGGTCGCTGCCAGCTCGCCCATCACGGAGACAAGGCCGGTCACGCCCACAGAACACACTGCATCCACGTTGAGATTGAGGGCGCAGTTCGAGGCGGCGTAAGAGAGCTTCGCCGCAGCATTGGCCACCCAGGTCACCAGAATGGCACCGTTCACTTGGCATGCGAGCTCCGACTCGCCATCTCGGGGAGCAGGGCAGGTCCTGATGATGGCGTTGATGTCGTCGCCCATGCCAACCACCGACACAAAAGCCTCCAGAACGTTGAAAGCACAGTAGGCGTTGGTGGCCTTGCGCATGCGGTCTGCATTCTTCTGCTTCTTGTAGGCGATGATCTCGTCCTTGGTCAGCATCTGTCTCGCGGCATCCGCCGGATCTGCTGGCAAAGACCGCACCTCATGCTGCTCGTAGTGCTGAGAATACTTGTGGCCAGTGCTCCTCATGGCCTTCATGACGATCTTCTCCGCCAGGGAGCGCTTCTTCACGCTCTTCAGAGCGTCGGCCTTCAGGGCCATCTGCGCATCCACGCCCAAGGAGGACTTTCCCTGGAAGGCACCGAAATCCAAGGATTGACACTTCTTTGCACCCGGCATGGCCAGAAAAGCCACCACGCCCAGGCCCAGCGTTACCACAATTGCTGTCTTCTTGATCCAGCCACGGGAGCTCGGGGGAGAGGTCTTCGCCTCTGCATCGGACTCCAGGTGGACAGCCTCGAAAGGTGCGGCCATGGCAACGTGCTCGCAAGCTCTAGGACGGGCGGCTTTGGAGCAGGCGAGATGCAGCTTGAGCGGTGACAGACAGCGCAGGCCAGGCAGCAACACTATGCAAAACTAATATCGTTGACTCTGGTAGATTCTGGTAGGTGGTGGGAAACGAATATGGCCTAAACAAAAAATCATGAGGCTCAGGGTCAGATGACAAGAAGAGTCGCAAACCATCATGACGGCACTATGGCAATGTCGGGTGCAACCGGCCGATCGCACGTGCAAGGCATGTTACTTGCCACTGATCTGCGACGCCATCTCATCCACCTAACCCGAAACCTGAACTCTTTACTGTCTCTGCAGAACACATTCGCAGCTACCGAGTCGGTAAAAATGCCTGCACATGCGGAATCAAATTACTTCTCTAGTCTGAGCCATCAAACAGGGGTCAGCTGTCTTATTTCTTCTTTACGTCCCTATGCACTTTCGCGCATGCTTGCTTTCCTGTAGACTGGGAACGCTTCGTCTTGATAATTACCTCTCAATTTTTTCCAACACCCTTGTGACAGGATGGCGGGGAGGGCAAGAAACATTCTACCCACAAGTGTCACAAGCGGCACGGGCCATTAAGATGCGTTGCAGCATAAGGAACTCAGCTGCGTGGTGGGTGTTCAAAGCAGAGCGGGGGCCGGCTCGACATCATGGATTCGGATTCATCTCCGGCGGACTAGGCATGATTGAGCTGTTGTTGTGCCAAAGCGTTTGCTGCTGCACCAGTGACAGCTATTTGTCTACGTAGACAATGAGCCGCATGCAGTTGTCAAATCGCATGTGGTGGAGTCAACAAGCAGCTTCACGGCTTTTGTGGATAACTGCAGGATGCTACGCGTCTGGTCTGGAGTCCAGATGCGTGCCGAGCGAAACAGAGTGAAACAGAGCTGAATCAATCGGCCATTGGCCCCTAAGCCATTGGCAACGGATTAGGGTTTAGGGTTTAGGGCCTTAGGGTTTAGGGTTTAGGGTTTAGGGTTTAGGGTACAACCCAGTCTTTGGATCTGGGTTTGTACCACGCACCGTTGCTCCATGCCACCTGTGACCTGAATAGCCTTGTCCATCCATGTTCCTTAATACTGCCTTGCAATAACCCTAAACCCTAAACCCTAAACCCTCTTAAACTGCCTTGTAATTCAAGCCTTCGGCATTTCTGGATCGTGAGTGCCTAGCTTATTTTTTGCTTATGAAGTTGAGTCTAGCCAGCTATGGCCCGCAGGACACGGCAAGCCTGAAGCGTATCCAACCATCTCTCACTTTAGACACAGGTCGGCTAGGTGAAGTTCAAAGGGGACCCCACTCACTTCCAGAACAAGCCGAGCTGGTGAACCTTGTCGGTAAGAACCTAGGTCGGGCCCTCTTGCACTGGTTGATGTCAGGTGGACTTCCACACAGCAAGGGATTTTGATTCGCCCTGACAGAACCCACGCCCTGCGATTCTCCTTTCCACGCTCCTGACTCATGTCAATACAGCCAAGCGGCTGGGTACAGCGCCTCTGTGCTTTCTGTCAGGACCTTACAAGTAACTGCGATGAGAAGACTGTTCCACCAGCCAGCATCACGTTGGAGATTCGCTGCCCCTGTTCTGGGCAATCGGATCCCCCCCCCCCCCGAGACGGGAAGACTGGGGCCACAGCCTTCAAGCCCGCAACCCTCCCGTGCAACCCACAGCTTGCAGAAATTCACCCGGCGCACACACAAGTACACCCCCAAAACATACCCCAAGGCCTGAATCCTAAAACCCTTT
This sequence comes from Symbiodinium natans, assembly GCA_905221605.1. Taxonomy (NCBI): domain Eukaryota; class Dinophyceae; order Suessiales; family Symbiodiniaceae; genus Symbiodinium; species Symbiodinium natans. The sequence continues at coordinate 252,563 of CAJNDS010001824.1, forward strand.
TTAACCCCCAACCCCAAACCCCAAACCCTAAACCCTAAACATGGGCCACAAAGAAGAAAAAAAGGACCAGGTCCGTGGCCATGAGGAACTCAGAGGCTGCCTCCTCCTCGCCGTGGCTGCCCAGATCGCTACGGAGCCGATCCTTGGAGCTTTGTGGGTTTAGGGTTTAGGGTTTAGGGTTTAGGGTTTAGGGTTTAGGGTTTAGGGTTTAGGATGTTGAGTAGGGGGCTGCAGGGTTTGTCTAGGGCTTTTTGCAGGTTGTTTTTTAGGGCTTTGCAGGGCTTTTACTTGGCTTGCTCTATGCCTCCACGCTCCACGCTGGCCCCCGCTGCCCCCCCACCTACAAATCCTACGAAGCACCATAGGGGGGCCATGGGGTGCTGGTGCAGCAAGAGTTTACTTGAATTGGCACGCTTGATACCCCTACTAGGGTACCCTCGGGCCCTTACTGAGTATTGAGGGTAGTACTGAGGGTCTGGAGCTTGGTTTCAGACTTTGGGACTTAGGGTGGGTTTGCTGAGCTTGGGGCCTGGGGTTGGGAGATACGAGTAGGGTCTATCGGGCTTTGGGCTTAAGCGCGTAGGGTGGGGAAAAAGCTGTGCTCAGACTCAGGCTTTTTTTGGGATGGCTCGGTTTGGGATTGACGTGGGGGTCCCTTTTGCAGGGTATCCCTCTGCGGGGTTCCGGGATATTCTATGGTATACCGGTATACCCCATGGTGCCCCTATGGGAAATGTCCGGTTGACGAGTTTGAGGGGCATTATTTGTAGTTTGCCTGGGATTAACATCTTAAAGGTTTCGACAGATGCTGTCGGACTCGCCCTTGCAGTAGCCATTGTGTCTCGCCCGGCGGCCTTCTACATGTGGTAATTAGATACAGTAGATACAGCAGATTAGGGTCTTTCTCTTGGGTTGCCCATTGTTCATAGTATTCTGGGCCTTAAGATTTCGGGTACGTACCCAGAAAAAGGGCGATGTCTTGAAGGACTAAAGGTCAGATAGTCGCGCATCGCCGAAATCTCAAGAGCAAGGCTTTGTTTCTCCTAGTTTCCGTGGGTGCTGTCTTTGCACTGTTTATTCGACCTTGGAGTTTAGGAGCTCTTCTTCTTCTTTTCTTTAGATTACGTCCTTTTATTCCCGTCTTCGTCCTTTTATTCCCTTCTTCATCAGACACACTTCCTTTCCTTTCTGCGTAGCCTCCGAAAATAAAACCGGAACAAATACGCGAACAAGTAACCCCTACCCTAGCCAGAAACGCGCTTTCATATGCTCCACAAGAAGATCGGTCAACTCTCAGTGAGGTCAAGTCAAATTGGGAATCCGCTCGTCCTCCCAACCTCATGCCTGTTGCACTTCGTGGGCAAAGTGTCTCTCAAGAATGCCCCTAAACCCAGGACACCATACACCCTACACCCTTTTGTTTCCATCTGGGCCCTACACCCTACACCCTACACATCCCTAAACCCTAAACAGGTAGGAGGCATTGGGAGGTAACAAGCGATGCAAGAGCCGGTGGCGTGCGTGCCTGGCCACTGGGTGCGCAGGTCACGCCTCCCAAACTTGATAGGATCGCCTTGTTAGCAAACTTGCCTTGCCCATCTCACGCCTACTTTGTGTGAAGGGCTGAAACTTACTTCTCCAATAACCGAAAAAAGTTAAACTTTATGATTCCTACTAAATAAGGAGACCCAAAAAGTTTGAAGTTCAGTTGTTGGAGAAGTAAGGAAATAGCCCAAGAGTGACCGCCTTGGGCTTCGAGAAGCCGGACTGACATCTTTCAGGGGCTCTCTACAGGCTATTGAACGCAGACATTGCTAACGTCCGTAGCCGCAAGAACGCATGCATAACTATCTTGTTTCATATAGGGTGCCTTCACTGTGCCTACTCCTCGCACTCTTCCTCGGAGAAGACCGGGGACCCGCGCATGGACTTCTCGATGTTGTCGCTGACGCCGTCGTCCATGAGTTGGATCATCTGCTCCATGTTCGCCTCGGAGTACATGGTCGGCACCGAAGCGTTGAAGCCAAGCTTGGCCTCCAACTGCTGTCGGAGGTCCTTGAGGTTGGCCATGGCATCCTTGACCGCATTCAGCTGCTTCAGCTCCTCCAAGCGGCGGGGCGTGGGCACCGTGTAGAGGCTGCTGATGGCCTCCGCCTTCTTGGGGTTCTTGAGGATGCTGCCCTTGGCGCAGGCCGCATGCACTGCGGCACCATAAGGGGCCATGGCGGCCGCAGCAGTGATGATGCCGGAGATGCTTGCGCCGCAGAGCGCGCTCACGTCCAAGAAGTCCTGGCAATGGACCACAATCAAGTTGATGAATGTGACCACCTGGCTCATGTAGGCGATCGCACCGCCGATGTCCACCGTACACAGTGCGCTGTAGAGGCCGGAGACCTATGCATCTGCAAGCTGTCTGCAAGCTGTGCCACCATGCACCAGCATTGACGCGCACGCATGTTTGTGCCTAAACATGTAGCAGCATGCCTCATGTCCCTCCGCTGGGGCCGGGGGGGCCGGACAAGCACTGGCATACATTGTGGCATACGTTTCAACTGAGATCAACTAAGCCCGCCGACCTTGTTGATGGGCCCGTCAAGGTTGACGCGGCCGCATTGGCCGCTGTTCACCGCGGAGTTGATGGAAAGGCCCATGTTGGCAAGGTTGGCGACCACCATGCCGACGTCAACCCCGCACTGCACGCCCACGCCAATCGGACCCTCACCGATGAGCAGTCGTCGTCCATCCCGCACGGTCTGGTCGCCGAGGACGCTGATCTTGCTGGTGGTCAGCTGTGGCGGTACCCCCGTGCACGTGGCCGCAGCCAGGGAAGCGGTCGCTGCCAGCTCACCCATCACGGAGACAAGGCCGGTCACGCCCACGGAACACTGCATCCACGTTGAGATTGAGGGCGCAGTTCGAGGCGGCGTAAGAGAGCTTCGCCGCAGCATTGGCCACCCAGGTCACCAAAATGGCACCGTTCACTTGGCATGCGAGCTCCGACTCGCCATCTCGGGGAGCAGGGCAGGTCCTGATGATGGCGTTGATGTCGTCGCCCATGCCAACCACCGACACAAAAGCCTCCAGAACGTTGAAAGCACAGTAGGCGTTGGTGGCCTTGCGCATGCGGTCTGCATTCTTCTGCTTCTTGTAGGCGATGATCTCGTCCTTGGTCAGCATCTGTCTCGCGGCATCCGCCGGATCTGCTGGCAAAGACCGCACCTCATGCTGCTCGTAGTGCTGAGAATACTTGTGGCCAGTGCTCCTCATGGCCTTCATGACGATCTTCTCCGCCAGGGAGCGCTTCTTCACGCTCTTCAGAGCGTCGGCCTTCAGGACCATCTGTGCATCCACGCCCAAGGAGGACTTTCCCTGGAAGGCACCGAAATCCAAGGATTGACACTTCTTTGCGCCCGGCATGGCCAGAAAAGCCACGACGCCCAGGCCCAACGTTGCCACAATTGCTGTCTTCTTCATCCAGCCACGGGAGCTCGGGGGAGAGGTCTTCGCCTCTGCTTCGGACTCCAAGTGGACAGCTTCGAAGGGTGTGGCCATAGCAACTTACTCGCAGGCTCTAGGACCTCTAGGATGGGCAAGATGCGGCTTTGGAGCGGGCAAGATGCGGCTTGAGCAATGGCGCTGCTGCGAGTTGCCACCGGCAATCTGGTCAGGCAAGCATAAGCCTCCCCGCCATAAACAAAGAATCAGTTTAGTCACAAGCAAACTTTGCACGACACGCCTTGCGACAGCTGTGTGTTTTGAGGGTTTGGTTTTGATCAGCTTCAAGCTAAGCGCTGTCTACGCAGGACGTGTGCAAGCGGTTTTGAGAGCGTGCACATGTGTGCAAAAGCTCTGTTTTTGCTCCCTGCCGTCTCCAACTTGCCGACTTGCGAAGCTTGTCTTCGCTGGACGAGGTGAAGAGCAAGTCATCCTCCGACTGTCAGATGTAATTATATTCTATAGCTTGCAGAACAACAGGGGTGGCAAGTCGAATGATAGACAGTGCGCTGGTGAGCACGGTGGGCATGCCATTTCAGGACATATACCCGGTGCTCGGCGAAACGCTGCCGCTTTCGGGCAGCACCACGGACGTATCTAAAACTTCGAGACTGCGCCAGACGCCTTCACATCAAGTCAATGTGGCCAAAAATGAACAAGAGATCAGAAAGGCTGCATGCTTCAAGGGCTGGTAAGCTCTTGTGGAAGCCTATGAACGCAGACATTGCCAACGTCCATAGCCGTAATTTACTTGAAGCTCCTCAAGTCTACTCGTCGCACTCTTCCTCGGAGAAGACCGGGGACCCGCGCATGGACTTCTCGGTGTTGTCACCCACGCCGTCGTCCATGAGTTGGATCATCTGCTCCATGTTCGCCTCGGAGTACATGGTCGGCACCGAAGCGTTGAAGCCAAGCTTGGCCTCCAACTGCTGTCGGAGGTCCTTGAGGTTGGCCATGGCATCCTTGACCGCATTCAGCTGCTTCAGCTCCTCCAAGCGGCGGGGCGTGGGCACCGTGTAGAGGCTGCTGATGGCCTCCGCCTTCTTGGGGTTCTTGAGGATGCTGCCCTTGGCGCAGGCCGCATGCACCGCGGCACCATAAGGGGCCATGGCGGCCGCAGCGGTGATGATGCCGGAGATGCTTGCGCCGCAGAGCGCGCTCACGTCCAAGAAGTCCTGGCAATGGACCACAATCAAGTTGATGAATGTGACCACCTGGCTCATGTAGGCGATCGCACCGCCGATGTCCACCGTACACAGCGCGCTGTAGAGGCCGGAGACCTTACATCTGCAAGCTGTGCCACCATGCACCAGCGGCGACGCGAACGCATGTTTGTGCCAGTTTTGCGCCTAACAATTTAGCAGTATGCCTCCGTGTCTCTCCGTGTGGTGGATGGGGGGGGGGGGGCGGGCAAGCATTGGTATACATTGTGGCATACGTTTCAACTGAGATCCACTAAGCCCGCCGACCTTGTTGATGGGCCCGTCGAGGTTGACGCGGCCACATTGGCCGCTGTTAACAGCGGAGTTGATGGAAAGGCCCATGTTGGCAAGGTTGGCGACCACCATGCCGACGTCAACCCCGCACTGCACACCCACGCCAATCGGACCCTCACCGATGAGCAGTCGTCGTCCATCCCGCACGGTCTGGTCGCCGAGGACGCTGATCTTGCTGGTGGTCAGCTGCGGCGGGACCCCCGTGCACGTGGCCGCAGCCAGGGAAGCGGTCGCTGCCAGCTCACCCATCACGGAGACAAGGCCGGTCACGCCCACGGAACACACTGCATCCACGTTGAGATTGAGGGCGCAGTTCGAGGCGGCGTAAGAGAGCTTCGCCGCAGCATTGGCCACCCAGGTCACCAAAATGGCACCGTTCACTTGGCATGCGAGCTCCGACTCGCCATCTCGGGGAGCAGGGCAGGTCCTGATGATGGCGTTGATGTCGTCGCCCATGCCAACCACCGACACAAAAGCCTCCAGAACGTTGAAAGCACAGTAGGCGTTGGTGGCCTTGCGCATGCGGTCTGCATTCTTCTGCTTCTTGTAGGCGATGATCTCGTCCTTGGTCAGCATCTGTCTCGCGGCATCCGCCGGATCTGCTGGCAAAGACCGCACCTCATGCTGCTCGTAGTGCTGAGAATACTTGTGGCCAGTGCTCCTCATGGCCTTCATGACGATCTTCTCCGCCAGGGAGCGCTTCTTCACGCTCTTCAGAGCGTCGGCCTTCAGGGCCATCTGCGCATCGACGCCCAAGGAGGACTTTCCCTGGAAGGCACCGAAATCCAAGGATTGACACTTCTTTGCGCCCGGCATGGCCAGAAAAGCCACGACGCCCAGGCCCAGCGTTGCCACAATTGCTGTCTTCTTCATCCAGCCACGGGAGCTCGGGGGAGAGGTCTTCGCCTCTGCATCGGACTCCAAGTGGACAGCTTCGAAAGGTGCGGCCATGGCAACGTGCTCGCAAGCTCCAGGACGGGCAATGTGCGGCTTTGGAGTGGGCGAGATGCGGCTCGAGCAAAGGCGCTGCTGCGAGTCGGCACAGGCAGTCGAGTCAAGCGCAAGCCTCTCCGCCATAAACAAACAGTTTAGTCAAAAGGAAAAATGCATGACACGCATGCTTGAGGGTTTGGGTTTGATCAGCTTCAAGCTAAGCGCTGTCTACGCAGGACGTGTGCAAGCGTTTTCAATGGACGTCAGCGTGCACATGCGTGCAAAAGCTTTGTTTTTGCTCCCTGCCGTCTCCAACTTGCCGACCCCCTTGCGAAGCTTGTCTTCGCTGGAAGAGGTGAAGAGCAAGTCATCCTCCGACTGTCAGATGCAATTGTATTCTATAGCTTGCAAAACAACAGGGGTGGCAAGTCGAATGATAGACAGTGCGCTGGTGAGCACGGTGGGCATGCCATTTCAGGACATATACCCGGTGCTCGGCGAAACGCTGCCGCTTTCGGGCAGCACCACGGACGTATCTAAAACTTCGAGACTGCGCCAGACGCCTTCACATCAAGTCAATGTGGCCAAAAATGAACAAGAGATCAGAAAGGCTGCATGCTTCAAGGGCTGGTAAGCTCTTGTGGAAGCCTATGAACGCAGACATTGCCAACGTCCATAGCCGTAATTTACTTGAAGCTCCTCAAGTCTACTCGTCGCACTCTTCCTCGGAGAAGACCGGGGACCCGCGCATGGACTTCTCGGTGTTGTCACCCACGCCGTCGTCCATGAGTTGGATCATCTGCTCCATGTTCGCCTCGGAGTACATGGTCGGCACCGAAGCGTTGAAGCCAAGCTTGGCCTCCAACTGCTGTCGGAGGTCCTTGAGGTTGGCCATGGCATCCTTGACCGCATTCAGCTGCTTCAGCTCCTCCAAGCGGCGGGGCGTGGGCACCGTGTAGAGGCTGCTGATCGCCTCCGCCTTCTTGGGGTTCTTGAGGATGCTGCCCTTGGCGCAGGCCGCATGCACTGCGGCACCATAAGGGGCCATGGCGGCCGCAGCAGTGATGATGCCGGAGATGCTTGCGCCACAGAGCGCGCTCACGTCCAAGAAGTCCTGGCAATGGACCACAATCAAGTTGATGAATGTGACCACCTGGCTCATGTAGGCGATCGCACCGCCGATGTCCACCGTACACAGTGCGCTGTAGAGGCCGGAGACCTTACATCTGCAAGCTGTGCCACCATGCACCAGCGGCGATGCGAACGCATGTTTGTGCCAGTTTTGCGCCTAATAATTTAGCAGCACGCCTCTGTGTCTCTCCGTGTGGGGGGGGGGGGGGACAAGCATTGGCATACATTGTGGCATACATTGCAACTGAGATCAACTAAGCCCGCCGACCTTGTTGATGGGCCCGTCGAGGTTGACGCGGCCGCATTGGCCGCTGTTCACCGCGGAGTTGATGGAAAGGCCCATGTTGGCAAGGTTGGCGACCACCATGCCGACGTCAACCCCGCACTGCACGCCCACGCCAATCGGGCCCTCACCGATGAGCAGTCGTCGTCCATCCCGCACGGTCTGGTCGCCAAGGACGCTGATCTTGCTGGTGGTCAGCTGCGGCGGGACCCCCGTGCACGTGGCCGCAGCCAGGGAAGCGGTCGCTGCCAGCTCACCCATCACGGAGACAAGGCCGGTCACGCCAACGGAACACACTGCATCCACATTGAGATTGAGGGCGCAGTTCGAGGCGGCGTAAGAGAGCTTCGCCGCAGCATTGGCCACCCAGGTCACCAAAATGGCACCGTTCACTTGGCATGCGAGCTCCGACTCGCCATCTCGGGGAGCAGGGCAGGTCCTGATGATGGCGTTGATGTCGTCGCCCATGCCAACCACCGACACAAAAGCCTCCAGAACGTTGAAAGCACAGTAGGCGTTGGTGGCCTTGCGCATACGGTCTGCATTCTTCTGCTTCTTGTAGGCGATGATCTCGTCCTTGGTCAGCATCTGTCTCGCGGCATCCGCCGGATCTGCTGGCAAAGACCGCACCTCATGCTGCTCGTAGTGCTGAGAATACTTGTGGCCAGTGCTCCTCATGGCCTTCATGACGATCTTCTCCGCCAGGGAGCGCTTCTTCACGCTCTTCAGAGCGTCGGCCTTCAGGGCCATCTGCGCATCCACGCCCAAGGAGGACTTTCCCTGGAAGGCACCGAAATCCAAGGATTGACACTTCTTTGCACCCGGCATGGCCAGGAAAGCCACGACGCCCAGGCCCAGCGTTGCCACAAGTGCTGTCTTCTTCATCCAGCCACGGGAGCTCGGGGGAGAGGTCTTCGCCTCTGCATCGGACTCCAAGTGGACAGCTTCGAAAGGTGCGGCCATGGCAACGTGCTCGCAAGCTCCAGGACGGGCACTATGCGGCTTTGGAGTGGGCGAGATGCGGCTCGAGCAAAGGCGCTGCTGCGAGTCGCCACAGGCAGTCTAGTCAAGCGCAAGCCTCTCCGCCATAAACAAACAGTTTAGTCAAAAGGAAAAATGCATGACACGCATGCTTGAGGGTTTGGTTTTGATCAGCTTCAAGCTAAGCGCTGTCTTTGCGGGACGTGTGCAAGCGTTTTCAATGGACGTCAACGGTTTCAACCGGTTTTGAGAGCGTGCACATGCGTGCAAAAGCTCTTTTTTGCTCCCTGCCGTCTCCAACTTGCCGACCCCCTTGCGAAGCTTGTCTTCGCTGGAAGAGGTGAAGAGCAAGTCATCCTCCGACTGTCAGATGTAATTATATTCTATAGCTTGCAGAACAACAGGGGTGGCAAGTCGAATGATAGACAGTGCGCTGGTGAGCACGGTGGGCATGCCATTTCAGGACATATACCCGGTGCTCGGCGAAACGCTGCCGCTTTCGGGCAGCACCACGGACGTATCTAAAACTTCGAGACTGCGCCAGACGCCTTCACATCAAGTCAATGTGGCCAAAAAGAAACAAGAGATCAGAAAGGCTGCATGCTTCAAGGGCTGGTAAGCTCTTGTGGAAGCCTATGAACGCAGACATTGCCAACGTCCATAGCCGTAATTTACTTGAAGCTCCTCAAGTCTACTCGTCGCACTCTTCCTCGGAGAAGACCGGGGACCCGCGCATGGACTTCTCGGTGTTGTCACCCACGCCGTCGTCCATGAGTTGGATCATCTGCTCCATGTTCGCCTCGGAGTACATGGTCGGCACCGAAGCGTTGAAGCCAAGCTTGGCCTCCAACTGCTGTCGGAGGTCCTTGAGGTTGGCCATGGCATCCTTGACCGCATTCAGCTGCTTCAGCTCCTCCAAGCGGCGGGGCGTGGGCACCGTGTAGAGGCTGCTGATGGCCTCCGCCTTCTTGGGGTTCTTGAGGATGCTGCCCTTGGCGCAGGCCGCATGCACTGCGGCACCATAAGGGGCCATGGCGGCCGCAGCAGTGATGATGCCGGAGATGCTTGCGCCACAGAGCGCGCTCACGTCCAAGAAGTCCTGGCAATGGACCACAATCAAGTTGATGAATGTGACCACCTGGCTCATGTAGGCGATCGCACCGCCGATGTCCACCGTACACAGTGCGCTGTAGAGGCCGGAGACCTTACATCTGCAAGCTGTGCCACCATGCACCAGCGGCGATGCGAACGCATGTTTGTGCCAGTTTTGCGCCTAATAATTTAGCAGCACGCCTCTGTGTCTCTCCGTGTGGGGGGGGGGGGGGACAAGCATTGGCATACATTGTGGCATACATTGCAACTGAGATCAACTAAGCCCGCCGACCTTGTTGATGGGCCCGTCGAGGTTGACGCGGCCGCATTGGCCGCTGTTCACCGCGGAGTTGATGGAAAGGCCCATGTTGGCAAGGTTGGCGACCACCATGCCGACGTCAACCCCGCACTGCACGCCCACGCCAATCGGACCCTCACCGATGAGCAGTCGTCGTCCATCCCGCACGGTCTGGTCGCCGAGGACGCTGATCTTGCTGGTGGTCAGCTGTGGCGGGACACCCGTGCACGTGGCCGCAGCCAGGGAAGCGGTCGCTGCCAGCTCACCCATCACGGAGACAAGGCCGGTCACGCCCACGGAACACACTGCATCCACGTTGAGATTGAGGGCGCAGTTCGAGGCGGCGTAAGAGAGCTTCGCCGCAGCATTGGCCACCCAGGTCACCAAAATGGCACCGTTCACTTGGCATGCGAGCTCCGACTCGCCATCTCGGGGAGCAGGGCAGGTCCTGATGATGGCGTTGATGTCGTCGCCCATGCCAACCACCGACACAAAAGCCTCCAGAACGTTGAAAGCACAGTAGGCGTTGGTGGCCTTGCGCATACGGTCTGCATTCTTCTGCTTCTTGTAGGCGATGATCTCGTCCTTGGTCAGCATCTGTCTCGCGGCATCCGCCGGATCTGCTGGCAAAGACCGCACCTCATGCTGCTCGTAGTGCTGAGAATACTTGTGGCCAGTGCTCCTCATGGCCTTCATGACGATCTTCTCCGCCAGGGAGCGCTTCTTCACGCTCTTCAGAGCGTCGGCCTTCAGGGCCATCTGCGCATCCACGCCCAAGGAGGACTTTCCCTGGAAGGCACCGAAATCCAAGGATTGACACTTCTTTGCGCCCGGCATGGCCAGGAAAGCCACGACGCCCAGGCCCAGCGTTGCCACAAGTGCTGTCTTCTTCATCCAGCCACGGGAGCTCGGGGGAGAGGTCTTCGCCTCTGCATCGGACTCCGGGTGGACAGCCTCGAAGGGTGCGGCCATGGCAACGTGCTCGCAAGGCTCTAGCACGGGCAAGATGCGGCTTTGGAGCGTGAAGGACGCAGCTTGAGTGGTGACGGACGCACATGCAGCACATCGGGCGCCTCCATATGTACTCCCATATGCTGAAGATGATGCTACTTGCTCGGACGCTCAAGAAGAAACAACCCTCAGCAACTATCTCTGACGTCGAAGTGCTCCAAAGTTTGGAAACCATGGAGGAGGTGATAATGCTAACGAAGCGGCCGTCACAACGACGACAGCTGCATTCGCGTCTGCACGCAGCCGCGCACAACCTGCACCGCCTCCCTGGCCCGTGACCCTCAAGAGCGACACCCACCTCGGATGAGCGAAGAAAATGCACAGACGAATGATTACAAAAGCGACTGTACAATATATATATATATATATATACATAGATATAGATATAGATATAGATATAGATATATAGTACGTGTATTATTATTGATCATGTATTTTACGTCCATACATACACACAGTTGTATATATATATATATGTGTGTGTGTGTGTGAATGTATATATATATATATATATATATATCTGTGTGTGTGTGTGCTGTTGCTTTATCTTGGAGTAGGACATCTTGCAATAATATATTGAAGCGTAGATGCACATACATACATACATACGTACATACATACATACATATTACATCTGTAGGTCCTTCCTTTGCACTAGACAATGAGATCCAGGCATGCATACCTATAATGCACGAAAAAATGCATACTATATGAAGCATACCATATGCAGCATGTTATATCACACGCACAGTACATACATACATACGTACCTGCATACATACATACATATACACACACATATATATATATATATATGTATACATGTTTATATATATATATATATACATCTACGTATACATGTACATACATATCTTGATTAATATATTTATTTACTTATTTATGTATATGATGCCGGTTTTATATGAATGATCCTGTACGATGTACTATACATGATCTTTTCCACTGTGTTCGTCCAGGTATACCTTAGGAGCTTGGCAATGGTCAACCCTAAACTGCTGCCACAGCTCAGAGGCATAGAACGTCTCAGCGCAATGTAAGCCCGACCGGCCAGCAAGAAACATCGATCAAGCAAGGTGCCTTGGCAGGCAAACCCTGCTGCGTATTGATTTGAGTTAAGCATGGCTTAAGCATGACCTGCTCCGAAACACCCTTGCTAACAAGTGGATGTCGGTGGTTAGGGACTCTTGAAGGGTTCCGAAGCTTGCCTACGCAAGGTTCCCCAGGTAGCTACCTCCCTTGAGACCCCCTCCCTTAAGAACCCTTTCAACTCTATTGGAGGGCTCCGGAGGTCGGCGCAACCCTCGCAAGAGCCTTCCTCGAGGTGGGCTTGCGGCGGGCAACTGCGTACACCCTATAAACCCTGAAGTCTAAACTAGGAGAAAAAAAAAACCCTACACCCTACATAACCTTAAACCCTAAACTCTAGAAACCCTAAACCCTAAACAAAAAACAGCTTCCGTTCCACCAGCCGCCTCCCGACTCGGCATCGCTGACGGCCATGAGGACCTTCACGGGCAACACGAATCTTCCCTTCGGAGGGGTTATACCCCCCCTTAGAGCCTTGAAGCAAATGATATCTTTAATATCCTCTTGGGCTTTATATGAACAAAAACAAAAAACCAAGGGGGATATAGGGTTATTAGGGACTCCAAGCCCCCTTAACTTAGGAACATTTCTTGGTATATCAGAGGGCTCCCGTGTATGGCTTCAGGAATCTTCCTCAGTACATAATTAAGAGGGTTCCTTGTGTGGTTCAGTGGGGTCTATGTGATGTGGTCCTCCTGAAGTGTGTTAAGCAATGTGGCAAGGTAGCGATCTAAAACTCCTCCTAAACCACCTCAGCTGAACCTGCCCCCCCCCCCACACCTCTGCCCCTTGCAGGGAGACCCACTGTTGGGGGGGTCACACTGTTACACCTTTGCTGAGGAAATCTACTTGTTTAGAGTGCTGCAGCTCTGCAAGCATGCGACGTGCTGTCTGTGGACAGAGATGCCCCATACTTCCTTGCGTTCAGGGCTTCTTGGGCGACATGATCAAGCACATGCCGTTTAGCAAGATGTAGCTGTTAGAGATTAGTGAGCTTGCCAAAGCTGGGAGTCTTTGCTGCACCCGAACACCCGTAGCTCAGATCAAATAACACCAGTTCCAGCACAACTTGACACCAGGCAGAACAATTTCACCAACCACACGGGGACATGTGGAAGCTGGGTGCTGCACACTTGCAATCTGCTGCGGCAGACGCAGGCGCGGCGCGAAGGGCTTTGGGTCCTGCACCGGTGGACCATGACAGGCATTTGCAGAGTAGCGAGAAATCGCTCCTGGGCAACTTGACACAGACTTCAACACGTCTACACCTCCGAAGCGCTGATGGCCCAAAACTCGCCTCGCCGAAGATAAAGCCAAAGTCGATGTGGAAGAAGTGGCCTTCTGGTGTGATTTGCAAGTTGTCCAAGTGCCGATCACCGATGCCCAGGACCTGGGACCATGACAAAAAACAGCGCATGTGAAGCGGACGAAAGTTCAGAGTCTCGATTTGTGGCGATCGCGGCCGAGGGCACTCTTTTGCTTACCAGATCGATTAACGGCTTCTGGCAAGGCTTCGGCGGGACAACGCCGCCCAGTACAAAGGTCCCCAGCCGCCGCGGTCAGGCAAAACTCGCCAGCCGTAGCGAGTCGATTCGATCTCAACACCGGGGACATCATGTGAGATTGGCAACACACAGTTCTTCGGGTCGTTTAAAACTTCTTGAACAACGAGGTCGTTCTCGATATGGGAAAGGGCACATGTGGCATAAATAACTATGCCTCCGGGCAAGATATTCTGCAAGGCACAACTCAACAAGCTGACCTGCCGTCGGGCATTCGCTTGAGCTTTGCTTAGCTTCCAGCCTTCGCTGCGCTGCCCTCGTCGCAACGACCGCAAGAGCCTCTCCCGCTCTGAAGAGCAAGGCGCGTCGACCAGAATGGCGTCGAAGGGGCTTTCTTGCAACTGGCCAAGAGCTCTTGTAGAGTCAGCGCGGAGCACCCGCACGTGCCGCGAGGTGGCTTCGGGCAAATACAGGCGTAGATTCTGCTTCAGCCGGCCCACTCGGAAAGCATCACTCTCTATCGCAACCAGATCCGCCCTGCGCATCTCCTTTCCCAGCACTGCGCCTGCCAGCAGCAGGAACTTGCCGCCGGGTGCTGCGCACGCATCGAGCGCCGTGCTTGGCATGCCTGGCACGCCTGGCTCCAAAACTTGGAGAAGGGCCAAGACAGGCATGGCTGAGGCCAAGTCCAGTGGGTAGTAAGCCTTCAAGCCACTGGATGAGCAGGTTGGGGGCTTTGGCAGCAGTTTTTCAGGTTCATCAGTTGGAGCCCACAGATGTGCCTTACCTGCAATGCCAGGTAAGGGTTCCAGACCATGTGATCTGAGTAGCCCTTCAGCTGCATCTTTGGCAGCAAAGGGGTTGACCCAAGCTGCATATCGCTTTGGCCTGCCCAGGGCCACCGAAAGTTGCGGCCATCTAGATCCGAACTCGCTTTCCAAAGTGACCAGCGCCATGCAAGCACCCTGCCCAAAGAACGGCAGCGTGGATAGAGCAAGAGAGATCGCAACTCTGGATCTCGACCGTCGCCATGCGCTACATCTGCTCATACAGTCTGCCTCTAGCGTGGACATGGATAGCTAGCCATGTGCCAAGCGTGTGCCAAAGTTGGAGCAACATGGAGCCTTATCCATGCGTAGCAGAAGGCATGTCTAGCATCAGCTCCTGTGAAGGTAAAACAGGGAGATGAACTCAGAGTGGTTCAGAGTTCAGGCTGGAATGCTCATTAGTCAGTCCATGCTTTTTTGGTAGAAGAATTACCAGTGCTCCCGTGTGGCCAGTGCACCAGTACCTGTACCCGGTTCAGGACATCCATGCTACCCCTGCATCCGTGCGGCCAGAGGATTACCAAACAAGACTCAAAACAAGCCTCTTAAAACAGACACAACCTCAACAGACCTGAAAACAAACGGTTCATACATGATAACACGCGACGCATTTTTGTTAGCAAGCCGCCTGGGATTTTGCACATTCCCGGAAGAACGCTAATAATTCGCAACCCTGCCTCTAACGCGTAAACACAGCAAAACCTGAGCAAAAACTTCATTTGCTTTGAAACCATTGATGTTTGTGCAACATACGCAATAATCCTGAGAACTAGCTTGTGTGCGTGCATGGGAGTGGGTGCATGTGCGTCTCTGTGTCTCTCTCTGTGTCTCTGTCTGTGTTTCTGTCTGTGTCTCTGTCTGTGTCTCTGTCCGTGTCTTTGTCTGTGTCTCTGTCTGTGTCTCTGTCTGTGTCTCTGTCTCTCTGTGTGTGTGTGTGTGTGTGTGTGTGTGTGTGTGTGGGTGGGTGTCTCTGTCTGTGTGTCTGTATTTGTCTCTGTACGCGTGTGAGTGAGTGAGTGAGTGGAGTGAGTGACAGTGAGTGAGAGTGAGTGAGAGTGAGTGAGAGTGAGTGAGAGCGAGTGAGTGTGAGCGTGTGAGTGTGTGAGTGTGTGTGTGTGTGAGTGTGTGTGAGTGTGAGTGTGAGTGTGTGTGTGTGTGTGTCAGTGTGTCAGTGTGTCAGTGTGTCAGTGTGAGTGTGAGTGTGAGTGTGAGTGTGAGTGTGAGAGTGAGAGAGTGAGTGAGTGAGTGAGTGAGTGAGTGAGTGAGTGAGTGAGTGAGTGAGTGTGTGTGTGTGTGTGTGTGTCTGTGTGTCAGTGTGTGTGTGTGTGTGTGTGTGTGTGTGTGAGTGAGTGAGTGTGTGAGAGTGTGTGAGAGTGCGTGTGTGTGAGTGTGTGTGTGTGTGTGAGTGTCCGTGTCTGTGTCTCTGTCTCTCTGCATCTGCGTCTGCGTCTGCATCAGGCCGTATGCCAATCACAAGCAACAAAATGCAACAGCCGTTCCTCGGCACTGTTCCGAGAGCCCGGCATAGGTCGCGACGCAGTATGCCGCAGCACTGCCACACAAGTTTGCAAGAACCTGTCGCGAAATATCACAAGCTGCTACGTACTTCACGGAGAGCATGTGCTGAGTGGTCAAGCATGCACGCAATCTACAGAACATGCGGCGCCTGATGCTGGTCCAATTATCGTTCGAGCTTGTAGGGCTGAAAGGGCTAGTGGCCGCTGCAAACATGCTTGAGTACTTGGTCCAGGAACCCGGCAAGCCTTGCTTCCCAACCTTCTTTGTGGTACGCCCTAAACCCTAAACCCTGAACCCTAAACGCCAAGGGGGAGGTGTGGTGGGGGTGGGGGGGTGAGTTGTCCAAGTCATCAGGACCTGCAGTCCCAGTGCCTGCCGTGGGAGCCCGGAAGCCCAAGGATCTGTAAACCCTGCAAACCCTACAAACTGTATAAACCCTATAAACCATATAAACCCTATAAACCCTATAAACCCAATAAATCCTGTAAACCCTATAAACCCTACGAACCATATAAATCACCCTATAAACCCTAAACCCCAAAACTCCAGCCCATGCTATATGTGCAATCGAAAGACTTCATCCAGGCTCCGCTCATAGGGGCGGTTTGCCGTCAACCACACCATCAGATCCTTGCACTGATTCTTGGGCTTCTAAGGTCGCAAACATCTTCAGGTTTTAGGGTTTAGGGCTTAGGGTTACCTCATGAGTTCACCTCTTAGTGGCGCTTTCGGGCTTCAAGTTGTCAAGTTCCCTGCGCACACCCCTGCGCGAATTGAAGCCACAAGTCTGCAAGTAGAGATCTAGATAAGCTTCGCCGTTCGACTGAGCCAGGGCTTTCGAAAGCGACACCGCTCCCGGGACGAACTTGATGTAGCCCGCGCTAGGGGTCATTGCCAGAACTCCTTGGCTGGAGGTCACCACACATCTCCTATAGATATATATATATATATACATACTGTATATATAGATAGATAGATATATATAGATATAGATATAGATATAGATATATATGTATATATATTGTAATGCATTGCTGAGGGGACATTTCCGAGACACGGATTCTCCGTTGTCAGACACATGAAAGAAGTTAAATGACTGTCTGAGCGCACGTGCCGAAATGCCGTTGGTGCCGGCATGGAGTGCGCAGGGGCATGGGGTTGCGGGGTACCTATAACCAGGAATTTTTAGCATCTTGGGAAGATATGCGGAAAAAATGCAATCCTGAATGTACTTTCCGCAGCCTCTGAGCCAAGACGCTGTAAGGCACGAATCGCAGCATCCGAGTCTCTGCTGGGGGTAGCCGCTCCTGACAGCAAGGCTCTCGAAAGGGTAGGTGCGAAAGGTTTAGGCCGTTTAGGCCGTTTAGGCCTCTTTCTGGCCCCCCTCTGCCTGTTTCACTCTCTGGGTCTTTCTGCACGTTGGAGACCGACACTTGGCCCAACAAGAAGCAACTAAGGTGGTCGGGTGAACTAGAAAGACCCTAAACATAAACCCTACAGACATTCACGCCCAGTCCTGCCACACGAGGTCCATGAGGTGAAGCATTTGCAGCACCAGCTGATCCTAGAGTGCTCAAGAAAGTCACGAACGGAATCCTCGCCAATGATGATGCCAGATTATGCCACATGTGTATATATATATATATATATATGTATATGTACATATATATAAGTATGTACGTATATATAAGTATATGGGTTTGTGTTATAATGGTGGGGGTGGGCGACAGGTGTTGGGATCAGGGTATGTTTCGGGGTATGTGTTTCGGGTATGTTTCGCGGCATCATGAGCTACTTTACCTGCAATTTCGGGGGTATGTTACGGGGTATGTTTCGCGGGTGTGCAACCCGTGCGCCCTTCTTAAACTTGGGCCCCCCAAAAAAGCGCAAACCCATATGTGTGTATACATATATATATATACATAGATATATGTGGGTGTGTGTACCATATTGTGCCAGTGTACGAAGCCAAGAATAAGCGTTCAGGTTCGTCCCACGTTGGCGGCGCTGAAAACACCCGCCCAAAAAAAAAAACAAACGGCCCCCACCTGACGAAGGTCATCGCCCACTTTGACCATGTACTTGGTGACCTAGAGCCAGCAATTGGGCTCAATATTTGTGGGGTTCTAGGATTAAGGGCTTCGGGGGGGGGGGGGGGGGGGGGGGGGAGGGGGGGGGGGGTCTCAAGCTAAACCGATCATTTGGTCCACCGAGCTGTGCCGCCTCATTGTCGCTGGTCTGCCGCCGAAAGTGTCCCTCATTTGCTTCCATAGCGCACTCTCCAGGCGTCTCCTGCAGGGCCCAGAATGCGATGACTTGCCTGGCTATTGGAGCATACTAAACACTCTATACTGTTCAGACTTTCAGAAACATATGTATATATATATATTCTTAGTCGACATTATTACTTGTAGATTCTATTCTGCTATTGGTGTAGAGGCTGCCGACCCTAGAGCCTAAACCCTGGTGCTCTGGCCTCCCACGCCATTTCGGCAACACAAAAAATTGGGGATTTCCTCAAAACCCGGGGTATCTCGAATATGCCTTTTTCACAGCAGCATCATCTGGTGCCCTGGTTGCCCAGCCCGGCCCCGTAAACCCTAAAACCGAAGCCCCAAGCAAGCAGCTAGAGCACGTCGTTGGGCTCACCTAAAGCCGAAGCCCTAAACCCTAAACCCTAAACCCTAAACCCTAAACCCTAAATAAACCATGGTATCGCCTTCCAACACCCCAACAAAAGCGGCGCGGCATTGGAGGGTAGGATCTCGCCTCGGTTCCACCAGGGTTTAGGGTTTAATTGTCTGGCTTCTTGAGGTTTCAATTGATATCATACCATGTACTCCAACCCATGCCACCCCAAACCCTACTAAACCCTTACCCCAGAAATCGAACACCACGCGAGGCTGCCTGGAGGTTCATGGGTACTTGCAAGTAGGGCTATCAATACCCTAAGATGGGGTTAGAAGCATATTTACCCTACTTATAACCTTACTTAGAGCTCCTTAAACCCTAAACCCTTTTCCAAGAGACCTTTCGCCCGCCTCGATAACCCTAAACCCTAAACCCTGAACCCTAAACCCTAAAACCCTAAAAAAAACCCTGAGCCCTAAGCCCTAAGCCTCCAAGTACTGCCTGCAAGGCACAGCTGCTGATGTCGACGCCCAGAAACGGCACGGAGGGATCCACAGGTGCAGATAGGAAGGCTGTACGGGGCACTGCCACCAAACCTAAGAAAGTGCAATTGCATTTATTTTGCTATTATATATATATATATATATAGATATTATAGTATTAGATTATGGCAATTTTATTCCTATATTCTTCGATTATTCTAGATTATGCATACTAACATTGTTGTATCGTGATAATATTAGTATCTGTGTGTTGCATTGTTACATCGCTATATTGGCATTGTTTAGTCTTGGCTTTTGTTGTGTTGTTGTATTTATATATTTAAATATTTATATATTTATAAATTGATATATTTATATATTTATATATTTATATATTTATATATTTATATATTTATATTTATATTTTTATGCATATATATATATATACTCAGATTATCATGATATCATATATTATGAGCCCGTCTGAGCATTGACCTACAGCAAACCGCTGTCGACGCCTGATCTTCCCCAAGGTGAACTGACCCGTTCTCCCTCCCTTTCTGCCTCTCTCTTTGTCTTTCTTTTTGTGTCTTTCCCCATCTTCTTTCGAACGCTGCACCACCAGACGTCTGCCTCCCCTGTTAAACCCCTAAACCCCTAAACCCCTAAACCCCTAAACCCTGTTGCACGCCCCTTGGAGCCATGGCACTGGCAGCAGCCGTGGCGCTGCGCAGCTCTGGATCCACCTGCCGGGTTGCCGGCTCCGCTCTTTCTGAATGGTTTATAGGAATTAGAGTTGAAGCTGAGGGTCTTCGGGTCTAGTTTAGGGCTCCAGTATCATCGGGGGTCTATCAAAACACCCCTGTCTCTCCTCCACCAGTAGGCTCTGCAGCGCGCACAGCAACCTAAACCCTAAACCCTAAACCCTAAACCCTAAACCCTAAACCCTAAACCCTAAACCCTAAACCCTAAACCCTAAACCCTACACCAGCCCGGCCTCGAGCACTTCTTCCATGTAGGCATCTTCTGGCAGGTATTCCTGGTGGCGCGCCTCCTCTTGAGCTCTTGCAGTTAGTTGTGGCTGTTTGAAGCTGTTTGCCCGTTTTATGAGTACACCATACTACACCCCCATATAGGGATCGGAATATCTACTAATAAGACTATTCCCCACAGGATCCAAATGTTTTCACACTGTCACAACCCCGGCCCCAAAACTCTATTCAAATTATGAAGGCGCCTTTTGTACCTACACTCTACCGAGAACAGGGCAGTGCCCAGGTCCTCCGCAGCCTTCTTCAGCTCAAGGAGCCGACTCCGCACTGCTCGTGTCTTCTCCGCTGTCTCACCCACCTGCTCTCGAGAAGAATTAGGATCCAAGCCAGTTCCGAGCGGCGACGGCTTAAGGAGTGCGACTAGCTAGTGACGATCCTTTTCAGTAGCTTCTGCATCCTAGAGCCAATGGGTGCAATGCGACAATGCTCCCGCCGTCTGGGCACCAAGGTCTGCGAGGCTGAGCGTTTGCTGCCACAGCGAAGCCTGCATCACCACTCAACGTGTCACAAACGCGTCGCAAGCGCATCGCAACGCGTCAGCAAGGGCCAACCAGGGGCCAACCCACGGCCAGTTAAAGCTATTTGGGGATCCCCCAGGCCTGCTGCGTCAGCAAGCGCAGCGCGGCGCTGCGAAAGGAAACGATACGGTCAACATCCGGACACCTGTCTGGCATTGAAAGACGACGCATTAACCATGTAACAGTGCAGTCATGTGTCGCCAGCTCGCAGATACAAAGGAGGGTAGCTGCATTAATCATCATGAATGTCGCTGGACTAACTCATGATCTTTCGGCCAAAAACCTTGAAGCTTCACACCCTCTTACTGCCCCGACAAGGTGCATATTGTCCAAGCGCGTGCCACGGGCTCCATCCCAGAACTCGATGGTCCCTGCAAGAGATTTGATCAGCACCCAGCGGGCTTTGTCATAGGTGATACGCTCAGCATCTAAGGAATCCTCCGACAAGCACCAGAGTGACCAGTATATCTCCGAGAGGAGGGTGAGGTCCTGCGTCCCCGTGGCGTAGCGCAGCAGGAAGCTCAGCAGCGGCCTTTGGGATGCGTCGATGGCCACAAGGGCTCCAGTAGAGGCGCTCGAGGGTCCGATGCCCAGATGTGTCGGCTCCCACCGCAAGGAGAGCAGCAACTGTGTAAGAACCAGCCTCAAGACTTCCCTCGCGGCCGCGGGTGCGGTGGAACCATTCTCGCACTCCCGGCCCTCCCGGCCCTTGCACTTGCGGCGAGTCCAGACTGTACCCAGCTCATCTGCAAAAAGGATCTGCTTACCAGTGAAGGATCCAAGCTTTCGCCCCTCCTGCTGACTCAGCACGACCTCCAGCACCGTGCCTTGAAAAATGACGCCCAGTGCTTCCGTCTCCTAGGATGGCCCCAAAAAAGACCCTCCGAAACATAATTCCTAACTATAATCCTCTTAAACCCAATAAGGGACCTAACTATAATCCTCTTAAACCCCAAACCCCAAACCCCAAACCCCAAACCCCAAACCCCAAACCCTAAACCCTAAACCCTAAACCCTAAACCCTAAACCAGGGAAAAAAGAAAAAATGTCCCAAGAAGCTGCCTAGTCTCTCTCTCCGAAGCCATGCTGGATGCGGAGCCTTCCTCTCCGTCTGTGGGCTTCTGCCTCTACTCCCCCCCTGAGAACCTTAAGAACTAATAGTATTCTTAATACCAAAATCCCTTAATAGTATTTTTAATACCAAAATCCCTTAATAGTATTTTTAATACCAAAATCCCTTAGAACCTTAATAAAAATAGTAGTTTTAATACCAAAATAGTATCTTCTACATAAACAAAAGAAAAAAATAGTTCCCAAGGGGGATATAGCTGCCACCTCTTGATAAGCACAGCCCCCTTTTCGACATCCAAGGTTTCCAGCTTCACAACTCCTCCGCGTCCGTCATCGTACTCGCCATCCCAGGGCAGGACCAAGGACCACAGCACATCCACAACCGTGCTGCGTGCCACAGCTGGCCGGTTGCGAGAACTCTGCGACTGACTTAGAAGGCACAAGCCTTCCAACATGTCCTGGAATGGCCAAAAAAGTCGAGCAATTGAGAACTAAACTCAATTCTTTTCCGTCTGCTAGTCGCAAAATCATGGGTTTCCGGGCTCGTTTTTTCTGACTGCCCTTTCTCGTTCTGCGGGTACGATGTTGACCTTGACTACAAGATCAAGACCCACATGTTCTCCTGATGCTGGGGGTCATCGTGTTGTCGTTGTGCCCTATTGTTGTCTGAATGTCAAAAGCTACCCGACCATGAACTGATGGATGTCCAGGACTTCAAGGATCTCTTTACTACTCTGGCTCGGCAAAACCCCGTGCCCCGATGCTGAACACAATGCTTCAAGCAGCGGAGATCGACAAACAAACTGAAAGAAGTTCCCTTTTGTTCCACGAGAAGACATGACGAGGAGAAAGCAACATCCAGGATGTTGGCGAAAAGTGGATGCCAGCCTACACCCTAACACAGCAGTGCCAAACTAAACCTTTGGATGTTCCCCCTGAGACTAACAGTCCTTAACAGGGATAATGGGGAACATCCCAAACTAAACCCCGAGAACCAAATTAATGATGGGCAATCCAAGGGGCGCCGAGCAAGTCCAGACGTTGTGTGGCGGGCCGTGGGGCCTCCATTCAGCAAGTTGTAACTGAGTGTTGCCCCTTATACGCCCAGATGGCTTATAAACTATCGGTGCCCCCAGCCCATCCCACCCCCCCCCCCCCCCCCCCCGCAAAGAAAAGGCATGTAAACTTTAGGACCGCAATGGGGCACCAAAAGCAAGAAGTCGAGGGCCGGATATAGCCTGATAAAGTGAGATCAATACACTCTCATCTTCCCTATTTTGAAATGGTATTATTTACTGCTGCAAAACATGCTACAATAAGTTACGAGTTTGGGGCCCACTCGCCCCCCAAAACGAGTTTGCGGTTCGCGTGCCCCCAAACCCTAAACCCCAAAAACCCCAAACCCTAACCCTTATAGACCTTAAACCCTAAACCCTAAACCCTAAACCCTAAACTCTAAACCCTACTCCCACTCTCCGGGCCGCTTGCCTGACCCCCTCGGAGCCGCGCGACGAGCGCGGAGGAGCTCTGGGGCGATCCCACAGTGCCCAGCTCCAGGGAGAGGCCCTGATTGGGTTTCGGGTTTAGGGTTTAGGGTTTAGGGTTGAGGGTTGAGGGTTGAGGGTTGAGGGTTTAGGGATTTTCTTGCTTTAGGGTTTAGGGTTTAGGGTTTAGGGTTTAGGGTTTAGGGTTTAGGGTTTAGGGTTTAGGGTTTAGGGTTCCGGGTTTAGGGTTTAAGGGTTTAGGGTATGTTAGGGCTTTGGGGTTGCTAGGGCTTTTAGGGTTTCTTTGTTCGCCCTTGCATAGCTGCCGCGCGGTTCGTCCAGGCTTTGGCGTTTGGAGCTTTGGGTTAAAGTTAAAGAAAGCCCTTTCCAAAAGAGTGTTTACCACCTGTCTAGCTGGGAATTCGGATTAGATGGTTGCGAGCAAGGTTCCCAAACCCCCCCAACCTTATCTCGACCAACCCCAAACCTAACCCCACAAGACCCTCCAAACCGCGGAGCCCTCATAGCAAACGTGTGTAAGAATTGATACGTACTGTGAACAACAACAATAATAATAATAGCAGTCAATATCAGAGCAATGGCAACTACTTATCAAGCAGTTGGCAAGGCCTGAGGTATCCCGAAGAGCTGGCTGCGAGATCGGCGGCCTGCCTAAGGAGGCTATGGGAGTCGCAGCAGGGACGTCATCGGTTTAGGGTTTAGGGTTTAGGGTTTAGGGTTTAGGGTTTAGGGTTTAGGGTTTAGGTTAGGGTTTGAGGGTTGAGGGTATAGGAATCCTATTGGGCC
This sequence comes from Symbiodinium natans, assembly GCA_905221605.1. Classification (NCBI taxonomy): domain Eukaryota; class Dinophyceae; order Suessiales; family Symbiodiniaceae; genus Symbiodinium; species Symbiodinium natans. The sequence continues at coordinate 276,282 of CAJNDS010001824.1, forward strand.
TCCAGTGCAATTTAGTATAGGGTACCATAGAAGGCCCATACAGGAGTGTGGATCAACCCCGCTGTTTGCTTGGATGACCCCCCCCCCTCCCCTCCCTGCTGCTGGTGCTCCAGCACATACATGCTAGGCAAAGGGGCCGAGGATGGCCCACACAAACCCCAAACAAATGCATTTAAACTGATTTAGACATATGCACACCTCTGCACATGCAGACGTGCACTGCGACGAGCATGTACATAGGAGATCCGAAGCTAAGCAGGCGCGTGAAGTGGCGTCGGCTCCTACGGTTACGCGCGTCACCCGGCTTCGGGTCTCAGTGAAACCCCGCCAAGGCACAGAAAAGTTTAGGGCTAAGAATGAGTAGCTTTGGATACACTTTGAGGAGGCATGTACGGGAATTAGACACCTGAGCGCCCTTTTGCAGGTCTCCGCGCAACTGCCTCTCACCTTAGCACCTGAAACCCCGTTTTTCTTCCGGGGCTGCTTCTGTCTGAAACCCTTTTTTGCACTCCTAAACCCTTTACCCTAAACCATTTTACATCTCGCAAACCCTGAAACCCTACAACTTGAGCCCCAAAACCCTCAACCGTCCGTAGGGTGCCTCGAGGTCGCCAGGCACCTCTCCAGTGGGTAAGAGCCGCGAAAGTCGCGGGATGGCTTCCTGAAAGCTGTCTTGAGGGTGGAATGTTGGGTTTAGGGCTTTTTTTGCCACCCGACTAGCCACAGCAATGCGGGGTATATTGGTCGGAGAAAGGAGGGGTTTTGGGTTTATGGTTTAGAGGGCTTTTGGTCTTAATTGTGGTGTCTTTGTAGGGGTTTACAGCGGGCTTTGGGCCGCGGGTGACGGGTGCAGGTTTCGGGCCAAATATCCCGACCTCCAGAGTTAAGTCGCTTGGTTTGTTGGATTTGGGGTGCAGTGTGAAGGTCGCCAGTGTCCACTTGATCAGCTAGAGGTGTTTTTTCATTGGACAAGCGGCGGAGGAGGAGGTCGCATCCTGAAGGGCCCGCAACTTTGGCACCACAACCCACACCTGTGCACGCCGCTGACCATGAATCCCTACAAGAACCCGCTGGCAGTTGCTGACAAGCACTCTGACACTCCGTCACTTTGTGCTTCTTGCAGAACGGAGCACGACGGCTGCACTGAGCAGCACAGCAGCTAGCTCAAACTCCTTAGAATGTTCAAGAAGAGGTAGAGAGAGAGAGAGAGAGAAAGAAAAAAAAAAGGAACGAGAGAAACAGGGAAAGAAGGAAATAAGTAAGGAAGGAAAGAACAAAAAGAAGGAACTTGAGACACAGAGAAAGAGAGAGAGTGAGAGACAGACGCGCAAGAAATGCGGGAGGAGATCAGTTTGCTCTCGCTATTCTCGCATCTAAGTACTAATATAATAGCATAAACGTCATGACGACATAATGCCATTAAAAACACTAACAACAACAGAATATTATGTTACTAGTAGGGTAAGCGAGCGTCGCTCAGCCGCTGCAGGAACCCCGACTGAAACCCACCGTGCCACTGAAGCATTTTGCAGATTATGAAGGCCTCCATGTACTTCACCTGAGATCAGTTTTGTAAGGGTTTAGGGTTTAGGGTTTAGGGTGTAGGGATGCAAAAAGGGTGTTGGGTCATCTGGGAAGCCATGGCTAGGCAAATTCTTGGCTCAAACATGTCTGCATGCCCTTTCAGCCACTTGCTTCTCGGTGGATGAATGCTGCAGCGGTGCGATGTAGAACCCAGCGTTGACGAACTGGAACGCTTCTCGGGGATCAAACACGGTGATGTTCACGAAGAAGAGGATCTGAGACATGATGACGGCACTGGCGACCTCCCGGAGCTGATCCATGGCAACCACACGCTCGCACAAAAAATCTCAATGAAGCAAACAAAGCTGCATTCACGACCAGCTCTCATCAATCATAGACCAAGCTAAACCAAAACAAGGAAACCACACAACCACCTACATACACAGAGGCATTTTGCCTCGTTTACTCTTGAACTCTTGTATACCAGTGTACCAATAGCATGTGTGATCCGCGTGCCTGGGGGGACTGATGAATAATGCTTGTGCTCCCCAAAATATGTGTACCTTTTGCTGCCAACCTGTTGTCTAACTTTTTTCTGGCAAAGTCGAAAGCCCCGACTTTCTCCCGGAAAGCAGAAACAAACGTTGTTGCAATGAACGAAAGCAACAACCACACGCATTTTCATGTGGGAACACGCACAGACAGACAAAACAATTGCAAAGCCAGCACAAACCAAAACAAGCCCAAACACAACAAGGATACTGGAAACTTCAAGACAGATGAAAAAACAGCAACGGCATGCAAACATGCAGACAAACGTGCAAACACAGACACGCGCTCATCACCTGACAGAATGATGCTTGCCGGCCTGGCTCCAGGCGTGGCGGCAAGATAGCCGCCGACGTGTCCAGCCCCACAGCGTGGGCATCAGAAGCAGCAGGACGCTGGTGGTTACATCGCCCATCCACAGGAAGAGGAGCGGATTGCACTTGTCGAAGTGGACGCAGTGCAGTAGAAGGCACAAGGGGAGCCTGCAACCAGGCTCAGGTAGCTTGGGGTTGAGGGTTTAGGGTTTAGGGTACCAGCGCTTCGGTAACAAGTACTGTGGCAACTGCACCTGGTCAGGATCTCGATGAAGTAGTGTATCTGGACCAGTTTCTTGTGGGTGCGAACGAAGGCGTCATCCACCCAGACATAAAGCACCACATCCTTGCGGCTCGCAATATCTGGCAATCTTTCGCTATATCTCGCCGTGTGAGTGCTAATGCAGCTAGGCTCCCAGCAGCTCTTACACACCATATCATATACCCTCACACCCATACAACATCACACAACTCAGGGCTGTGTGCACCGGATAAGTGGGCTCTGCAACTGGGCCTCTCAACTCCCAACCTCTTATGGCAGCCGGACGTCGGCACACGCCATGGCCAAGCAAATGATGCCCACGGCCAGCGCTGATGCTTCTGCGGTGTAGTTGCCATCCCATGCGTGTGGCGCCTGCGCGATTTCGCGGAGCCATGCCTCACACGCCAGAGTGCCAGAGGGCTGCAGAAGAACAACAGGCATGCTATGAGCATGTGCGAGCCTTTGCTCTTTTCTGACCTTAACCTAGCTGCAGCCAATAGCTGCATGATGCTTGGTTTTCCAGATCAGGGTTCCTTTCGAGGGCTTCGTTTCGCAGAAAGGAAATAGGAAACACCAACATAGCCGACTTTGCCTCGAAACAAATTTGCCAAGAAGACCATCCTTCAGAACAAGCCCCAATCCTAAGCCCGAACCGCCCTAAACCCTAAACCCTAAACCCTAAACCCCCAAACTCCAAACCTTAAACTCTATCTTTTCGGTTCCGCAGCCGAGGTGCCGAGTGCACAATTGCCGACCTTGGTCCGCTCCCAACCCGTCAACTCTCATCCACCTAACTCATATAGGGGTTTCCGAAAAAATCCCTTTTGGGGGGGTCCCTTAAAGGGGATTTCATTTTCTATTTGCCCATAGATTGCCTCCCCCGCAAAACACGACAGCCCCTAGAGTTTTTGTTGGGGGCGTGTTCAAAGCAGGGGAGAGGATGACATGTTTTGGGGGGAACAACATACGAGACCCTGTTCTAAGAAGCCTATCTATCAGGATTCTATCAGGGGGATCCTACTAACAACCCCCAACAACCCCCATGCGCATTCAAGCTACAGGAGGATCAAAGGTAAGCTGGCAATCGTCAGCTTCCGAAGACCACGCATCAGATTCTCACCGTACCGGCTCCCTTTCATCTCAGCCATTGCCTGGCGCCTGGAGCGCCGAGCTAGAGCTGCGGCTGCCGTGGGCCCATCGTGCGGGGAGCTACTGATCACCTCGGAAGCAGGGTTTAGGGTTTAGGGTTTCGGGGAGACATGTTGGTTCGCAAGGCTCTTTGGGACATCTTGCCACGGCAAAAGTGGGGACTATCTCAGGCTCCCACAGATGCCACCGAGCTCAAGACATCCTCCTCACCCACGCCCCAACAGAATCCATCGCCGATCTTGTCCACCATTTCCACAAGAGGGGCCAGCTGGATTGCAGAGATGAACAACGCCAGACCCCAGCCATAAGGACGGTTTTGGCGAATTGCTGCACGGTGTCGGCTCAAGGTCAGGGCCGATAAAACCGTTGAAGCCAACGCTCCAAAGCAGAGAAGCCAGAAGCTTGTCTGTTGCACCTCTCAAGAACTCACCGATACAGATATGAGTAGGGTTATTCATTTATTCATTTTATGATTGTTCATGTTGCTGTTGTCAGTCTGAATCAGGAATTGCTAGCACTTCGTTGACTGCAGCGCTGGGCAACTGGCTCCTTCGTGTCCTGGCACCTCCGAAAGTCCCACTGCCAAGGGCTGAAGCGCAACCCCTTTGAGGTTAAACAAACACACGAAGAACATCTGGAGAGCTAGTGCCTGCTGCTGCTGCTGCTGCTGCTGCTGCTGCTGCTGCTGCTGCTGCTGCCGCCGCCGCCGCCGCTGCTGCTGCTGCTGCTGATACTCTAGCTTCTGGATTGGAAGTAAGATGAATTGGGAAAGCGTGGCAGGGGCCTTTGGAGCACAATAGTTAATCACTTAATTCTTCATTGCCCTTCTATTAATACTATCATACGGGCTTTGTAACTAATGACTACTAATGAACCATTCATAATAATAAAGCCCGTGCAATAGCATACGGTAACATATACTGTATCAGCATTCCCGCGACCCAATCATAAAGCCTTTTGTCAAGCTCCTGGCTCCTGCCGAGCGGCCACGTCGAGCCAAGTACTCGACGTGCGCAGGATTTTCCAAAGGCTGAACAAATCGAAAAACCGGTCAGCGGAGAGCAGCGATGCTTTCAAGGTCAGCCCCAGAACGCGCTGGAGCGTGGCATTCGATCTCCACCTCAGGGCCAGCTCCCGAATTCGGTGCTATACAAGCTGCGGGCTTTAGAAGGATTTTACTCCGCAAGTTTTTCAAGGCAACCGATTCCAAAGGGCATGGTCGGCCTGACCCTCTGAACCGGCACAAGGGGCGCCGCTGCCAAAGCACGCGCGTCGGAAGCGTCTGTAGCAGGCATGGCGCTCTGTGCCGGAAGCACGGGCTTCCGACTTCCGCGCTGCCCTGCTGCTTCTATTCGAACTTGGCTACAAACTCTCAGTACCTTCGAAACACCCCGTGCGCAACGCAGGCTGACGAAGGAAAGTGCTGCGTAGTTACTGGTCTATATATACATAAAAGAATCCGAACGCAAGGAAAGATATTGACTTGCTCTCGTGCCATCGTTAGAGCAAGCCTCGCCTCGATTCACTTCTTCTCCCTACTACCGTGCTTGATTGCTCCTCCATGGTAACTAAAGGCGCTGCTCCTAAAACGCTGCGCAAGCACCGCGACAAGAGGAAGCAATGTCATGCAGTGGCAGCTCAGCGTCGCTGGCTGCAGAAAGAGTTCGCCGTTCGCCGTGACTGATAAATTGTGACAATAGCAGCTGCTGGGGCTGGAACTATTGGAGTCACTGCCGCATTACTTAAGTGGTAGCGGGAAACTTCCGGACTACAACGTCCGTATCCTTACAACTCTCGCACTTGGCCGCGTATTCCGGGGACTGGACCAGAGCCAGAAATTCGGCTGCGGCCCTCTCTTCGTCTTCCTGTTCAAAGGACTTGCAGTTGAAGGACTATACCGATGGAAAGCTACAAACTTAAACTCAGGCTAAAGTCTTGGGAAGTACCTAGCTCATATCATCCCACACGAAGTCACGTAACCCCAGTGATATTTACGCACTACCCTAAACCCTAAACCCAAAACCCCAAACCCTAAACCCTAAACCCTAAACACTGGTTGAACAAAGTCATGCCGCGCAACGCGCTCCACACGCCCAGTAGAAAACCCGCGTCTGGTCTCCCAGATCGATATCCGGTGCCGAGCATTTGCCACCGAAGCCCCTTAGACCCTCCCATAAACCCTACTACAAAGCCCATAAACCCTATGACCCCTATAAACCCTACAATCCGATAACCCCCCCCCATAAACCCTCTAAACCCTGAACCCTAAAATCTCAAACCCTATAAACCCTGTTGCCGTACTGTAGGACAAGGTGTTTGCAAAACCCCTTGCACCCTCTTAAAACCTTAGATCTAACATGTCAAACCCTCAACCCTCTTAACCCTGGCGTACTGTAGGACCAGGTGTTTGCAAAGTCTTACTGTTGGTACCCCTATAGAATCCCTTTAAGGGTAGAAAGGGGGCATATGGCACCTTATTCCCCAAACTCCCTACTAACCAGCAGTAAGTAATAGGCTGCATCTCGTCGGAGTGGGTCACTGTGAAGTTTCGGCTCTATAAGGCCCCTCTGATGGGGGTTTGGGTTACATCAAGAACCTGCTAGAAGTGAAAATACGGTCTCTGCAAGCACTCTCTCTCTCTCGTGCAGTCATGATGGTTTAGGATGGTTTAGGGTTTAGGGTTTGGGGATTCGGGGAAACCATGTAGGCGCATTCATGTCGAGTGTGCTTCTCGAGCCTGCTAGATGGTGGAGACGTCTTGATGAATCGACCCCCGCAATTCTTGTCTATATGGGAGTTTGCGAGAACAAGGAACCCCTAACATAGACCCCCCCAAAAAAAAGAAAGAAAGGATTTCCTTATAACAAGGATGACACACACTATGGAGCAAGCCACCATCAGGCCTGGTCAATGCGAAGGCGCTCGAGCATCTGTCCAGAATGATCATGTCACAAGCCAACAGGGTTCGGGGTGAGGCTGCTTCTGTGCAGAAGCCCTTGCCTTATCTGGCTTCAGACTCAAGGTGATTGAAGTAAATTCTTTTTGCATCCGGAATCCTGTGAGTGTTGCCAGAATCTGCCCCAGTTTACTTCAACCCCACACCCGCGACCCTGAACCCTAAACCCTAAACCCAGCTGCAGTGCAGGCAGTACCCAACGAGCCCAATACCCCTTTTTAAAAAAGGAATATACCTCAAATCATATTAAGGATCCTCATATTATGTATAAATTTAAGGATTCCTTAGGGGTATAATGGGCTCTCTGGGCATCAATGACGAGCGCCCTGCCCCTGCAATGGCAGTCTCGGAATCCTGCAAGCCACAGTGGCAATGCGCTTTCTTGGTGGCCACATCTGCTTTTAGCTGTTTCCCATAGGCGCCAAAGAAGTAGGCACAACCTCTTGAAGCACAAGAGGACTGATAGTGAATCAGAGGATGAGCTCCAACCTTTTTTGGGGAGCGCAAGGCGTCTCTTTTCCAGGGAACCCTAAACCCTAAACCCTAAACCCTAAACCCACATTTGAGTGAAGCGCGGGTCCTTGGCCAGCCTCCCATACCTTTGGCCATTCTCGACCTCCCCACGGCCGGGGCTCTTGGCATGAAACTGTCACAGCAACTGCAGGTTCTATGTGCAGGGGCTATGCAGGCTCTAGTGGCAGGACTGGAGTCTGGAGAATGAGTCGAGCCATCCCGAAGAAACCCAAAGCTAGAAAGTGCATACTGCCTCCAGGTTCAGGAGCCCGGCGAACAGAGTGCCAAAGGGTCGCAAGGCCAGGTAAGCACGCCTTTCACTCAACTAAAGAGGTTGCCAGAAGTGGCACAGAATGAAAAACGATCGAAACAGAAATCGCGGCCGCTCGAAAATCAGGCATGTGCAAGGAAGCCTGGCTAGGGTGTAGAGGAGGTGAAGTCGATTCGTCGCCAGCAATGCTTGTGCCTGGCTTCATATCAACAAAAGTGTACTTAAAATATCTTAAAATATCTCAAAACATCTTACAAAAAATCTGAAAACAGTCTTAAACACCAGCAACGAAAATCGCACGAATGCTCCTCCTAAGCCCCCCGGCGACTTGAGCGGGAAGCCTGACCTGCGGCGCGAAGGGCCTCTGATCAGCGAGCAGCTGACAGACAATAGCGGCATATGGGGGTTTTCCGGTAGGGTTTAGGGTTTAGGGTTTAGGGTTTAGGGTTTAGGGTTTAGGGTTTAGGGTTTAGGGTTTAGGGTTTAGGGTTTAGGGTTTAGGGTTTAGGGTTTAGGGTTTAGGGTTTAGGGTAGCTTCATCACTAGTGGCTCAGAAGCGAGGAGCCGTCAACTGCATGACCCGACACGAGATGCTGGCTTTGGATCTTCTCCTAGGAAGTAACCGAAGTCGATGTGGAAAAACCTCAGCTGTGGTTCAGCTTCAGGCGAGCATCAGAATCCCACTGCATCACTTCAAGGGATTGCCTTTAAACACGAGGAGGCAGAAACGACCCTAAACCCCAAACCCCAAACCCTTTTTTGCAACTGGGCTTGAGGACTAGCCAGATTCAACTCCAGGCCCTAAACCCAAAACCCTAAACCCTTCAAGAAGATGCTGCTCAGCGCCGAACTCACCCTGCTTCGTGAGGCAGATGTTCTCCAAATGGCGATCTCCAAGGCCCAGGACCTGGGCCAAGGTTTTGGGTTCTGGGTTTAGGGGGGTTGAAGTACAGAAACAGAGTGCAGCTCAGAATGCTGAGATTCGTTAAAATTCGGGTGCCATATAAGGAATGAAGAAGGTGCTCACAGGAGGAATCTCTGTAGCAGGTGCAAGAGACCACGGAAGGCGGTAGGGGAGCGATTGCATCCGCAAAACAACCCTAAACCCTAGATCCTAGAACTCGAAACCCAAAACTCTGCCTATGTTGAGCTGAGCCCAGGCTCAGCAAAGGTTTGCTTGTCGTGCCCGACTTGCTAAGGTGGCGGCGTACGAAACAACCTGGGCCAAGCTCTGCAAAAGGGATGGTGATATAACAACATAAAAGTAATATACTGCTGATATAGCCAAAAAAATAGTAGTAGAATAATATAGAAATATCGTTATGAACATGAGAATCTAATGATATCGTAATAAGACAAAGCACACTATTTCAATATATAAAGATATCATATATGAATTTCATGATAACATACGTAATGATATAACAATATCAGAATACAGGTATGAGTATATAACGATATCGTAGAATAAACATGGTAAACCCTAAACCCTAAACCCTAAAACCCTAAACCCTAAACCCTAAACCGCTGTTTTGTCCACGGCAGTTTTTTAGCGGCCTGCAAGGTTCAAAGCACATTCGCCCCCAGGATCGCGGCGCACCCAGCTGCGACCGTCCCACAGAAGTTGTCCATGACCTAGAGAGGGTTTAGGGTTTAGGGTTTGGGGTTTAGGGTTTAGGGTTTAGGGTTTGGGGCTTAGGGTTTAGGGTTCAGGGTTAAGGGTTTAGGGGTTAGACCTCCGGAGATGCACGCCAGGGCAGTCTCAAAGGAAGAACGACAGCCTAAATACCCTGGTTGCTGAGTAACCTGGGCCAAAAAAGGCTCACCTTTCAAGTATGGTTGGATTACATATACCCCAGAAGGTTAAAGGCTACCTACTCCGCTACTGAGATCCTATAAGACTGCCCTGCACTCGTTGTGCCCCACTTTTGTCATCAGCTGCAAACACACCTCCAAAGACCCATTGGGGCAAGGAGCCTTGGTCTGGGCCCAATGCTTCTTAGACCCTAAGTGCCCCCCGTCTTTAGAGCCTCCGTAACCCCAACATGGTCAGCTCTCTGGATTTCTGGCCCTTTTTTGCTCCGTTTGCAGCCCTGAACAAAACCCTAAACCCCTGTTAAACTCGGGGGGGCCCAGGTCTTTTTTGCTTGGGGGCACCCGGCGGGGGGGGGGGGGGGGGATGGGGTGGGTGAACCATCTGCTGAGAGCATGACCTGGTCGAAGGTCAAACCAGGGAGCCTTGGAACGAGCGATTTTAGAGTTTAGGGTTGATGGGGTTCTTTGCCACCCGCCAAGCAGACACCCCGCACTGCAGGGTAACATTAATTTTATGGTTTAGGGTTTTGGGCCCGAGTTTTCTTTTTCCCGGCCTCAGGGCTGGTAAGGGTTCATTCAAGTTTGAGGTTCAGGTTTATGCACAGCTTACCTTGAGGGCCCCAAACATGGGAGTGTTGGATGCCAGACCAGCAGGCGTCGTGTTCTTCCAATATACGTAAAAATGACACAACCAAAATACAATGTAAGAAAAAACTTATACGTATATACATATACATATACATAATAAATAAATAACTATATATATATATATGTATATTGTACATCTAGCCTAGTATGTCATACATGCTAGAGCAATATGTCATGCGGACAGCGCCTTGAGCCGCCCCCCCCCCCCCCCCCTCCCCCCCAACGGCCTTCAACTCCAGAGCTCCTCCTATTGCAAGCTCCCTGCTTACATAACACTCGAAAACTGCAGCTTCTTTTTTCTTTGCCTTAAACTTAAAGAGGGTGCTTATTTAAAAAAACTTTGCAGCTTCTTTTTTCTCTGCCTGAATTAAAAAAGTTGTGTCCATGCCCTCTTTGCATCCAAGCTAAAATCCCTAGACCCTTTGTTGCGATCGGCTTGCAACGTCACGCCGGGACAGCAAAACCCATTGCCCTACATCCTGGATAATCGGTGGAACGGCAGTTTTTTTCAGGGTTTAGGTTGGGTCTTTTGTGGAATGTAGGCGTAGGGTTGTTTCCTCTTCTCCACTGCGGCGCCGGCGTATGTTCGAGCAACCACGTGGCAAGGTCTCCTCGCGACCTCAGGCGATCTCATGCGATGCGGGATGGGCGGCTGTAAGCAGCCCACTCAACAAGCCTTGCGCGCAACACTGTTTCGTGTCGCATGAGGAATTTTAACCGCTCTTGGCAGAAAAATGCTGCTCGGCCAAACTGCCGCTCGCTCAATAGGTGAGACTGCTCATCTTTAGCTGCAACGAACTGACCAGAATCGAAAGGAGTCCTTGGTACGGGACGTGTCGATCAAGGAAACACCAAGCTCTCTCTCTCTCTCTCTCTCTCTCTGCCGCTGCATCCCAAAGCTCCCACTGCAAACACCAAGCTGAAGTCACCAATCTAGATGCTGCATGCTTTGAGGCCTGACTGCAGCACAGATTCTGAGGACTTACGCAACACGGCTCGTTGCCCCGAAGCGGATCGAAACAACCTGACCAAGCATTAAGCCACTATACCATGCATACATACCGTACCTGCACCTGCACAGGCTGACAAATCTCAAAGGGCTGGGAACCTACACCCTGCTGCAAGTCAAACCCTGGCCCGGCACAGTTAGAAGCCCTTCGTCGCGGGATGTGTGCATGTAGGTGTGCATGTGAACACATGCCAAACGGACGTCTGGCATCCGACTTCCACCCCCCCCCCCCCCAGGGCTCTGTCGTCACTTAACTTAACTGGGATCTACCCAAGTAGTTGCACCCTAAACCCGTTTGCAACAGGCCTGCCACTTCGCCTAAACCCTAAACCCTAAACCCTGGATTCCTTGGACTGTCGGCCTGTCGTGCAAAGCCTCGGCGTATCCTCCCAAACCTTCTGGGTCGAAGTCTGCCACGCATATGAGCTCCACCTGCATCTCAGGGTCTTCTGCACTCCCATATATATATACATGTATATATACTAATCTCCTTAATACTGCCTTGGGTGCTATTTATATAAATAAAAAATCGTGAGGAGGCAAAAGTCTAGGCGGCCTTAGCTTTGGTTCAAGGAGGGGCTTCAACCTCGGACCGACTCAGGGGATCAAGCTGCCGCAACCTTGCTGGTTCTTATTTTAGGGTCTAGGGTTTAGGGTTTAGGGTTTAGGGTTTAGGGTTTAGGGTTTAGGGTTTAGGGTTTAGGGTTTAGGGTTTAGGGAACCCCGATACATGGAAGCTAGGGAGAAGGTGCTCTATAGGATCCTTCACCGGCTACTAAGAACCCTCGCCAGGGCACCCAGCTCCACATTCATCTTCTAAGAACCCGACATCGAACTGCCATCATCTACAGATATCTACAGCTGTGCTGGGCTCCTTCTCAGCGCTTCGCGCCTTCTCTGCGATCGCATATGCTTCTGCAGCTCGCAGAGTGGCAAAGACATGCCTGCAGGCGTCCTGTCGGCTTGATCACGCACAGGGCTGGCATGACTACATTGATGCTTGGCAGCCGAGGCCTAGGCAGAAACCTGAATGGAGCAAAAAAGGTGTGCAAAAACCAGGGAGAGTAAATCTAGGGAGCCGGTTGTACTCAGCCGGCACACTTCTGTAGCTGATTGCACGCTTCAGCACAGAGCTGCGTTGGTGGTCCTCAGCTGTTCCTTTGCCAGCTGTTCCATTCTCCTTCACACGCAGCACGATCGCAAACAGGCAATTCCAAGACACTCGATCCCTACACACGCGACGACACCCGGCATGGACGGACTCTTGGCTGGAAATGCAAGCAGCAAGTGATTTGTCTGAATATGCTACATGCGTAGGGCTTTATGCTTTGGTGTACGCATTGTAATTGTTTTACCACGCAAGCCCAAACAGGGTCCGAAGCCCTACAGCAACACATTCCGAAACCCACACCCTGAACCCCAGGCGGCCAAACCGAAAGCGCTTACACAGGCTCCTAAGATTCCTATTTCCTACAACCCCTAACACTTGATGCTCTATGTTACTTGAGGTGCTAATATGTTTCTTCACCACCCAGCGTTCTTTTTCCTCACAGGGAGGGGATTTGGAAAACTGTTTGGGGATCCTGTCTCTGAGCCCGCTCGAGGGCTCCCCTGGCTCCTCACAGAGGTCGTAAACCTTCAGGAAGAGGGCGTGACGATCCGATTGCCTTCCGCCGAAATCAATCCTTGGGGGGGGGGGGGGAAGGCAATGCAACGCCACCACTTGTCCCCCTGGTTCTTAGTAGGGAATGAGGGAATAATTCGGGCCCTTTGTATACCCTTTCAAGGACAGGCTTATATCGGGGCCCTCCTTCCCTCATCCCCCACTAAGAACCAGCCAGTTGTGGCCCTTAACCTTCGGCCCCCCCCAACAAGTAGATCTCTCAGGCAGCGGCAACAAGCTCCGGCTTGGCAGCATTGACATCTCCGACTCGCATGCTGGAGACGCATCGGGTGAGAGAAGCACCGTGTGTACCTTACCGCAAGGGGCAGAAAGCCAGGTACCCAGCAGTCATAGCCCACAGAGCTTAGATAAGGAACATACCTAAAACCATATTCAGGATAGGTACATAACTCAAGGTATATTCCTTGGAAGGTTCCCCTTTACACCAATACTCCGTTTTCGGGATTATAATGGGGACTGCTAGTGTCATGGGTAACATCCTCTTAGGTGCTGAGTTCCCTTGGGGGACAAAGGTTAACCTTTGGGTTTTTAAGGGGTTTTATACTACCCCAAAAGGTTAAAGGTTGCCCACCCAGGACCTAAGTCCCAATATATTCCTCTTAGTTAAAGGGTATGGGGCCCCATGACAGTCCCAGCCCAAAACCCTAAACCCTAAACCCTAAACCCTAAACCCTAAACCCTAAACCCTAAACCCTAAACCCTAAACCCTAAACCCTAAACCCCCCTGATGTGTCGAGCGCTGAGCACCTCGCAGATGGCGCATAGTGCTTCAAGAGCCTTGGGCTGAGACCGTGGAGTAGAGCTGCTCACATGCGGCACACGCTCAACCCAAAAAAGAGGGTTTAGGGTTTAGGGTTTAGGGTTTAGGGTTTAGGGTTTAGGGTGCAGGCTTGTCCGACCAAGTAGCATGCCAGGGGCCATCTGCGCCTCATCATCCGGCTTGACCACTGGGCCTGACCTGCCCAACCACCCTAAACCCTAAACCCTAAACCCTAAACCCTAAACCCTAAACCCTAAACCCTAAACCCTAAACCCTAAACCCCATTCCACAGAGAATGTCTCGCCCACGGCACTGATTACACCCCATGGTCCGGACATATACCGGACCGAACATGCATATACTCTTGCTATACTCTTGCATCTTTGCCAGGGGTGCTCACTCCCATTCTTTGTGAGGAGTCATCACTTTCCCGAAACGGCTGCTGCCAGTTGCACCCACCCTAAGACTTCTTGGTTCATATAATATAGAGGTACACTACTGTGCCCTTCCCTACTAAAACCAGCAAAGACAAGCCCCACCTGGGATTCCGGGCTATGGACACCACGGGGATGCTTTCCTGGCATTGCAGGCCACAGCCATCTTATGTTGACATGGCAGCGAGAACTCGACTGCTTCTATGGTGACATTTGGCAGAGCCCTCGTGATGTCTGCGGAGCTTGCGAGCCACGCTTTCAGCACCCCTACTTGCGCATGCCTGTTTGGAACGCTGGGATAAACACTTTTACATTGGTGTGGCTGACTCGCACCTGGAGCTCTCCACGTTGAAAGCACTCTGTCAGGTAGGATTCCAACCTTAAACAGATGTGCAACTGCAATGGTGCAATCACAACCGCCTGCACGTCGGGCTTCCTTCATGTTGCAGGTGTGCGGCCGCTCTCGCGGCAAACCGCCTTGCCGCAGCAGCTGCAGCGATTTTGGAGTGCCAGCCAGGTCAAGCTTGACTACCGTGGACCTTGTGCACAAAGGGTGAACTGAAGTGCCCGAGATGCAATGTATAGCGACGCAAGCAATAGTTCTGCATTCTAAGCAGCTCAATGCCAACATTGCAGGGCCCGCCATCGATTATCTGAAGGAAGGGCACATGCTGCAAGTCCTCCAGTCATGAGCTTTACTTGAGCGACAGAGGGGAGGAGATCACGACTCCGGTACCCAAAGAGCCCAATACCCCTTAAATAAGGAATATACCTTATAAACCATACTAAGGATCCTTATATAGTTTAAGGTATGTTGCTTAATTAAGGGGTATTGGGCGCTTTGCCCTAAACCCTGAACCCTAAACCCTAAACCCCAAACCCTAAACCCTAAACTGGCTTCGCGCCTGAAGCACGTGATCAGGAAGTGTCGGCGAGATGTGGCCGAAGCGGTTCGCTGAAGGCGCTGCCAGCGGTTTCTTAGGAGCAGCCGCCAGGTATATATATATATATAGTTTATATTTATTTATTTTTGCTTATATTTATATGTGCTCTCTTTATTTCTTTCTCGCCCCCACACATATCTTTCTTTCTTTCCCGCGCGGCTGCGTGAGCCCGATCCCGCGTCACATATCTTCTTCTACGGGGCTTGAGGGGAGTGATCCCCCCCCCCCCCCCCGCGCTCGGAGCGTGCCCAGAATGCGTCCAGGGTCCGTGTGATACTGCGGCGCGGGGACTGTGAACATCAAACAAAACCAACACCCCCATGAAGTGACCATCACCCCTCTCGATGTCCCTCGCTGCCCCTGCGCGTCACATCTCTCTCTCTCTCTCTCTCTCTCTCTCTCTTTAGTTTGTTTGTTTATTTGTATCTATATATATATATATGTATGTGTGTGCTTATATGTCTATACAAGTGAAAGCAAGAGGTTTGCCCCAGATTTGGTCACAAACACCAACTAAGGCCCACGCACCGGCGGCTTCGACCAGCTGCCTGGTCCCATGAAGCCAGGGCTGCGTCGCATGATTGCTACCAAAGGAACCCCCTGAATAAACAAAGAAGTAAAAAACATCATTTAAATAACATGAAACAACTATACATACATATGTACATACGTACATACATGCATACATACATACATACATATACACACATATGTATATGCATATATATATATATGTATACATACACATATACATAAATACATAAATATACACTGTGTAGGAACCCCGTTTCATAAAGACTCAACTTGATGCCACGCCATCCGGCACTGAAGTGCGTACTGTAGTAGTGGATGTTCCTGGATGTTGGTGGATCACCATCACCATAGTGGGGTATAGCGATTAATTATGGAGCAACTGGTTGTGGGTCGGCCTCGCAAGGGGATGGGACGGGCAGCGGACTGCCACAAATCCCGTGCTTGCAGTGACCTGGGGTGGAACCACTGCACCTAGGTTGGAGGGAAAGGGTGCACATGAGTCTGAGGAACAGCTTGACGCCACTCAAGAAGGATACGGTGCTGCATGTACGGTTTTTGACATGTGGAGGCCATGTTTGAGAAGCTGGCGCGCGGGACCCACAATACTGAGAGGTCCGGGCCAGAACTCCTGCGCAAGTTGTGGAAAGCTCAATGCATCTTTTCTTCTTTGTCTTCTTCTTCTACAGGGCACAAGCGCCCTCCGCGCATCGCTCTCGCTGTGTCTTTCCTTCTTTCTTGGGCTCTCTTCCTTCCTTCCTGTGCACTCGGAAGGGGGCCGCCTCTGTGATACAAGCGCGGTGCACTGAGTGGAGTAGCCCCAAGGCCAACTCGGTGCGCCCAGACCAAGTCCAGTTGGAGTTCCCCCGTATGTACTACCACCCAACCAACCCCACATGAATCCGCCCCGAAAAATCCCTCCAAGTGTCGGAAAGGGGCACCTGTAGTGTAGCGGCAACATACAAGCCTCCCATGCTTGTGCCCTGGGTTCGACTCCCGGCAGGTGCATCAACTGGGCATCCTCTCTCTCTCCCTCTCTCTCCATGGACCCTAAACCCTAAACCCTAAACCCTAAACCCTAAACCGCCTAAACCTAAACCCTAAACCCTAAACCAGTTTCCTTCGTCAGCACATCGAAGAGAGCCCTGCCACCAGGGAGGCTGTCCAGGTCCAGAAGCGGGAGCCTTGGCAGCTCAGCGAAGGTCCCCAAGCGCGTTGGTCTTGAAACCAACATTCAGCAAAAGATCCCCCTAAAATCTAAACCCACCCTAAACCCTGAACCCTCAACCCTAAACCCTGAACCCTAAACCCTATAACCCTAAGCAATATGAGGAAGGCTCCGAAAGACTCACCTCACCCATAAGGCTCTTGCGCATCGGCAGCTTTGGCCACGTGCAGGATGCAGGGATCCGTCAGCGGCCTTCCCATGCCCCGGGCATCCCCCGGGGGGGAAGGAAACACTTAGGGTTTAGGGTTTAGGGCTTAGGGCTTAGGGCCTGCAAGAGCAGTGGGTCGAAGCAGACGGGCCTCCCCTTCGCCTCAAAGATCTGGAGAACTGCATCTGGGTCCAAGCCGTTGGCTCCTAAGCCATACCTGGAGGTTTCCGACATTAGGGGTACCTTATTGGGGTGCTTCGTATAAGGGACTCATATTTTAGGGGCCCTCATTTTCGTAAACCCGCATGTGGGTTTCGCCCAGCCATTCACCGCCGTAGCCCCTTGCTACCGTGAGCAGACTCCTTAGGCCCTAAACCCCTTAAGCCCTCAATCCCAAAACCGTCTCATACCCTCTCTCTATAACCCTACTTACTACCCCCAACCCAGGACCCAACCCTAAAAACCCGTCTAAAGCCCCTAAACCCTAAACCCTAAACCCTAAACCCTAACCCTTCTTGAACCCGGGCTCTGAGCATCAGCTGGGGCCACCCTAAACCCTAAACCCTAAACCCTAAACCCTAAACCCTAAACCCTGAGCCCCCCAAAAAAAAACCAGGGCCCTGACACAGTCTCCGTGGGAAAGGACACGAGGCGCCCTCGGCGCAGCGCGGCGCCCAAGGCCGCGAGGCGCTCGGCATCGTGAGGCCTTAAGTGGGGTTTAGGGTTTAGGGTTTAGGGTTTAGGGTTTAGGGTTTAGGGCTGAGGGCCCATATGGAACAAAACTGTTCCGCAGGGGCCCGGGCGGCCGAAGGATGCAGGCAGCCTGGCCAAAAATCGTAGTTGCGGGTCTCAATTTCTGGGCTTCCTGGGCTCTTCCCAGAGAGCCAGCTTTAGGGTTTAGGGTTTAGGGTTTTTTTTTGCCACCCGCTTAGCTGACCTCTCGGACACTCTGGTTTAGGTTTTTTTTTTGCCACCCGACTAGCCACGGCAATGCGGGGTGCATGGTTTAGGGTTTAGGGTTTAGGGTTTAGGGTTTAGGGTTTAGGGTTTAGGGTTTAGGGTTTAGGCTTTAGGGTTTAGGGTGCCCAATGAGGAATAGGCCTTAAATTTATATAAGGATCCTTGATATGGCTTCATGTGTCTTCCTTACTTAAGGGGCATAAGGGGCTCTTTGGGTTCGGAGCTCGGCCCCCTCCGTGTAACAGGAAGGGTCTTGACTCACAACCTCACACTATCACAGCCCACCAGGAGATGGAACCAGACACCGAAACAAAGACGGAGACAGAGAGCGAAGAGAGCGAAGAGAGAGAGAGAGGGAGAGGGAGAGCGTGAGCGCGAGCTCAAGAGTGTGTGGCAAGATAGACGGATGAATCTGGCGTACACGTCCTCACCGCCCGTTTCTTGTTTGATCTAGCCCGCCGAGATGAAAGAGGTAGACATCACATGTGCAGACTTGGTTACCCTAAACCCTAAACCCTAAACCAGTGAGCACAGGTTCTGCTGGTCCACAAAACAAGGCTGAGGCCACCTGGTCCTCTGTCTCCACGGCTGAAGCCGGTCTCCTGTGTGGCGACCCACCGTCCATCCCCCGCAATCCCTCTTTTTGCACCCCCAGACTCTTTGACCCGACAATCCCTAAACCCTAAACCCTAAAGCCTAAACCCTAAAACGCCTATGAGAACAAAACTCAAAAGCCGAGGCAGAGAGCCCCGATGGCTGAGACGAGCGTCTTTCTTGCCATTGGTGTGGTCTCAAAGTCCCCGGCCGCACATTCGAACCATGAAATGCCACGGGTGCTGCGGTGTCGGGTTGGGCTTTGCCACCTTGAGGTTTATAGGGTTTCTTTAACGTTTAGGGTTTAGGAACTACCCAGACTTGCCCACGATACACAGCAGGACCCATCTTTGAAGGATCAAAAGAGACCGTCGACAAGCTACAGCGCAAGATAGCGTGGTTGGCATGTCCCGAAGAGCTGTGGACTACATTACTTTTACAGTTAATGTTAGTATTAAAAAAACACCCTTCATACCGACCGGTACTAGCAATCATAAATTAGAATCAGTTTGTGCGACAGAGTTTGGGCAACCTCATGAACACACCGGTAGGGACATTGGATCTCATCGGCTGCGGGCATTCAGCAAGCAGCCTCTCGCACATGATCACATTGGTGCAGGCCACAGCACAGGGGGTTTACGAAGATAGGGGTACCCTAAAATAGCCCCAGAACATGGTAGGATTCCCTTTTTTTCACAAGGACCCCCAAAAACGGTACCCCCCCCCCCCCCACTATTTTCGGAAACCCCCATAAGACCTTGTCCACGGCTGGGGGCCGCAGCTGATGTAGAACTTCGGTCAAGCTAGTCGAGTCGGGCACGAACTTCACGTAGCCAGACCTGGGAGCTTCGGGACTCTCCCACCCGGGCGACAATCTGACAGACCCTGCCGCCTCGAATCTGCAGCGCAAAGTCATGGAATGTCCCCCTATGTGCCCCCACCCCCCCAGCTTACCCCTTTGTCTGACTCGCCCCAGTTCGAACCGGTCAGAATCCAGGAGCTTCGCTCGTCGCATGAGAGGTGGCCTTGCACTTTCGTGTGCGCAGGGGGCATCGCCCCGCGCGCCAAATGCTGATCACTTTAAGCTTTTTGTCTAGGCCCTCCACGGCCCATGGCAGCAACAATCATCACCTCACAAGCTACAGAATTCGACCCGATAACTATGGCTATGGATGTTGTGGCAGCTGGGCGATTCGTAGGTTGGTTTCCTTGTAGAGCATGTCGCTTTCATTCCCCGGACCTGCCCGGCCAGGTATCACAACAGCATTTCCTTCACGAATGGTCGGCCACATATCTGCTCAATGAATAGCTGGGAAGAAACCCGAGCTTGTCCCACTCGGTCCTTGGCGCGAAGCCCGCAACAGCATCAAGCCAAATTCAGTTGAAAACAACACAAGAAGCCTGCTACAGCACAGTCATCAAGAGCTGAGCATCAACAACCCTCGCACTCTTGCTTGTTGGCGTGCGGCAAGGCAAGCTTTCACCACTGGTTCCGCCAGATCCTCCTCCAAGATGCCACCTTTACCAATGAACTCCTCGAATATCAGCAGGGCTTCTTCCCACTTGCCCGAGGCTTCGCAAACCTGAAGAACAAGGCCAAAGGCTGCGACGGGCCTTGTGAGCTTTGACTCCTGCATTTCATTGAACAGGCGCAGCACCCCATCCCATTGCCCACAGTTCGCGCAGGCCTTCATGGCATGTACGAAGCTCAAGGCGCTGGGGCTCAGCCCAACTTGGTTCATATAGTCCAGGTAGGCAAGTGCCCGTTGCCACTCGCCCAATTCAGCACAAGACAGGAGCGCAGCAGTGTAGGCCTCCTCGTCGGGCTGCAGCTGTAGAGCTTGAACGTCATGCAGCATCCACAGCGTTTCATGATGCCTATACTTCCCTTAGAACCGTAATAAAAACAATGTTTCTAATATCCTCTTGGGTTTTATATACACAAAAATGAAAAAAATAATTCCCAAGAGGAATATAGATGCTTCCCGCTACAGCTGAGAGCTTTGATGGCCGCATTGTAGCACAGCACGCCTACGTCTGCGACGCCGGGCCCCATGGACCCGACAGACTGGGCCCGAGTTAGAAGAGACACGGCCTTTTCTCCTTGTTGGCCTTTACCTTGGTAGCCCAGTAACCAAGTTACAAGGAGGGTACCCCTTTTTTGGGGTTGGTCACTTCTTATAAGGGAGCCTTGAACCCAAAAAAAAGGGAAAGGGGTACCGCTGGGCGAGCAAGTTACCCAGAGCTGCGATGCCGTGGTGCAGGGATTCAAGGTCATGCTCCACGCCGAAGTTCGCCGATAGCAGGGCGAGGGCATGCTCCCACTGAGCAGCATCGCCCATGACCTGCAAGGCCGTGTTCCTCGGATTTATTGGGCGGACCAGAAGCTCATCAGCCAAAGATGCCTAACTGGGCCTAACTACATCGTTTTCTGACTTTCCCTAAACCCTAAACCCTAAACCCTAAACAACGACCCCACATAATCAATGCCCGAGGTTCAAGGCCTTGGTATCTGGCCCAGCGGGGCTTCGAACCAGGTGGCTCCAGATCGCCAGCCCCTCTTCCCAACAGCTTTTGGTTCCTTCAGGGGCCTAAAGGAGGGACCCTTATAAGGGACCTTAGGGGTTGTGTGGGGTTTAGGGGTTTAGGGTTTAGGGTTTAGGGTTTGGGGTTTGGGGTTTGGGGTTTGGGGTTTTGGGTTTAGGGTGGGGTATAAGGGACCTTAGGGGCTATGTAGGGTTTCGGTTTTGTTTTCCCACCCGTTTCGCAAGCGTTTGCCGGGAAAAGGTCAGACATTACGACGGCCAAAGTTCAGATACAATTTGCGGACTGCTTCGGGCGGTTTGAGGAGTTTAGGGTTTAGGGCCGCTTAGGGTTTAGGGTGGGTCTACTTAGGTCCCTTGAGTTCCTGCAGCCGCCAAGATGTCCGAATAGTCCTTAACAGCGGCATGGCCACTCTGGAGCAGTGCCTTGCAAATTCTCTGGGCCTCTTTGGGCGTGGTATCCGGATTCCAAAGCCAGCCCCTCAGTTTCAGCTTCCATTTCTGGACTTGCGCGGCCGGATGCAGCTCTGCCGGAGCTTGCGCGGGTGCTGACATCTGCCCAGGCCACGCTGCGCCGCACAGTCAAGACGTCTGTCTTCTCAGTATGGCTCACTTTGAGTGCAGAGGGTGCTAATGGCTTCCCAGGGCTCTGAGCCAGCGCTCAGCACACAGAACGCGAGGAGTGTGAGTGAAGAAAGGGCCGGGACCGTCATTTTACGCACAGGCCACACAAAATGTCCTAAAAATTGGCATCTTGCTCGTAGCGCAGTGTAGTGCGGAAGAAGCTGAGGCGAGCCACTGCGGCGTCACTGCCAAGACTCGAAACCTTGCAGTCTTTCGAAGGCAACAGCGACTGGGTGTTCCCGTCTACGTTCACCCGGTCGCCTCCACTGCTCACAACGCACATCCCTGTGGCATCCCTGCTTTGCACGAAGGGCAGCACAACACTTGACCCTTTCATGTCTGAGCGCCGTGCAGTGGCAGCTGCACCAGACGGGCGTCCTGTGGCGCCAACTGTTGTGAAGATTTTCCAAAGCGAGCCCACGCAAGCTTCAGAATGGTCGCCAAACCTTGGGATGTCGTAGTTGTACTTGGAGGTTGATGGGTAGTTATAAGTAGGGTTATAGGTATGCTAAGTTTACTTGCAACCCCACTTCGGGTGCTTATAGCCCTACTTAGAAAACCTCCAAGTAGAGCAAGCCGGGACATCCCAAACCTGACTCTGGCAGAAACCTTCGATAATCATTGGAGCTACCTTGATCTTGCCAGGCATTGCAAAGTTAAACTTAACCCCTACTACAGTCCTAACCCTAAACCCTAAACCCTCAACCTTAAACCTGTAACCTAAACCCTTTTTTGCAACCGGACTTGTTGGCTGCCAGCAAGCTGCCCATCTGGTATTCAGACCCCAAACCCTAAACCCTAAACCCTAAACCCGAAACCCGAAACCCTAAACCCTAACCCTAAACAGTCCTCCTACCCCGCCCCCTAAAAAGCTGAGTGCAGGCCTGTGCTGCGAGATGGTTTCGCCAGATGCAGTTGCACAGCGTCTCAGTGAAAGTTCCAAGCTTTTGCTGCCGTTGCTGCTTCTCTCTATGGAGACTGGTTTAGGGTTTAGGGTTTAGTCGCTCACTCTCGCACAAGGTTTAGGGTTTAGGGCTGGCTTCTACATAAACTTTCCCATGACTCTTCTTCTGCAGGGCTTGAAGGACAGAGGTTCCCCCTTGCCCCTCACGTGGCACCTTGTTGTATGCCAACCCCCCTCCTGCTCAAACAAGTGATGAAATATCAGGCGGGATAACATCTGTATTCTGATTGGCTGCCACTAACTAGCAGTGTCGAAGGCTCTTGTTTCTCTCCCTCCGTCTTTCTTCTTTCAAGCAGGTGCGAAGGGTTAGAGCAGGGGCTCCTTCCGCCAGGTATGTCCCGCACCCGAGAGTATGAGTCAGAAGAGTGCTGCGGTCTCTCTTCTTCTGCTGCGCATAGGGGAAGCCTCTTCTTCTTCTTCTCCTCCACGCTTGAGAGGATTTCGGAGAGGGGAAGCCTCTCTCTCTCTCTCCCTCCGTGCGAGCCTGGCCCACAGCAACTGCTCGAAACAAGGTGTTTGCATTGTCAATGTCATTCTGGCACCCGCAGCCTTACCGTTGCCACTTCTACATGGTATGTTACTTTCCCCACGCTTGGGACACCAGAACATACGCTTCGAACACCTATCATGCTGCATGTACTTCACGGTTTGGGGTTTAGGGTTTAGGGTGTAGGGTGTAGGGTTTAGGGTTTAGGGTTTAGGGCTCCGAAACCCTTCATGACACTCGGGAACCGACCATCAACTGGATCACGAGTTGATCCTGGCGAAGATCATCGCCGACCTGGGCACCGAATCGCAGCAGGTACTGGGCCGCAGCCGGTCGTGCTCCACACGCCTTCAGCAGGTATTTTTCCAGGACTTCTTCCCCATGACGTCGTGCTGCCTCCCGCAACAAGCCGGAGCACGGAAAAGAAAGAACCATCAAGTGAAACGAAAGGAGGACCATGAATTTGTCATTAATGAGGCTGAGTCGTTAGCCCATGCTGCCTCAGCACAAAGACGTCAAGCGCAGGCAGGGAGACAAGCACTTCAGAAGCACATCTCCTGCTCCATCCTACACAAACCGAATTCTCAAGATGGACGATCATGAAACCACAACGGGGGCCTGATGAGAGCGCGATGGTGAATTCGGAGGGCTGTGAGTAAGAGAGCCATGCAGTTGGTTGTGCCGCGTCCTGGTTGGTTGAGTCTAGCCTTGCCAATATGATATGATGTAAGCTGCAACAACTGAAATAAAAGAATAACACAATATTGGTTACAAGAATACAAACTCAATGTCAACACCAAAATGGAGTAGTAATTTTCAACAAATGCACAAACAACAAGTAGTAGTGCACGAACAAGTTGATATAGCGATAGAAACATGCACAGGCATAGTAGCAAAAGAAATTGTCGTATGACGACCCCACACAACATAGCATATATATATACACATATGTACATAGATAGATAGACAGATAGATCGATTAGATAGTACATGTATTTCTTTTTTTATCACGAGCCACCTGAAAAATTTAGTCATGCAACAGCACGAAACGGTTTAGACTTGATAGTCTAAGAGAAGGATTCGCACTTTGGGGAGAATGTGCTGCGGTTTAGGGTTTAGGGTTTAGGGTTTAGGGTTTAGGGTTTAGGGTCAAGGCAGGCAAGGCTTCGGTTCGTAGGTTCTAAACTGTAAACCCCCAAAAAGTTGGAACCTCCATATCCCCATTCCCCACAAGGAATACAGCAGGGAATCCCATCTCAAATCATCCTTAATAAGCCATGTTCCAACCTCCCGGAGTCGACTGTGTTGGGGTTTAGGGTTTACACTCTTGTGGGCATACGGGTGCAGTGAGATATCCAGCCAAAGGTCCCCCCCAAGTCACTAATAAGTCCTGTTTGGCCCAAGACAACCAGGTTGTAAACAAAAAATCCCTCAAGCTCCTAGAAGCTCGAGTAACTAAGCAATGCTAGAACAACATGAAAATATATCATGTAGCTTTCCCCCTGCCTGCACACCAGCATTAACGGCGCCTGCTTGGATGCCAGCACAGCACCTTGCGATTGCCAAGAATGAGTAGTTGCACTGCAATGATTAGTAGCATAGCTGGGCGCAGGACTCTTTTCCACGACGGTTCCCTCAAAGCGGACGCCGGGATCAACTGGAAGCCTCGGGGATCTTTTGCACTCGGGCAGTCGCCATCACTGGCACATCTTCGTACATCTTCGTAATCAAATCCTGAATATGGGGTTTCCGACATTAGGGGTACCTTATTGGAGTTCTTATTTTAAGGCAATCCTACTATATTGGGGATCCTTTCTTCGTAAACCCCATAGGGGCTTGGGCTCAGGCGACAGGAAGAGGTGGCCCATGTCCGTGTCAGGCTCCACTAGGTCCTGTACGAAAACAAAGGTCTGCCGGGCTGTGCCAGTGTTCATGCTCACTCTTGTGCTTTTCTTGACTGCTGTTGATGTTTTTCGTCTTGCAAGTCAGAACACCGATTTAGGGAGCCAGTCACTTGCTGGACCAACCTACTGGTATTGGATGCTGCAGAGACTGAAAACACGCGAAGACAGCATCTGGTCTTCTGCTGCCCAAACTCAAGAAAAGACTCGAGCTACGCATTTGCACTGTAACGGTACGACCTGGCTCTGCCTCACAACCAGCAAAAAGCCGTGTGAGAAACATGGTGGCGCACAATAAGGCTGCGGCAATGCCCACGGGCGTGGTCTTGGAGGGTCAAGCAAGCACAGCTGAGACCGGAACATGTGCCAAAAGGGATCACCCGTGTTGGCAAGCATCACATAGAAGATAGGCAGTAACCCCAGAGAGCCCAATACCCCTTAATTAAGCAACAAACCTCAAACTATATAGGGATCCTCAATATGGTTTAAGGTATATTCCTCATTTAAGGGGTATTGGGCTCTTTGGGACTAGGTTCCAAGAACGTGGCCCGGTGGTGCGGCCTGCTGGATCATGAGTGTGAGCAGAGATTGCGCCATGAAAGCGTGACAGAGGCGCGGCCAAGCAGACGGACTCTAAACCCTAAACCCTAAACCTTAAATTATGGCCCTTAAAGCACCTTGGGGAAGCCAGGATGACTGCATCCTCTGCAGCCAGGTCAGAGGACTCCATGTCCAGGTCTCCCTGACGCCTGAGTCTGCACATGGTACTCTATTCCTGTTTTTTCGGGGGAGCGTACTAAAGGGTGCAGACATGCACTGGCTTCCTGAACCCACTGGGTGCAAAACAAGACATGCCACCTCCGCAACACCTGGCAGAAGGGTCCGCTCGCTTGTAGTGTACGCGTTGCTGCACACCATTATCGCAGCGTAACGTGCGCAACCATGACACGACTCGAGGCATTGACGATCGGACGTGCTTGAAGCCCTAGTTTCGGCTACAACAAGTTCACAACATAAGAATATAGCAAAATAGCAGTAAAGGAAATGCAATAATGTAATGTTATAATATGGCAATCATATCAACATGTAATAGTATAAATACATATATATATATATATATATATATATATGTCTCAAGCGTGGGGCGAAGAAGCCTCCCGCAGTTTCGTGGTCCTGCCACTGCTTGGAAAGTGCAACATTGGAAAGTGCAACAACCCAGAACTACCTGGACCATCGCAGACAAACAAGTACTGGATAGCATGCTCCAAGCAATTGCATCGCACGCGGCTCCGGTGGTGGAAATTGCCCCCGCCGGAACTGGACTGCTTATTGTGGTACTGGATGAGTGCCTGAAAGCACACAGCATGTAGCCCATTTTTGATCAAGGCTACGTCCTGGCTCTTGGTTAGAGAGCAGACAGCCCAGACCAAGTTCATCTTCGTGCTTGCGGCGCTAAGGCTGCTGCGACATGTTGACGCCAAACTTCACGTTGGCCACAAACGCGCCGCCTGCATGGACAAGTCTCTCTGCTTCAGAGCCTGCGCTTTCTTTGTGGTGGGTGCACGGCGTGCAGCAGGCGAAGGATAATCGTGCAGATCTCAGTAAACTCAAACTGAGATGAATCCACGATCACGGCTCGCTGCATACCCTTGGAAGCTCGACGCTGGTACCTTTTTGGTCCAGCTGTGTGCGCTCTGCATAGACGCTGCATCGATGAAGACGAGCGGCGGAGCCGCCCAAAGTCTACAGTTCGCGGGTCGCCATTCCTTAAGGCTCACTTGAAATCTATGCGGAATCATCAGATCCTTCCTGGCGAGCTCTGTGGCCACCTCACTCCTCCTTGAGGCTCGGGAAGGTATCCAGCACGGCCAAGCGAGTCTGGATGAATGTCGGCTTCACGGCCAAGACATAGACCTAGTTCATGGTTGGAAAAATATGAAAATTCAAATGTCTATTCCTTATTGCGTTTAAGTGCCCTTAAAAATGTAAAATGGTAATCAACTAGATGGCAAAGAAACGCAGTAGCCGAAGCAGTAGCCGTGGATCATCGACAAGGCGTAGCGCATGGCCGTGCCACCAAAGCCGCCGCCACCAGCAAAGCCAACCTTCGAGGCTCCCACGTACCTGGAGGTTCTTATCTGATTCATGGTTGGGATAGTATTAACATTTTAGGTTTATATTCCTTATTGGTTTAAGCACCCTTAAGCATGCAACATGTTTTCCCAACTATGACAAAGTTATGGTGTGGGGGGGGGGAGGCCATGATGGCGCGTGTGTCATGTCGTATGTCAGAATGTTCCACTCGTCGGTTCTGTGATACTGTAGATTAGTCTATGAGCGTATTGGCCAAATTTTCCGAGTTGTGCTATTGTTGCCAAATAGTACTATTACTTCCGAAGGCACAAAGCCATGGCCGGATCTTCGAGATCAGCTCACAGAAGCGACAAACGGGGAGAGGACTTGACCCAGAACTGCTGATGCACCGTTTGGCGTGTCGCTGCTAGAGCTCTCGTGGAAGTCCCTTGAAGGTTTCAAAGTGTCGGCACTTCTTCCCGTCGCCTATTGCGCAGTCGAGTTGCGACATGTCGCGAAAAGTCTCCCTCTCTCTACCGTCCACAGCTTTGCTTCGGCACTTTTTTACGCCACGCTCGATCGCAAGCTGGCATCTGCCATAGCAATGGCGCCCTCCAGGGTGTAATTCCCTCCAATGAAGCCTTGGATATCGAAGTGTGACGATGTAAGCCTTCAAACATCAATCACTAAATCACAAAATTCCAACTTGCAAGCGCATAATTGCACTACTAAAATGTCTAGATCATCAATATTGTGATATTGTTCATTAACATTATGGATTTGAGTATATTCGAGTATTCTTATATGATTGCGCTGCTCCATGAGTCTACTGCTACATTGCTCTACTACGACATTATGCTGCTGAAATATAACAATCTTTGGTCGCATGGTACAGCTAGATTTATAATTGTACATGATTACATTATGATGTTATTTGTATTATAGTTTTGTATATGTATATTTTCTCCTGACATTTTTACTGTACCGTAATGTTGTTAGATTGTTGCATTATTTTTCTACATATATATATATATATATATTATTCTGCTGTTAAGTTGGTACATAAAAATACTAACACATAACTAGACTAATATAGTATGATCAAACTGTACTATTCTATGATGACAGTTACAATGTAAGCTGAAGGGAGCCAAGCAGCCATTGACATGGGCAAAGCAGGATCCTGCAAGGTCCATGCTAGCTGCTGCCCCCAAACCCCACACCGTTTTGCAACCGGGTTTAAGGTTTAGGGTTTAGGGTTTCGGGTTTAGGTGTGGCTTCAAGACCCAGCCCTTTTCTGCAGCAGGCGTTGAAGCCTACATAAACCCATCTAGCCAAAAGACTCACAAGGCCGAGCTCCTTCGATTCCACTAGCTTGCACCAAGGCGTCGTCTCGCAGGCCTCGCCAAGCCCTGAGCCACAAGGGACGGACAAGGCACTCCTCGATGAATATTTTGGGAGTATCTCAGAGCTCGATCATTTCAACCATTAGGCCCTGATTGTGACGTTCAGGATCCTGAACCCCCACCCAGCAACTGCTGTCCAGAACTCGGCAGGGAGGCCCTACACCCCTAAACCCTAAGCCCTACACCCTAAACCCCTAACCCCTGAACCCTAAAACCCTTTTTTGCAGCTGGGACCCTAAAACCCTAAACCCTAAAACCCTACACCCTCTTCATCCAAGCGGCTCTGGCAAGGAGAGGCGATTCGTGAAGAAGCGACCTTCGATGGGAACTGCGCGGACTCGGAAGAGGTCCTCCTGGTTTCGCAACCGAAAGTAGGGTTTAGGGTAATTTAGGGTTTACGGATTGGGGTAATTTAGGCTTTAGGGTTTAGGGTAAAAAAGGGTCGAGGGGTTAAGGAATTTCTTTTGCCACCCGACTAGCCACAGCAATGCGGAGGGAAAAAGTTGAGATTTATGGTCAATTTTTGACAAAAAAAGGAGTTTTCTGTGCGGAGTCCACTGTACGACATCTTCGGAGAAAGCCCTTCCAGCGCTGTGCTGGCTTCTCATGGTAGGACATACTGGGAGTATTGGGAGTTCGGATTCAGGCGGGCGCCACAGCTTGCTCAACAAGAAGCTATCAATCAATACACCATGGTCACAGACAGCTCTAGAGTTTGTCGATGGCCACCCCTGTCTCGCATTCGGTGGAGAACCCTACGTCCTTGATCTAGCGACTCCACGTATTCCGGACTCACCCTGTTCTTTGTACACTACAAAGCCAGGTCTACCGAGGGCCTGTTTCCCTAACGGACCGTGAGAAACACCCACTAAGCAAAATACCAGTAGTGGATACAACCCTGAACCCTATACCCTAAACCCTACACCCTGCAGCCCAAACCCTAAACCCTAAACCCTAAACCCTAACCCCTAAACCCTAAACCCTAAACCCTAAACCCTATACCCTATACCCTATACCCTAAACCCTATCCGACGCGGGCCTCCGGTGCACCCTAGACCGACGCATGTGTGACTGGCCCCTACTGATCGGAAAGCCTTCAAACTAGACCCAACATAAGAAAGTTGAGTGCAGTTCGGGAACCTATTGCAGGCTCATGCTCGGCAGTAGCCAGCTTGCTCCAGTTGGCTACACAGGTTGTGGTAGGCCCAGGGTTTAGGGTTCAGGGTTTAGGGTTTGGAAAGGCATCAGTGCCCTTTCTACCTAGCTTGGGACACAGTCATGCCATTCTTAGAAGTTTGCCCCTCCCCCGTTGCAATCACGTCCATGGAGAGCCCTCAACAGGAGGGCAAACATGTTGCATCCACTGCATTCCAATGGAACGCACCCCATGTGGCCCTTTGCAATCATTTCTGAGGGGTGGAAATGCTCGTGGCTGTTTGCAATCATTCAGCCCCCTACCCCTACCCCCCCCCCCCCCCTCGGCAACCATTTTCTACGAAGTAGTGGTCTGAAACGTCTCTCACGTCTCATGCTGGCACCCTTTGAAGGTTTAGCAGGAATATAGCTCCACTGTGGCACTAAGGCTTCCTTCTTCTTTTCAGCTGAGGCTCTTCGGGATAGACCTCGGCACTTTGCAAAGCTTAGATCTTAGAAGACAGCTGCCTCCGCCAGCATGAAGACTTGTGCTACTGGACCCTGGGCAGTCCTTCATAATTCACACACACACACACACACACACCAAGTAGTACCCTAGACCCTAAACCCTAAACCCTAAACCCTAAACCCTAAGGTGCCAACGAGGAATTTGATGTGGCCCTCGAGGTGCAGCTCACGCTCGAGATCGAAGACGTGGCTCCTCGATCTTGGCTCATGCAGTGCTTCTGAGGGGGGCATCTCACCGGCTGCACCCTTAACCCTAAACCCTAAACCCTAAACCCTAAAGTAATATCTGTAGGGCTTATAGGGTGTTTATCGGGTCTATAGGATTCATAGGGTTTTAGGGCAACCTTCCTGTGTTTCAGACATAGCCGAACGAGGCACGCTCCTCCACGGCAGCTTCCCGGAGTGGAGTCTGAGTACCTTCGCCATTGAAGCTCATGCCAAGAGGCTTTGGTTCTCAACGCGACAATGAACCGAGAACTGCCCCCTTGAAGGGTAGTTTCTTGGGCCCTGAGTATGATCCCTTACCTCCCTTAAAAAGGGATCCGAAGTATGAGCCCTTGGGTTTAGAGGGTATATGAGGGGCAATTTAAAAAAACTACCCTCAGATATCAGATACCCCCCCCCCCCCCCGGGCCTGTCCAGAACTGTGGACCTCCTCACGGGTAGCCATTGCCTCAGCCACGCAGGCCCGCGCGGGCAGCCAGGACTCCAGCACGTCGCTGAGGACCTCAGGGCAGCATCGGAACGATCGTTCATTCGTGAACCCTAAACCCTAAACCCTAAACCCTAAGCCCTAAACCCTAAACCCTAAACCCTAAACCCACCATTAGTGGGGCGCAGTGCCGCCCAGCATCTTCCAGAAACTCTGCACCACACATCGCTGACCTGCGCTAGAGCGCCAGAACGGAGCACGCAAGGAAGCAGACTGTTGCTCTCATGGAGCGCAACTCGTACCCTAAACCCTAAACCCTAAACCCTAAACCCTAAACCCTAAACCCTAAACCCTAAACCCTAAACCCTAAACCCTAAACCGTGACTTGCAATGAACTTGGTAGGCGCCGGGCGCCGCTTCGAAGCGACTTTGCAAAATCTCATCATCGCAGGCCTGGAGAGACAACCCCTAAAGAGGCCTCTGTGCCCCTCAAGTAAGGAATGGCTTAAGGTTTAAGGTACATTGTTAAATTGTTATAAGGATCATTTTATACAAAATTGGAGGTATATCCCTTAAATAAAGGAATGTACCTTAAACCATTGTTAAGGATCCTTGTTATATATAATTGGAGGTATATCCCTTAAATAAGGAATGTACCTTAAACCACTGTTAAGGATCCTTATATGGTTTAAGGTCTATTCCTTAACTACGGGGTCTTGGGGGCTCTCTGGGATGCAACGGCTAGCTTGCGATTGCAAGCTGTCGGATAGACGACACAACGTGCAAGGCACCTCGTTCCAGCGCGGATTGAGCCGAGCCACGCGTGCCGAGAGGCCCGTGCAGTCCTGTAAGAGCGAAGGCGAATACAAAAATTAGAGAAGTAAACTACTATGACACAAAGGGTATTGCTGTCTACCAGCAATGTGTCGTGTTGGCCTCAATTCTGCGAACTTCTCACACGTGTCCCAGGTTTGCCCCAACAGCTTGTCTCGTACACATCCCGTCGCTGTGCTTGCCTAGGCGTCTCCGAAAGGTCGATGGCCGGTGAATGCAACAGGCACATCCGAGACAACCCCTGGTTCTTAGCAGGGAATGGGGGAATGAGGTACCCTATATCATCCCTTAAAGGGGAAATGAGGTTCCCCTATATAATCCCTTAAAGGGGAAATGAGGTTCCCCTACATAATCCCTTAAAAGGGGGACAAAAAAAGGGCCCTCATTCCCCCAGTCCCTACAAAGAACCGGCCAAGCGGGATGACTCCTTGAAGCGAGGAGTGCCTACTGCGCACATCTCGACCTCGGGTTTAGGGTTTAGGGTTTGGGGTTTAGGGTTTAGGGTTTAGGGTTTAGGGTTTAGGGTTTAGGGTTTAGGCTCCAGCTGCTCCCGACTTCACGCAACAAGTTTCACGGTCCAAAATTCACGAAGTAGTTGAGAAGGCTATATGATTATAATGCTTCTTCCCATTTTTACTATGATTTTGATGATTACTATCATTGCTAATATTTATGTTATATAGAGCACAACAAGATACCTGAAAGGCTGTACATCAATAATGATGCCGAGCTGCGCCATTGTCAATGGCATCAATGCACTCAATGAACCGGTCATACACCTGCAGTGGCACACGCGGACATCCTTCCAGCAGCTTCCTGAGACTGCAGCATCGCGCCTCGGCCCAAATAAGCTCCGTGCTCTTGGGATCTGTGTCAGCGAGTTGTTGGATGATTTCCCGCCCGAAGTGTTTGTACACCAGGCCTCGTCTGAACAAAAAAACAGACTGGACAGATGCAGATCCTACACCCTAACCCTCAAATGGGTGGTTGTGAAAATTATGATCCCTTTTGGAGTACCCTAAATACTAGGTGCCGTATTATAGTCGGGATCCAAAAAGGGACCATAGTTTTGACAACCACCCAAAGCCTACACAGCCAAGGCACCACTGGACGAAAGTCGGGTCTTCCACCGCCCCGTGGCCTTGTTCGCAACTGCGTAGTGCACTGGAGATCTGACATCCCCTCACTTGTCATGCTTCAGGACATGCAAGGTCAGGAGACCTGCTGTTGATTCTGTCGCGTCCACGCAGAGCGCGATTTCCTGCCTCCTCTGGTCCCTTTGCTGCACCAGGGATGCCATCGGCGGTTTCGAAGAAGCCCCGCTGGTGATGGTCGAAGCGAAGCTGGGCAGGGTCGTACACGTCGCCGACCTCAAGCATGCGCATGCGCGTGGGGGTGACCCGCGTGAGAGCTACAGGACCAACAAGTACTATTGTTACGATTTTTACGAATATTACTATATTACTATTATTACTAGTATTACTACTATTACTACGATTATTATTTCTGAAGCGACCACAACTCCTTGTATCAGAAAGACTGCGCGCCCGGCATCCACAACGATGTCCATCTTGGCCAAGATCCTCAAGGGCGAAAGCTGAACTCCGGCAGCCAACTCTGGCTTGAGGGTTGGGTTTCGGGGGTTTCGAGTTTAGGGTTTAGGGTTTAACACTCGATTTGAGATGTTTATTTTTTTTACGGCTTCAGGCCTTAAGGTTTCAGAGGGTTACCTTTGACACTACAACTTGGGCGCGAGTTCGCGCCACATTCATAACACGAGAAGTACACTCCTTCATGGAGAGGGTATTCTTAGAACAAAATACGAATAGTCATACTAGTCAAGTCATAATCGTAATAACAAAATAGTAACAAACATATAAACAATCAAAATTGTAACAATACTAAGAAGAAGATGAAGATAATAATAATCGTCATAGCAGTTGTAATCGTAATAAGAGCTCTGTCGGAGGCCTCCGCTCTCTGCTCCGCGTCACCTCGCTGCCCGCGTAGTCCGGGAGCTGACGAAGCATCCAACAGGCCAAGGCCTCCTTAGCACAAAAAGATTCGAGGGTTTAGGGTTTAGGGTTTAGGGTTTAGGGTTTAGGGGAGCTTTTTCCCGAGACAGGGATATTATGGGAGAGGTTGTCGCAGTTTGGGACCCTGAACCCTTTTGAAGTTGGACTTGCAAACAAAAAAACCAAAAACCCCAAACCCTAAACCCTAAACCCAAAACCCAAACCCTATTCTAACTATCTTGGGAACCCTTCCAGGTCTGGTGACAACTGACGAGCTGGCCGGAGCCAGCTTTAGCTGCGACATGCCCTGATCCAGAATTATAGGGGGTTTAGGGTTTAGGGTTTAGGGTTTAGGGGTTCTAGTAGGTTTATGGTCTGGGGTTTAGGGCTCACAGGGTCAGAGGGTTCTTAAGGGAGCGGGGATCTTGGGGAAGCTTAGGGAGGTTTTGGGGAGTAGTGGGGGGCATTCGGGAACATACCCCCTTATGGAACCCACCGTCCCTTAAGTTGTGAACGTCGAGCTTTTGCATGTTCGCTTGAGTTCAACATGTTCGACTGTTCGAGCTTTCGAAACGCAACTTTGGAGTTTTCAAAAAGCGCTCAAAAAGCTTTCTCTGAGAACCTTGACGCGCAGAACCGTAGCAAAATTGAAACCACCCCCGCTCACAGGTTTAGAAATGCAGACTCGGAAAGTGGTGCTAGCCTCCAGGAAGAGAACGGCGCATCAGCGTTGAATCAAGGTTGATCATGTTGGGGTACACTGACACGACCATCACTCACTCTCTCTCTCTCTCTCTACATGGGGTTTGCTCTCGTCGCGTGTTCCCATCACTAGTTGCTGCCAAAGCAGCATCAGCCTGGAAAGAGCCATCGTGTGTGCCCAGCCTGAGAGCATCTCATCTGAAAGCCGTGGGCCTCCACCCGCCTCGGAAGCCTCTATAGATTGGGATGATGTGCCCCCTAATTCTAACAGTCCTTCATAGGGCTGAAATTAGGGGGGGTGGGGTACTATAATCCTGATTAAGGACCGTCTGCATAAGAGGGAACATTCCAATGTATAGATCAATATCGCGCTTCCTACCCTGTTTCCGAAGGGGCCGTCATGCAAACCACAAGTATCACAAAAAAATTCTCAACTCCCTCTGTGCGAGTGAATCGGGCAGCCGGTCAACGGTCAACAGCCAGAACGACACTAACGCACTTTTGAGGGCGGCGTTTTGTGAAGGCCTGTGGCCGCAAACCTGAGGCCGAGGCTTCTTCGTGGATTTGGGCAAGGCCCGCGTTTTCGCTGCTGCTCGTGCAGAAAAGGCTGCGGCGGCGGTCAGGGCCGAGCACGTCACCGACCCCACGGCCTTAACTCGGATTGCAGTTTGATGCACGATCGCCTGCATTCCCCTGCTCTCTTTCCAAACTGCACACACGCTGTGTCCGGAGCTTCGCCTACTGCCACCACGCAGCTCGCGGGTGAGGAGCATGAACACGCCGGTGTTGAGGTGCCCTCCAAGGACTTACTGGCACGTGAGATCCAAGACGACTTACACCATATCATTGCAATACGAAATATGCAGCGCGACAGATAGACACACGATACTCATGTTTTATTACTGCAGCCTCTCAGCCCCTTCATCGTTTGATCAACTTACGTGCCGCACACGCTGTTGCTGCTGAAGCATTTGGACGTCTTCCAACCCGAAGGATGCCTGTAGATCGGGGACTGGACCCCGAACTGCACAAAACAGACAACACCAATCAACGTGTGACGTCCTGCCAATCTAGTCGTTGATTACGGCCTGGAAGGCACAAGCGTCCACGGCAATCCGGCGCAGCGGCTGCAGCAAGAAGCGTGCCGCAGCATGCTCGAATGGCAGGTGTGTACAACTGTTGCTCGCGCAAGTGCGGCGCTTTCTCGAGTTGATGCACAGGGGCCGGGGACTGAGCTGACTACTGTCATGCCCCAATGCCCCACAGGCCGATGAGCTACAATACATGTTGCTGCGTGCCCTTGTTCCTCGTCAGCCAAACGTGCTCGCAGGTCAAGTGCCATCGTTGAGGTTACACTGCCTGTCTGCGGTGCGGAGGTGCACAAGAAGACGCCTGCAATCCTGGAGGAACTGGTCTTCATCAGGATCAGCAGATCCTGAACCGCGCGGTCGACAGCTGTGTCTCAGGCCTTATACTCTCCGTTGCTACAGGGCTGCTTCTGAACCTCAGCTTATAGCTACCTGCATCCAAAGGTATCAGCAGACCCCACCTGCTTGCAGTGCCTCCAACAGAGCTAGGCCTGGGCCGACGCGCGAAAAAGAACCCTGGCACATGCCTCTTGAGGGTCTCGGACTTAGCATGTCGACGCTCACCCTCGCATGAGGCAGGCAAGGCAACTGTCCGAAAGTCCAAATCCGGGATAGAACTGCAACTGCCCCGAATCAGAGTTCACAGATTCGCTGGGGCGCTTGAGTCGTTCGGTGCTAAAATGCCGCGAGGCAGCTCTGACAAGCCAGGAGATTAGGGACCGAGGTTGATAGATGCTGACAAGCCTGACCAGTTAGTGCTTGCGGGTTTCGAGAGTTTCAAACATGCACGGAAGTGCACGCACAACACAAACACAAACACGAACACAAACACGAACACAAACACAAAAACAAGCACAAAAACAAACACACACACACACACACACACAGAGACACACACACACACAGAGACACACACACACACACACAGCGGGGGGGGGGGGGGGGACACATCTGACACGGACACGGACACCCACCCACACATACAGAGAGAGAGAGAGAGAGATGTATATATAAATAACTATCACATAGACACACACACACACACACACATATATATATATATGTACATGTGCATATATGTATATGTATATATACATATCGATCGGGAGAGATCCGCTGACTGTTGAATGCAATCGCTCATGAATGAACATGGCCAGACTGTTTCACATCGCCCTCCTGGAAAACTTGGCAAGCGCCCTAACCGGCCTGCAATAGCAAAAGCATAAAAAGCTTTAAGATCCAGGGTTGTTGACTAAGGTCTTTGCGGGCCGTCTTGAAGGCGTCGCCACCTGGGGTGCACACGCGCAGCACCGCTTCAAACCATAGACAATTGCTACCCTCGAAAGAAATCGGAGGCTTTTAGCACGATGAAAAACACTCTATGTTTCTTTTAATTAATAACCCAGCTGGAAGGTTGTTGGGCAAGAGCGGCAACCGAGCAGTAAGGCCCGGACCGGTTTGTTGGTGGCAAAGGCAGACCAAGGCCCAATAGAGCTCAGAAACCTGGGCGTGAGAACCGTGGTTCAAAATATTTTAATAATAATACGATTAAGAATAGGAAATAGTATTAGCAATGGTAATATCAATGATAAGAATATGAAGAATGTTTATATTGCTTACAAGAATGTTAACAAGGTTGAGGGTTGCTTGTCTGCCACAGTGCATCCTTCGACAAGCGGCCACTTCTGGTTGGCGCGTGGCGGAAGCAAAGCCCAACAAGAAGTCGAAGAGTGGCCTGCGCATAGACAGGTGCTCTTGAATCTCACAAGACTAGGGCCGTAGCAGTCCAAAATAAGTAAGACAGAATGCGACTTCTAGTTGGCATTCCGGACAGCAGCATCCATGATCCATGGAAGAAGACCCGCTACGTACACTCAAGTTGCTGACACTTGCAAACGTCGGCTCATTCACAAAAACATGTACAGCCAGAAGGTGCGTGGGTGTGTGCGTGTGTTGTGCGTGTGTTGGGCGTGACGTGGTGTGCACAATATGCTCAGCCTAGCAGCTGTAGGGGTAGTAGCTAAGCAGCACTCCATGTCTCCTCGTGCCTGCCTCTGCGATCTGTGCCACACTTCCTGACGATGGGAGGGCCTGCGCTTTTTCCCCATGTTTTTTTTTGCGAAGAGTTCAAGACAGTGAGCTTTCTGGAGTTTCCAGGGCTCCGATTGAACTCCAGAGGTCAGGTGCACGAGGTAAGCGACGCAGAAGCCTCTGAATTGCTTGCAAAACGAAGTCTTGACTTCCATGTATCTGCTTGGCGCTTGTCGGCGCAGATCCCCAGCAGACGATGTTGTCTTCGCGACGGACACCAGCAACGGTATATCCTTCGCAGCAGATGAACTGCTGTGGGCGAGTGGCATCCAGTGGTGGCTGCGCGTGCATCCAGTACACCAGCTGTCGGAAAGAGGTGTTGATGTCTACGTCATCTGCAGTCACATCCCAAGGAGACGGCAAGGCCACACAATCCCCCGATCGCTCATCCAGCAAAATGGCAGCCGAGAGTCGGTCAAGCTCCAAGAGGTTCCCTGCACTCGACCGATCGCTCTTCTCGCTCTTGCGCAGGAGCTTGTGCCACAACTGCTGAAGACTCCCCTCCCTTGACAGGCGGGCCGCATTCTCGCGGAGACGTTTCAGCACATCTGCTTGGGCAAAGAACGAGGACGAATTCAGCGTGAGCACGGACAGGACAAGAGACAGTCCATCCAAATCCCGCGCACTGCGCATTCTCCTCAAATCTTGCTTGAGACTGTCAGACGTAGGATACAGTCGGACATTCAGCATTCTATAGTTGCACAGATCATCACTGGCAGGAAGCTCGTTTGGTCCAGGCTGCTTCGGCCTCAACCACAGATCACTCATGTCTTCCAATGCCAGGGTACGGTTAGGTTCCCCGAACGCCGGGGGCCCTGCACAGCTTGCAATGGCCACCAAGAGTCCGCGGTCTATTTGAGCGGCTTGGCGCCATGCTTGCGTAGCAGCCACCACCCGTCCACGCCAAATCAGCGCCCCAAGGTGTGTCACGGCTGTCCCTCCTGGCGACACTTCCGGTGTCTCTCCGCCGGCTGCAAGCTTGACGTCTAGGCAGGACAGCATCTCATTCAGGGCATATTCTGCAATGTTGCTGCAGCCTAGAAGAAGCCACTCCACAGCCGCACCGCACAGCCGGAGGCCCAGAGGTGGCAGCGGCCGCGGGGCCTCCAAGCTCCCACAGCGTGGACTCGGAAGGCTCCAGCCAAAGGGATCCCTTGCAGCAGAGGACTGGGAATCCTCCTCCTCGGACATCAGTTGCAAGACCACAGGAGCCAGGCGCTCGGTCAACATCCGCCGGACAGTGTCGGCCTGGACTTGGCCCCCAGCGGCCTTCTGCAAATCATAACCTAGAATCAGCTGAGCTCCCTGGTACAAAGCATCCAGTCGCCAGCGCAGCCTCATCTCCAGGTCGGCGGTCCTACCCGAAGCGAGCTCCGAGGTGACCATGGCCAAGCCAAGACGGGCACCCTGATCCCCATGAACTGCCAGGGCAATCGTGGCGTCATCGGCGCGAATGATGCCTGGCACGAATCCTTGCTCCAAGCTCGCAGTCACAAGTGCGTGGAACAAGGCGCTCGACGCAAAGGAAATGTCTGGGTAGTTCTTAGCAGCCTGGAATATGGGCCGACCTGAATCATTGGAAATCTGGATGAAGAAACCCATGGCTCTCCCGCTCTCGGGCTGGGAAAACCAGCAGCCCTGGCATGTGACTCCGCTTCTTTGCTCTTTTTGTTGTTTTGGGGGGCAGGGGAGGGCTTCTGGCTAACTAAGTACCTTGCTACTGGGTACCGAGCAAGTAGGCTTGCCGCGCTTGCAAAGCTCTTTGGCTGGCGGCTTGGCGAGCAGAACAGAGCGTCAGAAGGAACACAAAAGCTGCAAACACCACGCGCCTGGACAAAACAAAAGCCACAAGAACCCATGCTCCGGTTTGGGAAACCGAAAAAAAGCCACAAGAACCCATGCTCTCCAGGTTTGGCAAACCTTGAAACCTTTGTTGCAAGGAAAACACCGCAAAAACCTGCGAAGGATAGCTTCCGAAGGCTGGCGCGCCTTGCTGCTGACGATTCCTCAGAAGTGGAGATAAGGGGTAGGGGCCCCCTAAACCCTAAACCCTTTTGCAACGAGCTTGGCTATGCTCCCGCCCGGCTTGGCTAAACCCTAAACCGTGTTTACAAATCCTTTTTTGGTTGGAAGGGTGGGGGGGGGGGGGCATCTGTGGACCTCATTCTTGGAACTACCTATGCTCAGAAAGGCATGCTTCACTAGCCACGCCCTAAACCCTAAACCCTAAACCCTAAGCCCTAAGCCCTAAGCCCTAAGCCCTAAGCCCTAAGCCCTAAACCCTAAACCCTAAACCCTAAACCCTAAACCGAAACATCCTGGAACCCTGAGGTACCCTGAGGCAACCGCAGACTGGGCTTCCAGGTCGACATGGTCAGCCTACCATCTCGGCAGGGAATCTCCTATAAACCCTGTAAGCTCCTATTAACTCCTATAAACACCTAGAAATTCCTCTAAGTCCTTTTATAATCCTCTATAAACCCTCTTCAGGTCTCAGACCGACGGCAGCCTGCAACAACCGCATCCTTTTGGACGCGCATCGGCAAGTTCAGTCTTGATTTGGGATCCCATCTCTCTCCCTCCCTCTCTTCTCCTTCGTCTGCTTCTTCCTCTACGGGGCTTGAGGAGTAGGGAAGTTGCCCTACCCCCCGCACTCTCTCTTTTGCTTGCTTGCTTGCAGTGCGTGTGACTCCCGGATGGGAGCCGCCCCACAGGGGCACGCAATACCGAAGTCCGTGTCTGTGTGAAACGGTGTGAATGGTGGTGAGCGGGTTCGCACAAGACGGGAAAGTTTCTCCCTCCCCTCCCCTCTCCCTCTTCCACCTTGTTCTTTGACCACACCCAATGTTATGTGGATCCCCAGCCTTTGGGTTTCAAGATGGGCAAACAGAGGACTGATCCTACCGATCCATTCTCCGATGTCTCGTGTCCCTATAGTTATAATTGTGGCCCCAGCCTTTCACCCTCTGTAAGGTCTGGTTCTCCCTTCACCCCTCCACGATCTGTCAGAACTGCATGCTTCCCACCGAACCTCAGGACCCTAGTAATGCAATGACATAAGGGGGTGTGTCTCCATACAGTTCTTGCCGTGGGCTGTTCAGGATGGGAAGTGACACTGTCCTTGGGGTTGTATGGCTGGCCTAGACAAGACGCTCTCCCACCGATTCCTGGTCCACTGATCAGTTGAGGGTAAGTATAGAAAACAGCCTGCCATGTTTGGGGCTTGGTGGGTTCTTTGTCGTAGGCGTCTACCTTATATCACCCGAGGACGGGTTTGTCGTGCTCAGACCGTCTGCTTGAGGGAACTATTTGCGGTCTTTGCATTCTGCTCGTGTGGTGTTGTCCCCGGTCTGACATCGACATGGTGAGACTGTGTAATTTGCGGGAGCCTCATGCTTGCCTGACTCCTTATGGGAAGGCGGGCCACTGATCACTTGCTCTCCCTCTCTCTCTCTCTCTCTCGCTCTCTCTCTCTCTCTCTCTCTCTCTCTCTCTCTCTCTCTGCCTGTCTTATGATGTGATGAAGATGATGAGCATGTGTCCTGCTGATCTTATTACCATGTCTTGACGGATACATGAACTATGCTGCCAGCACTGTTCTACGGCATGGAGAACGCCCCTCTTGAAGTGCCTCCGTGGGCGAGGAGGTCTCCAGCTCCCAGCCTGTCGGCATGTTGGATTTTTAACATGAAACTTTAGAAATACATGCACTATATTGCTATCTGTGTATTTCACCCCGCTTTCCGGAAACCCAGGCCTTTTTGGCAGTACAACCCTGAAGGAGTGATACCATGTAAGGAGGTGTGGTGCAGGGAGTGGGGGGTCCAGAACCGATTCAAATGTCGAGTTGCCCCTCTGACAGCCCTTTGAAGCTGCAAGAATGATCAAAGACCCAGAGAGCTAGATTATATGAAGGGGGCACCATGTGTTTTAAGGCATCCCTAAACCCTAAACCCTAAAGCCTAAAGCCTAAACCCTAAACCCTAAACCCTAAAACCTAAACCCTAAACCCTAAACCGTTTCAGGGTGGGCTCTCATGCAACAGGTTGTTGAAGTGGGGGTTTGCGAAAAATATGGGACCCCCAATTTCGAGCCCCAAAGAATAGGATTCTCTTAGAAGAAGGCCCCCATCAGGTACCCCGAATATGTAAACCCCCCGAGTTTTTTCAGGACCTTAGATGCCTGCGACTAAGACTCCCAGACATGGAGGTCGGGCCTGGATTTCTATTTGCTGATGGCCAAGAGGTGGCCTGAAGCCTTCAATATCCGTTATTGGGATAATGGCCTCGATTTTCAATTTCGATGATTTCAAGAGGCTTGACACTTTGATGCAATGCAAATGGCTTCGGCGCCTACTATACAATAAATAACACAAGACCTCCTTCAAGACGACAAGAAAGTCTGAACTCCATCTGAAGGACTTTAGGGATGTTTGTGGAACTACCCACGCCTTTCAACTCGTCTACTATTTGCATCTTAGAAAATTCAAAAATAGTCCCTATATTATATTGCCCTTATAAGAAAGACTTGAGGTGGAGCTGGAGTGGCCCTTCACTGAGGCTCCTGGCGCAGTGCCGCCGCGAGCTGCGGCCTCAGCCAGCATGCCCATACCTGTGCCTACTTGCACTTAGGATCCCAGCGCAAGGCACCCGTGTGTCCCCCCCCCCAGCTCAAGAGTCCTTAAGAGGGATTAGAGTACCCGCCCTATTAAAATTAGACTCCCTATTAAGGACTGCGATAACAATAGCAATAATGCTAATCATCATAATCCTAATAAGAATAGCAATAATAATAACAATAAAAAATAACAACAATAACAAGTAATAAGGGGGATAGCACTCGCTCAGAGGAACGGCAGTCTGCCTCCCATGCCTCCCTGAACCCTTCCCAGGCGAGCCCCGAGCATGATAAGCCGCACCATGGCCTCGGAACGTAGGGCTTTTTTGGGGTTTAGGGGCTTTTTTGGGGTTTAGGGTTTTTTTTGGGTTTAGGGTTTAGGGTTTAGGGTTTAGGGTTTAGGGTTTAGGGTTTAGGGCCGCAACGAAGACCTCTTGCTCACTTGCAAAGATAGTCTGAGGCAAGCGCAGCAGACTTGTGGAACGCGTCGCCCTGTCACCGGCTGAGTCTATGCTGCCGCTGTGATTCATTTCGAACATTATGAACGGACCCGACGGCAGCTTCCTCAAAAGCTGGACTAGATAGATATCTACATGTATGCATATATATATATATATATTTTTTTTCCATACATATATATATATATATATATATATGAATATGTACATATTTCTTTCGTTAATCTGTTTATTTCTAGGCGTCAACCCGACCCACAGAATGCAGAGCCGCAAATCAAAAAGC
Source organism: Symbiodinium natans (assembly GCA_905221605.1). Classification (NCBI taxonomy): domain Eukaryota; class Dinophyceae; order Suessiales; family Symbiodiniaceae; genus Symbiodinium; species Symbiodinium natans. The sequence continues at coordinate 318,975 of CAJNDS010001824.1, forward strand.
CAGCCTCGCCGGGCTCATCCAAGCGAGTCCATGCTGCCTGTTCAGGGTTTAGGGTTTAGGGTTTAGGGTTTAGGGTTTAGGGTTTAGGGTCTAGGGTTTACAGTTTACGGTTCTTTTTCAGAGTTTCGACGTGCTGCGACTCTCACACTGGCGACCGTGTGCGGAGCACTTGGTTGGAACATCCGTTTGAAACTGAAGTCCTCTGATTTTTAATGCGGGTAGTTGCTTCTTGTCGCGCCCCGGCACGCCCCCCAGGTTTGTACAGAAATGGGAGGCATCACACACTGCGACAGTAGCGGCTGGGCAATTTGGCCGACATGCCAGGGGCCCAGGGATCTGGTAGCTGCAGAGGATGCGTGTGATAAGCCAGGAAAAACCCAAGATGCAAGCAAGGCGGTCGCCCGGGGGGGTGGAGGGATATGTGCACCCTCCCAGGCGACCACGAATCCGCAACCTAACATGTCCCGGAAAACTCTAAAACGCCTTCAACAAGATGATGGCTCAAACCATGGTAAGACATCTGCTTGGGTACACTGGCCGGTGAAACCAGTGGTGCAGGATTTCTTGGCATTGGGTGTGATCACCCAGTCCAAAACTTCACTCAAGACATTAACTGAAAGATGCAGAGGCACAACTCCTTGAGCTTGCAAGCAGGCCCCTATGCTCCAAGCCCTTAGGCGCTCTCAGCCGGTTTGCCATCCTGCTGCTCCATGCTCACACCTATCACAACCTTCACGTTATCAGTGTTACGAATATCCTCATCCGCCACGGGCTCATATCCCTGGCTGGTCTTCAAGCCCTGCGTCTCCTCGTTGCTAGCCTTCGGAGGCTTGGCTGCAGCTTCCCCTGCGCTCGCCTCAAGAGCAGCCGCCTTCTTCTTCCGGTAGCTGTATAAGCTCTTGTAGAAGAGGGACCCGAACACCAGCAACAAGGACAGGATCTGGGCGAAGCTGATGGGGTGAGCATAGAGCAAGTAGGAGGTCAGGATGGACAGGACCTGTCGCAGATTCATCGTCGCCGCCAGCACCAGCGCACCAAACTCCTTCACCAGCGAGTAGATGAAGAACTGACCGGTGACCTTACTGTTCGTCAATAAGTGGGGACACAAGGTACCCAACAGAATCCCTTAAAGGGTAACAAAATATAGGACCCCAACTCCCTCATTCAAAAGACCGGTGGCGGCAGCGCTCGAGAGCATGGAGGCGTCCGCGATGATGGCCGGATGCCTCTTGATGAAGCTGAAGGCCTCGGCGGCCCCGCCGGTGGACACCAAGGTCAGCCCGGAGACCACCGCGGAGCTGCTGTTGACGTAGAGCATCTGGTTGTACTTGGAGGTCTTGTGCTCCTTGAAGAGCTTCTCCTGGAAGGTTGACGTGAAGCCGTCGCACGCCAGGAAGCCCATCAAGAGGACCAGGCCATAGACGCTGCTATCCTTATCCCCATTCTTGGATGAGATGTCTCCCGTGAGGAGGAACGATGTCACCCCTCCCGTCACGCCTGCGGCAATTAGCCAATCCTGGACCTTGTACTTCTGTCCGGAGATGGCGATCCCCCACAGCATCACGGGCATCATCTTGAAACTCTTCCCCAGCATCTGCACGGGAAAGGAAACGTACTTCAAGGCCTCGTACTGGCACCAGGTCGCCATAACGTTCGACATGGACACGGCCACGTACTTCCAAATGGGCACTGTTGCCTTGTAGCTTTCCTTCTTCACAGCCACCATAAGAAGCGAGAACAGAATGGCTGCCAAGCGATTGCACAGCACCAGGAAGACGGACACTTTGAAAAACTCTTGGTTCCCCAACTCCAAGTCTCCGTACGGCACGGACATGACGCGCTCCTGCAAAACCCCGTAGGCGCCCAGAGAGATGATGATGCCAGCAGCAAAGCACATGCATCTGCAGGCTGCGCGAATGCCCGAAGTCTCAGCCTCAGCAGCCTGGCCCTCTGCCATGATCCTATAAGTTGGATGGAAGATGTGGGGGCCTTGTGGTCTGGGTCTCTCAGACCCCTCTCTGCACCTCTAAAATGCTTGAGCAAAGGCTTTGCATGGCCGGAGTTCGGGGGGCATGTAAGGCCTCGCACGAAAAATGCATGAAAACAATGTGAAACACCTCACCGTGATAACTGCGTCGCCAACCTCTGCTGCCCAGTGTATCTGTCGTCCATCGAAGCGGCCGTGCCTGAGCGCTTCCCATTAGCAACTCGAGCACCAGACCGGCCAAAAAGCGACCTTTGGGCTCTGCGACTGCCCTAGCCATCACAAACCCCGACATGCCTAGGCCGATATGGCAAAGCGTATCCGTTTCCACAAAATGCGTGCTGTTCATTTGTTTTTTCTGTTCATTTGTTTTTTTAACAACCGACGGCTGCTCCACAAGATGTCTATGTCCGCCCGGCTCGGCCCACGCACAAGGTTCAGCTGGAAAGCCGCTATGAAGCTTGGAGTCATTTGGACTCATGTTCTCCCTGTCAAAACCCCTAAAGGATTTGTCCTTCTACACTGCTCGGCACTTTTGGCCACTTCAAGGGCGAGCCGGCACAAGATGCCACCACACCAAAAGAGAAGTGTAGGGATTTTTGCCACCCGCCTAGCAGACCCCTTCTGGGACAAGTATAGGGGTTTAGGGTTTTAGGGTTTGGGGTTTTTTTTGCCACCCGACTAGCCACGGCAAAGGGTGTAGGGCTTTGGGAAGAAGAGTGGATTCTCCTTGTTCACGATGGGTTCACTGCCGCCTCGCCCTCGGTCACCAAGCCGGCAGCCATGATTATCGGCATTGCATTTGCTTGTCTCTGAAGCCTCCCGTTCCTGCTACACCGCGCTCCGGTTTCAAGCAGCTCCTCTGAGTCGAATCGAGATTACGAAGCTCCAGTGAGTTCCATTCTTCGACGGGGGGGACAAAGCAGTGCTTTCCGCGCGCTCGAAAAAAAAACTCAGTACTTCCTTGCCCGAGGGTTATGAGCTATGGTCCTGATGGCAGATAATTACACAATAAGGAAGGGCTTGTGCACAGAGCTCCGTAGATTGCTGGTGGCTGGAGACGAGAACAAGCCATGATGGACGAACGGTCACGGAGATCCCTACAAACATGTTCAAGGTCTGAGACAGCCGCTTGCCATCTACCAGAATGGTGTCATCCTCGATTCTCCCCTTTGCCACCTGCAACAACACTGGGCATTGTGGAAAACCCTAAAACCCTAAAACCCTAAAACCCTAAAACCCTAAAACCCTAAAACCCTAAAACCCTAAAGCCCTAAAACCCTAAACCCCTAAAACCCTAAAACCCTAAAACCCTAAAACCCTAAAACCCTAAAATTGTGGCCAGCCCATGCCCCGCTCTTTGAGGATACGCCTGCCTTCGACGATCCGTGGCCTGGCCAGGGGGCGTCAACTGCACACAGTTCCCGACTCTTGTTTTTTTTAGTCGGTCTCATCATCCGAACATCGTCCCAAGTCTGTCGTTGCACCACTCGCTCCACAAAGGAAACTTAGCCCAACTGCCTTCAGTCGGCGATTCAGGTGCACAGACCAACTGCTGGCTTCAGACAGCCCAGAGAGCCCAAGCGAATTGAAACCGGTCTCAAGCATCCAGTTTCACTGACACCGCTCCTGAATTCTAGCACCAGCATGGCTTGATACGACTGCCTGGCTAAACCGCTTCACGACGACCCTTGAAAGAAGCAACATCGGCAGGCCGATTTTCTCTGACTCAAGGCCGGCTGATGGTAACACAGCCGATGTCTACCAGAGCTTCCAATGCTACCGGCACTTACCACTGTTATCCACCGTAGCAGCCCAAGGCCCCCACCCCCGACCCCCAGATCGTGGGCTGGCGACGCGCCCCTTTGGGGCGCATCAGACACCAAAGGCATGAAATCGGACTCTGGAGAACTGGAAAGTCCAGATGCAGCGCAGAACGTAGGTCCGAGACACCAGTGTGGGAGCCGGATTCAAGGCCAACCGACATCCCACAAACGTCCGTCGTCTGCTTGCACTGTCGAAGCACTCGGGAGAAGCTTGCCTTGCCTCCGTGCGCAGTGATGACATATGGAGAGCACACTGGTTTGTCGTGCGAGTGGCCGGCGGTTGACCTATGATCGGACGTCGGGTCTGGTGCCTGGTTTTGGTCCTAACTGGACAATCTCTGCGCCGTAGCTGATCTCTTTCAGGAACTCTAACAACTTACATTGATTGGTGCCTCTGCAAGCCGCGTGACCCAGAGTACACAGGGGAATTGTTGCCCAACCGCAGTCCAGCCATGCAGCAAATCGTCGACCGAATTGACTCCATTCGCCATCTGGTAGATCTGACCTGCACCACAACCATAGGGTTCAGAAGGCCATGGCGGCCATGGCCGTTTGCGGTACCTGCATCGTGAACACGCACTCAGATTGATAGGTTTTTTCGTTAAATTAAATTATATTGTTCCTCATCGCTGTGGAAGCCTGCCTTCTCTTGTGCTCCCACACCGTGCGTGGTTTTACACGTGCCTAGATGCGTTAAAAACAGAAGCACTTTCTTTAGCAAGAAGTCTCAAAAAACCGGAAAGTCTCACCTAAGGACCTGATAGGCAAGATGTCGGCACGCACGCACCCGTGCGGGCATGCGAGCACATATATATATATATATATATGCACACACACACACACACACACACACACACACACACACACACACACACACACACACACACACACACACACACACACACACACACACACACACACACACACACACACACACACACACAAACACACACACACACACACACACACACACAACCACACACACACACACACACACACACACACACACACACACACACACACACACACACACACACACACACACACACACACACACACACACACACACACACACACACACACACACACACACACACACACACGCACTCAAACACACACACACACACTCTCTCTCTCTCTCCATACGCAACACACACACACTCTCTCTCTCTCTCCATACGCAAGGCCCCGCCCGAAGGGAGAGCCGCCCCGAGGGGCACGCAAGTCCCAAGAGTCCGTCGGTGCGACACACGCGCACACACACACACACACACACACTCTCTCTCTCTCTCTCTGCACGCGCCGCCCCCGCCGCCCGCACGCATGCACATGCGCTCAGACGCACGTCAGACTCAGACTCATACTCAGACCCAAACTCAGATGCTGGCAGACGCAAACGTCCCCACACACACACCGCCTGCGCACCCGTTCACTCACTGAGGCTGACTCCGAGTGTGTGACAAACAGGTGGTGGGTGGTTGCATACTCACTTGCCTCCGAAACCATCAGCAAGGAGGATGTCCGTCTCTTCTCTGCAACTTGCGGAATTGGGCCGCGAAAGGCCAGGCCCAGGCGTCCCTCTCTCTGGCCACAGAAGTCGTGGGATCCCTGCGCCACTGCATCGACACTTCGCAGGCCGCTGCTGCAAACTCCTGGCCGTGGGAGGCGGATGGTTTTTCACCCGCTTCTCGGTTTTTGGTTGAGGGTAGTAGAGCGGTACAGAACCGAGCCCTTCTTCGCAACCAGCCAGCGGCCAGCGGAACAATGACATCAAGCTTCCGAGACCGAACAGCGGGAGTGACTACGGTACAGTAGATCCACTTCCCCTCGTGATATGACCTTTGGAAAAACGCCCTGCCGAGTGTGCCAAGTCTCCGCGGCACTCTTCAGAAGTTCCCCGGCAACAGGTTTGTGCGGCATGTTGTGCAGCAGGTTCAGAGCGAGCTGCCATTTGCTCCCCAAACCTTGGACCAACATCTAGAAAGTAGACGCCAAGGCTTCTGCTTCTTACCCGCAACAGAACACAAGCACGCAAAAGAGTTGCTGAAGCTGCCGTGTCTCTGCACGCAGCAAGCGCAGCCTGATAGGTGAAGCCGTCCCCCGCCACGTCCCCCAGCAGCTTCAGACTTTGCTCCCACTGCAAGGCCTTGCTGAGGCTGCCGAGCAAAGCGTTGAAACCTGAGAGGTTTGATTAGAACCTGAGAGCCTCATTCCTGTGCTGACCATGTCTCTGAAAGATCGGGATCCGACGTGGATTGGGAGCTATCGGGCAGGAAGCATTAGGCATCACTGTGACTGTACCAGTTATGTTAAACGGCCGGCAGGGTGCAGACGAGAGATGGCTTCGGCGTCAGCTTCAACCTTGGCAAGACCGAAAAGCGAAACACCGGCCAGCAATGTACGAGCTTGATGCCGTAAACTCCACAGCATTCAAAAGAGATCAAGGAGCAGGAAGTCCATCAACCGAAGGGCTTGCTGCCACTCGCCGCTGATCTCACAGGCCGTCAGCGCCGCAGTGAGGCTCACTTCGCTGGGCCGCACGCTTACCTGAATCATCTCGTGGAGAACTTGGAGCCTGAAGCCGTGGAGGAGTTTGAGGGTGGGGTCCTGGGGGGTGTTTTGGAGATGTAGGACGCAAAACGGGGGGGGGGGGGGGTACCTTCTGCCTAGAGCTGGATGACATGCTCTAGCCGATTTCAACAGAGATGCGCGATGTCCCAACGATCCGTCTTTGCACAGGCGCTGATCGCAGCGTTGTAACTGATTTCGTCTGCAATGACTGCGTGCCTGCACAAGGAAGGACACTAAGCAATGTGAAGCTATCCGGGCGAGGTTAAGTCACATCTTTGCGAATTTGTGCGTGAAGCCACACCTCCCCGATGACACTTGCGAGCGAAGTCACAACACCCGGCGTAAAGTCCCATCACAAGAGACATATATGTTGATGCCATTCCCCCAAGAACACCCGTCGCACAAGGAAGGACACCAAGCGGCGTGAAGCTATCCAGTGCTCGTCGGCATTAAAAAGAGAGAATCATGGGATCATATGGCATGGGGCCCCGAATGGAGAACCTGGTGTATTTCCAACTGTGAGCTTGTAATCCACTATATGCCTGCAGTTCGCTTTAGTGGGCGGGTTCTGATGATGTTTCCCCCTATGGCCTGGCAAGAGCTTGTCATCGATGTACACTTTTTCCAGCGTCCCAGTTTCTAGCGTCGTGTGATGTTGGGCCTACTGTTGAGGCTGTTTGCCGATGCTAAGTGGGGGCCTGGGTCATCACGCTTGTCTGTTGCGTGGGTGCTGTGGAGTCAAAGGAATCTAAGGCAAAAGGAACCGAATGATAAAAGCGTTCAGATTTCGTAGCCCTAAACCCCAAACCCCAAACCCCAAACCCCAAACCCCAAACCCTAAACCCTAAACCCTAAACCCTAAACCCTAAACCCTAAACCCTACGCAAGTTTTTTGGCGCCCTCGCACCAATGCATGTCACGACTCGGCTCCGGTGCCTTGGAAGAGCGCGCAGCAGTCGGAAAGCCGCCTTCCGCTCCCCAGCCTGTCCCAGGAGCTAAGCAAAACTTTGAACGCCTTTCATGGTCTTAGGGTTTAGGGTTATGGTCTTAGGGTTTAGGGTTTAGGATGTAGGGTTTAGGGTAAGCAAAACTTGAACGCTTTTCATAGTCTTAGGGTTTAGGCAAGGTCCGCTGGTCTGTGTAGGACAAAGTCTTAGGGCTTAGGGTTTAGGGTTGAGGGTTTAGGGTTTAGGCTTCGGGCGCCGCAAACATCCCTAATCGTGGTACGAAGAGAGCGACCTGGGAGTGTACGAATTACTAAGGGCACCTTGTTGGGGGGTCCCCAGTTATATTATGGGGATCCTACAACTTGGGGGGTTTATCTTAGGGGGGTCCCTTATTATTATGATTATCATTATTATGATTCTTATGATTAGTATGGTTCTTATTTTAGTATTCTTATTACTATTACTATTACTATTCCTGTTACTATTGCTATTACTATTACTATTTCTATTTCTATTTCTTATTATCTCAAACCCCCCCATGGGACATGCACAGGGACGGGGCCTTCTCACAAGCCGTGAGGGCCGCGTTGCACACCACGGAGTTGCGAGCCACGCTGGTGGTCGACATCCTTAGATCACTGCTTCGATGCTGGCACTCCCCAAAGGGCCCCTTATACACCTTAAATAAGGAATATACCTTAAACCATATTAAGGATCCTTATATACTTTAAGGGTGTGTTCTTCAATTAAGGGGTATTGGGCTCTCCACGGTCCTCCCCACGATAGAGCCCATTTTAGAGAGCGTGCCGGCGACACTGTCGACATAAGAATTGGCATTGCCACGATTCAGCATACTGGGCGGTCAACACTGACACCAATACCAATGCAACAAGCGCAATAACAATTGACACAGAATTGTTGCTCAAAACAAAGGGTTCCGCTGGAACTGGTAGGATCCGATTTCGTCCCTGGGCCCCCCCGAGTTTCCGACGGAATAACACCATATATTCTAATTATGTCATATTTCTAATCGATAATATACTATAATGGACTAATTATGTCATATTTCTAATCGATAATTCCCCACATCTTTGTGTGGGGTTCTTACTTTTGGGGCTGTCCCGCCTCTCCTCCTCCTTCTCCTCCTTCTCCTCCTCCTCCTCTTCCTCCTCCTCCCCGTCCTCCTCTTCCTGTTCCTCATGTCGCATGCATCACATCACGATCACGCACATCACGCATCACATCACGCACATGACGCGGTGTCACGCATCAAATCACATCACGCACATGGCGTACCATCACGCACATGACGCCGCATCACATCACGCACATGACGTACCATCACGCGCACATCACGCATACGCACATGACGTACCATCACGCACATGACGCCACATCACGATCACGCACATCACGCATCACATCACTACTAGGGGCCCTGGACCCTTGCCGCGCGCGCGCTCGGGGCGCGGGAAACGCTGGCAGGCGCGACACAGGCGTCGTTTCTGCTGGCAGGCGCGGTACTCAGGGGCCCTGGACCCTTGCCGCGCGCGCGCTCGGGGCGCGGGAAACGCTGGCAGGCGCGACACAGGCGTCGTTTCTGCTGGCAGGCGCGGTACTCAGGGGCCCTGGACTCTTGCTGCGCGCGCGCTCGGGGCGCGGGAAACGCTGGCAGGCGCGACACAGGCGTCGTTTCTGCTGGCAGGCGCGGTACTTAGGGGCCCTGGACCCTCGCCGGGCGCGCGCTCGGGGCGCGGGAAACGCTGGCAGGCGTGACACAGGCGTCGTTTGGGCTGGCAGGCGCGGTACTCAGGGGCCCTGGACCCTTGCCGCGCGCGCGCTCGGGGCGCGGGAAACGCTGGCAGGCTCGACACAGGCGTCGTTTGGGCTGGCAGGCACGGTACTCAGGGGCCCTGGACCTTTGCCGCGCGCGCGCTCGGGGCGCGGGAAACGCTGGCAGGCGCGACACAGGCGTCGTTTGGGCTGGCAGGCGCGGTACTTAGGGGCCCCGGACCTTTGCCTCAGGGGCCCTGGACCGTTGCCGCGCGCGCGCTCGGGGCGCGGGAAACGCTGGCAGGCGCGACACAGGCGTCGTTTCGGCTGGCAGGCGCGGCACTTAGAGGCCCTGGACCCTTGCCGCGCGCGCGCTCGGGGCGCGCGAAACGTTGGCAGGCGCGACGCAGGTGTCGTTTGTGCTGGCAGGCGCGGTACTTAGAGGCCCTGGACCCTTGCCGAGCGCTCGCTCGGGGCGCGCGAAACGCTGGCAGGCGCGACACACGCGTCGTTTGTGCTGGCAGGCGCGGCACTTAGAGGCCCTGGACCCTTGCCGAGCGCGCGCTCGGGGCGCGCGAAACGCTGGCAAGCGCGACACAGGCGTCGTTTCTGCTGGCAGGCGCGGTCCTCAGGGGCCCTGGACCGTTGCCGCGCGCGCGCTCGGGGCGCGCGAAACGCTGGCAGCCGCGACACACGCGTCGTTTGTGCTGGCAGGCGCGGCACTTAGAGGCCCTGGACCCTTGCCGAGCGCGCGCTCGGGGCGCGCGAAACGCTGGCAGGCGCGACACAGGCGTCGTTTCTGCTGGCAGGCGCGGTACTCAGGGGCCCTGGACCGTTGCCGCGCGCGCGCTCGGGGCGCGGGAAACGCTGGCAGGCGCGACACAGGCGTCGTTTCGGCTGGCAGGCGCGGCACTTAGAGGCCCTGGACCCTTGCCCCGCGCGCGCTCGGGGCGCGCGAAACGTTGGCAGGCGCGACGCAGGTGTCGTTTGTGCTGGCAGGCGCGGTACTTAGAGGCCCTGGACCCTTGCCGAGCGCGCGCTCGGGGCGCGCGAAACGCTGGCAGGCGCGACACACGCGTCGTTTGTGCTGGCAGGTGCGGCACTTAGAGGCCCTGGACCCTTGCCGAGCGCGCGCTCGGGGCGCGCGAAACGCTGGCAGGCGCGACACAGGCGTCGTTTCTGCTGGCAGGCGCGGTGCTCAGGGGCCCTGGACCGTTGCCGCGCGCGCGCTCGGGGCGCGGGAAACGCTGGCAGGCGCGACACAGGTGTCGTTTGTGCTGGCAGGCGCGGTACTCAGGGGCCCTGGACCCTTGCCGCGCGCGCGCTCTGCACCGACCCTCCAAGTAGTACGCCGAGGACATCCGGAGCTTCCGTGGCTGGAAAGTCGACTTTTCTAGTACAAACGTAGTACGCCGCGGACACGCGGAGCTTCCGTGGCTGGAAAGTCGACTTTTTGTAGTACAGACATAGTACGCCGCGGACGCCCTGGGCGTCTGAAGACACCGCACATAGCATGGTAACGGACATCTGGGCGCCTGAAAACACCGCAAATAGCATGGTAACGGACATCTGTGCGCATGAAAACACCGCAAACAAATATCATGGTAACGGACATCTGGGCGCTTGAAAACACCGCAAATATCATGGTAACGGACATCTGGGCGCTTGAAAACACCGCAAATAGCATGGTAACGGACATCTGGGCGCTTGAAAACACCGCAAATAGCATGGTAACGGACATCTGGGCGCTTGAAAACACCGCAAATAGCATGGTAACAGACATCTGGGCGCTTGAAAACACCGCAAATAGCACGGTGACGGACGTCTGGGCGCTCGAAAACACCGCAAGTAGCATGGTAATAACGGACATCTGGGCGCTTGAAAACACCGCAAATAGCATGGTAACGGACATCTGGGCGCTTGAAAAACACCGCAAATAGCATGGTAACGGACATCTGGGCGCTTGAAAAACACCGCAAATAGCATGGTAGCGGACATCTGGGCGCATGAAAACACCGCAAATAGCATGGTAACGGACATCTGGGCGCATGAAAACACCGCAAACAAATATCATGGTAACGGACATCTGGGCGCTTGAAAACACCGCAAATATCATGGTAACGGACATCTGGGCGCTTGAAAACACCGCAAATAGCATGGTAACAGACATCTGGGCGCTTGAAAACACCGCAAATAGCATGGTAACAGACATCTGGGCGCTTGAAAACACCGCAAATAGCACGGTGACGGACGTCTGGGCGCTCGAAAACACCGCAAGTAGCATGGTAACGGACATCTGGGCGCTTGAAAACACCGCAAATAGCATGGTAACGGACATCTGGGCGCTTGAAAAACACCGCAAATAGCATGGTAACGGACATCTGGGCGCTTGAAAACACCGCAAATAGCATGGTAACGGAGTTCCGCGCGCGTGAAGACACGGAGATGTTTTTGTCTTTTCTCGTCGACAACCTCGCAAATATCGTGGGACAGGCGCGGTGCTTCGGGGCCTTGGACCCTTGCCGCGCACACACACACACACAGAGACACACACACACACACACGCACACAGAGACAAACACACACAGACACACACACACACACACACAAAGACACGGACACACACAGAGACACACACACACACACACGGAGAGATACAGACACAGACACAGCCACAGACACAGACGCAGACGCAGACAGAGACACAGACACAGACACAGACACAGACGCACACACACACACACACAGACACAGACACAGACACAGACACAGACACAGACACAGACACAGACACAGACACATACACAGACACATACACACACACACACACACACACACACGGACACACACACGGACACACACACGGACACACACACACACACACACACACACACACACGAGCAGAGACACACGGACACACGGACACACGGACACACGGACACACGGACACACGGACACACGGACACACACACGGAGACACACACACACACACACACACACACACACAGAGACACACACACATTCACACTCACACTCACCCACGCACTCACTCGCGCACCTCTCTACTCTTTCTCAATAGATAAATTTGCATGTGGGGTGATCCGGTCCTTTAATATACTATAATGGATCATTTTTTCCCCTCCCGCCCTGCCTAAGCTGCGAGGCCGTATTAGCCCACCTGCCCTCAAAGAACCAGACTAAGTGTACGTGTACGCGTCCTGCACTTAATTGTTCACCCATTAATAGATCATATCCATAAGGAATATCATTTATCTCTCTCTGCCGGTATATATATATATATCTATATTACGATCACTGCTCCTCGACTGTGTCTCGACAGCTTTAGCTGCAAGCTGTTCTTTCCTCACCTGCCCCTTCTATTTCCTCACAAGATTATGTTGCCGAAATGGCGCTGCAGGCAAAATGGGTTCTACGGCACCGGCTTGGTTTTTCCCCTGAATTTCCTGGGTTTGGGGGTTTTTCGGGTGGGCGCGGCATGCTCGCGCGCATTTCTTGCCAAGGTTCTGGTCCAGAAGGTGCAAGGCAAGCTGCCACCTCGAGTGTCACAGATACGACAGTGATACGACCATGGCCGCCTAAAACGACACCATGAACCTGCCTACGTGCAGCACGACATCTGCCACAGTCCACAATGCACCAGCTACGGCTGCATGCTATGAGCACCAGGGTCTCTAGCATGTACTCGCCCTACGACAGCACGCAAAACAAATTGAACCCTTAAGCTCCAGTCACCTCCAGTCATATTCAGCCTGGCTTCTGTGCCGAGTGATGACACCCGGCGATGCTCGTCGCAAAACTTGCAGTGTCTGACCTGATCCGAGCGAGCGCCATCCTGCAACACAAGTGGGCCAGCACTAGATGAACGTGTTTGCTCCTGTCAATGACACACACCGGTTGAACGGAGTCCTCTGAAAAAGGATTAGCCCGCGCTGCCATTGAGTGTTCCGCTGGAGCGCGTTCATGCTGGCGTTGTAGGTGGCTGCACCTGAGAGTCTCACTCCGCTGGGGGCAACTTGCGGTTCATGCCGTTCAGGGTGCGGGTGGCATGCGGGAGAATGGGGCTCAACGTGGTTATACGTGATTTACTTTTGCGTCAGGCGCGTTGAGGCTTTCCCCTAGAACCCAGAGCCTTACACGGCCTTGAGCCATGAACTTCATCATGGAAGCTTACCTGGATAAGTATGCTATATGTTATAGCATACCCTTACTTAACTGTGTCCAGAAGATCAATTCGTTAATCTTCAGAGTCCACTGCTCTCAGGAAAGGCGCCGGCGTGCTTGAAGGCTTCCGCAGACAAGAGGAATGAAATTGCTTGCGGCCAGTGGCCGCCTTGACCACAGGCGCTGATAATGGTGTTGTGGCTGACCTCATCCGGCTGGAGCGCTTCCTTGTGCATCTTCTTGATCAGACCCAACGCCGTCTGCCATGCTGACTCGCATGTGCTGAGGAGGGCATTGCAGGTCACGGTGGTCACAGGGACGCGGAGCGCAACAGAATGCAACAGAATCCCCATAGCCACCCTCCACTCGGCGGTTCGCCTGCAGGCACTGATAGCGGTACTTGTGCTTACCACATCTGGGGCAAGCCTGGCACGAAGGAGGGAAGACAGAGCTTGCTGGGCCAAGCTCCATCGCCCGGCTCTTGCATAGGCATTCAAGAGGGCGTTGAAGCTCACGAGGTTGGCCCGAACCCCTCTGTCCTGCATGGTATTGAAGAGTAGTTCTGCAAGTTGCCACTGCGTTCCCCGTGCCATCACAGAGATGACGGCAGTGAAGCTGAAAACGTTCGGCTGCAGGGCCTGTCGGTACATGCTGGAAAGAATCGAAGCTGCATCTCTCCAGCGGCCAGGGTATCTTGCAAGTGCAGCTATGCGGGCAGTGTAAGCTGCCATGGCTGTGACGTTCTGGCTCGATTTGGATGGCAGGCTTGAAGCAGCGGCATCCAGAGAGGAGTAAAAGCGCAATGAGTGAATTCGAAGATGCGCAATGCAGCCTGGACATGCAAAATCGCAAGTACTTGCGGCAAAGGACCACAACACCAAAAACTTTCGAGTCCGAAGTCCAGTTCCATGCGGGCCATGTGTCCCGCTGCCACGGGACGCAGCTGTGGCCCAAAACGTTGAATTCGCCTGAGCTTAGGGTTTTGTCAGGGCCCGTGCGGCCAGGACCAAAACGACCTGTGGCAGACTCTGCTTGACAACTTGACGGCCGAATATCTTCCGAGCGTCGGCGCCGGCAGCCTCCCCCAATTCACTGCATGAGGCGCCGCACATGGCATTCTTGCATGATCTGAGCAACAACTGGTGCTGGCAAGAGGCATACTTGTCGTGTATTTGTGGTCCTCTTGCCTACTGCTTTTGATTCAGCACTACGAATACGATAAACACGACACTACCTTAACGTGGAAAACTGCTCCTATTCCTCCTGCTCCCATACCACTGCTGCCGCTACGACTCCTACCACCAGCATCGCTGCCACATGCTACGGCTACCATCACCTCCTGCCCGAAACCGCTAAACCCTACACCGCAGCCCAGAACCAGCACCTTGATCCACAAACGTTCGCCCGCCCAGCCTGGAAGCTCCAAACAAAATTCGCGCTCTCACAACTCAGGGCACATGGTTTCCCACACAAAACAGACGAGCAGTTCAGTATTAGCATCAATGAAGTCAGTACCAAGATTAGTTTTCACATTAGTCTCTCTCTGAAAATTAATGAGTTATGAACATCAAAATATTCGTGCTAAGATGTATGCTAGCAGATTAAGAAACCGCCATACTACTCGACTTGTGCTTGCATGGCCCTGTATGGCTAAGCAGGTGGAAGGCCTAAACAATTCGTGCATTATGAGGATGGGCGGGTGGAAGAGAAAAGCCACCCCCCCCCCCCCCCCCCAAAGCTGACGCAACACTTGCCAGGAGCTCTGTTGCGAAATTGCAGGGCCACCGCGTCCGCTTTGACGTGGACGGTGATGTAGCTGCCTTTTCCTGGGCCCCGCCGACAACTCGAAGGATGCAGGGTCAAAATTTCTTAGGGTCGTTACATGGTCCCTTTAGTATGGGCCCTTAAACGGGGACCCATTATATAACCCTTATGTGCCCTGTATAACCCAAGGGCCCACGTAAGGGACCATGTTAAGGGCCCATATAGCTACCCGTAGAAATCAAAGGATGCATGCATGTACCTAGCAATACGCGCCCCTGTCGTGCAGAATGCGACCATCTGATCTCCCGCACGAACAGAAGAGCATGCCAGGGCGTGGGCCATCATCGTATGTGCCCCGCCAAGGCAGGCCCTGATGGTCAAGAGGATAAGTTGCTTGGGTTTGCCGTTCGGCCTGTCGTGTTGCTAGCTGTACGTTCGTAGCAACTGCGTAAAGGGTTCACGTAACTACAAACCCAATGCTCACCACAGTCGCGCACACTTCCTTTACTCACTGTGAAGCCCTTGCTCCAGGGCGCCCTGATGTACCCGGAGAGGCCAAGCTGTCATTGCGCGACTCCGTGTTGCGTTGAGGACAAACAATGACAAACAGCAGTAGCAAAAGCAAATAGAGCTCCAACGCACCTCCCAAAACTGAACCAATGATTTCCTGAGACTCCCTACGCATTCGCACAAAAGACTGGAGCTACATAGGCCAACACAACCAAAGTTGACAGCAATCCCCTCAAAAAGTCACCTCGACCTTTGACTCACACACGGCAAGGCTTCTGTCCAATCCACCTCTTCTTCTCTCACAAACTGCCATTTGGGGATGCCATATCGGATCCCATTATTCCCAACCCTTGAACTGTAGTTGGATGTCCCGATGGTCCCATATCTCCAACTTGCCAAGCTGATCGTGGCCTGGAGCCAAAGTTGCTTCACCACCGTCAGACCAATCAGGCTCCGCTGAGCAGGGCGTAATGCCTTCCAGGCGGCATAAGATGGTACCGACACGGCAACGACAGCTGAATAAAAAAACAACTTCGAATGTGTCGCACGCTGAAGTCTAGAGTGTGCGACGAAGCATGAAGGAGGCATCGAGTGGTGCCTGGGCCATCCGGCGAAGCTCCTCGATGATAGTCTCCAAGCCAAAGATTTGCTGCATCGGGTGGTGGCTGCCTCAACACATGACGTGCCAGTCTCTGGCATCTGAGTTTGAAGATTCGGGGCTCACTCTGAACCTATTTTGTTGGATGCTGAGTCTTCTTCGGCTCAAATCTGACACTTGATTCTGCAGGCTTCATGACTCATCCCGGAGCCATTCGGAGGAGAGCAGGCACGAAAACGGCCCGACCAGGAACTTCAGGAGGGAGGATCAGCTACATTTCTGGCAGGTTGCGCAAGATTATTAAAGGCGCCCCTTGCTTTTTCATTCTCCGGAATACCAGTCAACCTTGCTCAGGTCAGGGAACGCCACTTGCTGGACATTCTTTGGCTGGAAAAGGATTGAGCGCCAGCAAGTGGTGAACAAGGCTGGCTTGAACCCTAGATTGGACGCTAGGACGACCGCAACTTCTCAGACAACTCCCAGTCCCTGCGCAGGCGAGATAGAATTGCGCGCTCAGAGCTCTCTCTCGGCTTCTTCCTCCAGCCGTATGCACATCGTCGGACCCTCATGCGAGCTGGCCTGGTGGTCGTGGCGTCATCCACAAGGATCTCGAGTCCTCCTTCCAGCAGGCCGTCAAAGCCGGATCCAGGTTGGCGACTCCCTGGTGGAGTGAACTTGATGCAGGTGCCGAGTGGCGACTCGCGTACCTCCACTGGCGTTTTCAGACCGACCTTCTTCATGGCGGCACTGTTTTGGTTCGCACCCCTGCAGTAGTTAAACTCCACCCAGCCCCGGACCCACGCTCTTGCTCTACGCGCATTCGGGACCTCCAGGCGCCAGAGCTCGGGCCCAACCAGAGGGAGCAGCAGTTCCTCAAAGTCCGAGCCCTGGGCTCGACCAGCTACGGTGACTTCGGCCACGTCGATGCCCGTCTGCAGTGCGAAATCTACGACCACAGCCAGGGCCTCTGGAGATGTGTTTGCTTGGATGCTCTCTCCTTGCTCCTGGAAAGCTTCGGCCAGGGCGACGGCACTTCGAACGCCGCCAACCAGGGAGGACCGGAGCCCTTTGGCAGCATCCCTGACCGTCGCTGGCATCTTTGCGATAACCTGCACTGGCAGTTCCGTATCTCCGCCTGTCGGGGCCACCGTAGCCCGGATTATGTTGAGCCGTATGGGCGAAGCATTCGGGCTGCGTTCCCGCAGGGCCTTCGTGAGGTGCCGCTCGACGGTCGTAGCTGCCAGGGAGTCAGACACAAGAACGATGCGCCGCACGCTCTCCGGCGCACCCTCCAGCAAGGCTGTGAGGCCCATGCAAGCATTGGACTGCTTCGCTGGCTCTAACGTGGAGGGGCAGTGGACTGCCACGGCAACGCAGCCGACCAAGCCGTCTGCAAATTCCTGTAGGGGGCAGGCGACGCAACAACAAGCCCAGCAAAATCATAGGAGGGCTTTGTGGACTGGGCAAGTTGAGGAGTTATATCTACGGGAGGGGCTGCGGCAACACGTCTGCTTAGACTTGTCTTAGTCTTTAAACTCCTGTGCCGACAGCTCGTGCATCTGAGACAACACCAACACTTTCTCGATGACCTGCCCCATTTTCACTTGCAAGGCTTCGAGAAGGAAAGAACCGCCTGTACTGCCTTCTGGGCTTGGCAGGCACAGCAGCACCTGGGCATCCGCAGGCTTTGGCAACAGCTGATGCTGCTCCTTGTCATCTGCGGTCAAGTCGATGCCCAAAGCCTTGATGGCCTCGTCCGCCTTGCGTAGGGTCTCCTCCGCCCTCAGCGCCCGTTCCTTGTTGATGCGCACTTCCGGAGGCAGGCGCTTGTGCAAGGACTTCATGAGCTCTTCATCCGAGGGCAAGTCACCGTCGCCGCCGTTGCTGCCACAATGCACCTTGAGCCCTGGCCTGCCTCTTCCCCACACAGCGCCGAACGCAATCGCGGCCACCATGTGAGAGCTGGTGCGAGTCGAGCCAATAGGGAAACGTCCTTGCGTCTGTGACTGCGTGATTTTGTGCTCCTTGGCGCATGGCAACCATGGCAACGGTGGATGGTGCACAATCATCTTAAACTAAACTTGTTGGCTAGGGCGACCTGAGTGCCATGTCTGCGCACGGCTGGCTGAACAGGTGCGTCATGCTTGACTTGCCCGTAGGCTCCAGCAAGCCATGCTCGCTCAATGCTCAACTGGTTCCTTCGCTAGCATCCTCATGAAGCGACCGCCATGCTTCCTAACATCATGCCCTCTTGAGCAGAAAAGCCATGGGCTTATGGTCTACTTCAAGAGGAGAAAAGGTGGCGCAGGACGATGAAACTGAGAGGCCGGGCCGCACCCCTGTGGTCCCGCAAAACTCGGCCCGGCCTCGTGCCGGTGGCATTGCGGGGTCAGCGCTGCTCCCACTGGCAGTCACCTCATGCATCTTGGTTGAGATTCATTCCCCGCATCCACACTGGCATTTGGGCTCCTAGCCGGGGGCGAACTTCAGGCGTTGCGTTCGCATGTGTGACGCAATCAGATGAAGCGGGCTCGAAGATAGCCCATGATTCAAATTCAACGGAGGCCCCTCTCCCGAAGCATCCTAATGGCTGTAGGGTTTCAAGCTTCTGGTGGCTTAAGGGGACTTCGGTTTCGTGGGGCACGCTAGCTCCAACTGAGGGCTCCAAGTTGCTCAAAGCTCACGCCCTTCTGCAGATTTGCTCCCAATAAAGATGCTTCGCAGGAATGACACGTCGGAGGCCCTTTGGAACTCGCTTCTTGCATCCAGGCACTCTCCTAGAACTGCCAGCCTCAACCCTAGTTTTGTAACCCTGAACTTGGGATGCTCCCCCTTACACTAACAGTTCTTAAGAGGGATTACAGCACCCCCTGTAAACCCTTTTGGGCAACGGACTTTGGAGGCTGCCGGCAAACATGCAACTTCTTAGAAGTCACATCACGCAAAACATCACGCAAACTGTTCTATGCACCCATATCACCATGAGGAAGCCTCACTGTAAAACCCTAAACCCTAAACCCTAAACCCTAAACCCTAAACCCTAAACCCTAAACCCTAAACCCTAAACCCTAAACCCTAAACCCTAAACCCTAAACCCTACTGTTAGTACAAGGGGGGACATCCCAACCGAAAACCGTTTTTCAAGGCTGCGACCATGGGCTCCTGGGCTTCCAGGTCCACGTCTTCCTCGTGGGATAAGAGGACAGTTTAGGGTTTAGGGTTTAGGGTTTAGGGTGTAGGGTGTAGGGGCACTTGCAACGAGTGTAGGGTGCTTTGTCACCCGTCTAGCGATGCTCCACGGGGCAACTGTAGAGGGTGTAGGGTTTAGGGTGTAGGGCTTCTCGGGTTTGCTGTAGGGCCTAGCTGGGATTCGGGTTTCTGTTGCCACGGCTTGTGGGATGTATGATGTTTCGGCGGGGAAGGGGGGAAGGCAGGGATCTTGTCAGTTTAGGCCAGCTAGAGAAGGGATGTCGCGCAGTTGGTACACTAGCGATGATTCGGACACGCTGCGTGACAGGTTCTGGAGCTGGGAAGGAAGCCTCGACGTAGAACGCAAGATGGGGACTTGTGGCTAGAGAACACCAAACAGCTACAGGTTTCCCCATGCCAATGAAATCGCACACCCCCATGGCCCCATAATGCCGAGGAACTGGAGAAACACGAAACAGAAAGGAATCTTTCCACACCGTGACAGGCCATTCCTTCCAAACCGATGTGGGAGGGCTGCCTCCTCGACAGCGTTCATCTGTGCCCGCTGCTCTGTGAGGGCCTTGCTACTTACAATGGGCACGTGCGGGCGCGCAAGAGGTACAAGCAGCGGAACATGCCGTCAAGGATGCTTGGACGAAGCAGTCCACATTCTGATCTCTACAGATCCAGAGTTAAATTGTCCTCGGGGATTTGAAATATCGACAATATCCCCGCGTGAGAGCCCAGCTGGTGCCGGCGTCAAGCAGCGTCTGTCCTGCTCCGCTTCCGACTCAGGAATACTATCTTGTCAGATGGCAGAACATAGGTAGCAAACTTCAACACTGAGATATCGAGTACCCCAACAGTTGCTACTTCAGGTCCAGCTTGTGCCGGCGTTCTGGCAGCCAGAAGTACACAATATATGCCTGAGCCCGATGCAAAACGGGGTTTAGGGTTTAGGGTTAGGGCCTAGGGTTTAGGGTTAGGGTTTAGGGGTTTACGCAATGTGCAATGTACAAGCTGACACGCCCAGCCGCACAATCCCGCAAACCCTTGCTGCTCTGTGCCGCTGGCATTCAGCAGAATAAACACGACGCCTTAGCTGAGCATTGGTGCCACACTGACAGACGCAGACGATGTAGAACCTGAACAGACTGTCGGTTGGGATGTTCCCCTTGTACTCAATAGGGATTTATAATCGGAGATACTATAATCCCTGTTATGATATACTGTCATGTACTATAATATACTATAATATACTATAATATACTATAATATACTATAATATACTATAATATACTATCATATACTATCATATACTATCATATACTATCATATACTATCATATACTATCATATACTATCATATACTATAATATACTATAATATACTATCATATACTATAAAATGCTATCATATACTATATAATATACTATATAATATACTATATAGTATACTATAGTATATACTATAGTATATACTATAGTATACAATAAGATACACTATAATATACTTTAATCCCTATTAAGGACTGTTAGTAGAAGGGGGAACATCCCAAACTGCCGGCTTTGAGCAGCCGGCTCCAATGCAGAATGTCGTTGTACCAATGAAACCAGCTCGCCTGCCTGCTCAACAGGGTTTGGGGTTCAGCGTTTAGGGTTTAGGAGTGGAAGCTACGCTCCTGTCTCTGACCAGACCACACCGCACCACTAAGCTGCAACTTCAACGGCGAGTGCGCCAGTGCGGGCAAGAAGCCAGCCCACTGCCGGCGGCAAGGCAGTCACGGGCCGTCTGGGCTCCTTTTTCGGATTAGCACAGGCCCAAATAAAGACACCGTCGTATCCAATGACTTGCATGGCCGGGCAGTCGGCCCTCGGGAAGAGAAAGTCGTTGCCGGCTTTCGCCTGCAGACACAACAATCTGGAAGTGCGGATTGCACGTGGCATGTCACTTCTGAGGGCACCAGCACAGCCTCCAGGATACATGTCCACATGAAGAGCGCTTCCAGGTACTTGATGTAGTAGTAGACCTTGTCTTCTGTTTGCTTAAGCGTAGAACCCCTCCAAGAAGAAAAAAAACAAAAAAATTGGGTGCTTCTTAAGCAAATAGTAGTTTTTTTCATGGCATTAATGTGGAATCAGCACACAGCCATCCTACGATTGCAGGCCCCACCTGGTTCACGTGGTAGAAGGGGAAACCTGGGCGTACGAGTCTTGTTCCAGGTGGCCAAGGCTTCAAAGCGCGGCTTAGGGTTTAGGGTTTAGGGTTTAGGGTTTAGGGTTTGGGGTTTAGGGTTTAGGGTTTAGGGTTTTAGGGTTTTAGGGTTTTAGGGTTTTAGGGTTTTAGGGTTTGAGGGTTTTAGGGTTCAGGGTTTCGACGCTCGCTCGCGCACAAGGCAGGCAAGGCTTTCGGGTTGAGGGTTTAGGGTTCAGGGCGCTCAAGCAGTGCCTTGGCAGATTCTGGAGAGACGACAAAGGGGTCTACTGAAGTTGCACGCTTGGGCCAGGCACATGGGTCGAAGAGCACAAAGTTCACCATGAACATGGGCACAGACACCTGAGCGGTCTGAAGCCATCCTCCACCGGACATTGCGCCTGATACCCGATGGTGCGCTAATCTCGCAGAACTGGTCAAACTGGGAGTTGTTTGGCGATGTCCCAAAACAGGGGTACCTACCCTTAATAACAATATGGCACACCTATGTTCGGAAACCGCCCGTTTAGGGAACCTACCAGTCGGCTTAATGTCAACTGAGGCCGCGGCAATGAGCGAGAAAGCCAAGTTGGCCTCGACAACCCCTCTCTTGCCACATCGCTTCATACACATGGGGTTGAAATAGCAAGTTCGGCCACTACCCCCGCACATGAGACCCAGTTCCTCCTTTCCCGCAACTTACTCACTTGTGAGTTCCTGCGGACATGCAATCCCGAGCTTCCAGCCAAGTGCTGAACACTGATCCAGCTGCCCTGGCTACAGACTGTCTGCACGGTTTAGGGCTTAGGATTTAGGGTTTAGGGTTTAGGGTGCTGGTGCTGTCACTGGCTACTCTTCGGTAAGCTCCGCACTGGCGTATCGCCGCTCCAGGACGCTCTCCTAGAAGATAGCTTGGTGTACCTCGGCAGAACAGATTAGAACAGCATCATATGATAACAACAAGAGTACTAATAATACTACTACTGATAGTAATAATAGCAATAATCGTAATAATAATAGTACTAGTACTAGTACTAGTACTAGTACTAGTACTAGTAATAGTAATAGTAATAGTAGTAGTAATAGTAATAGTAATAGTAATAGTAATCGTAACAGTAGTAGTAGTAGTAGTAGTAGTAGTAATAATAATAGTAATAGTAATAGTAATAGTAATAGTAACTAGTAAAAGTAATAGTAATAGTAATAGGAATAGTAATCGTAATAGTAATTAGTAGTAATAATAATAAGACTAATACATGACACATGTTAGGCTCGCAGAAGAACACCAGGCACCACCAGCTCGCAGAACCGAAGCTGGGTTGCCAACTGAAGCAGTGCACACCTGGGGACAACTCCGACAAGTCCTAAAAATAATGATAATACTAATTAATAAGAATAATAATCATAATATATATATATACATAATCACAATACTACTTAAAGAATAAATAACAAATAATAAAGAAAAACAGTTTATATACATATATATATATACAATAACAATAATAAGAATAATCATAATAATAATGATACCGACACTCGTTAGATAATCGGCTCCCGGTTTGCATGATTGCAAACTCCGCACAAGGCCGCGGCGTAAGAGCAACGTCCACAAGGAACAGAGAAATAAAGGGTCTTTCGCCATATATGGGCCTGTACCGGGACCGAACATGCAGCATGCGCACGTCTGCATACAAGATCATACATGCACATCGCCGAAATCTTCACTGACTGGACTCTGAAAGGCCACAAGGCCCTGATCCAGCCTCAAGTAAATGCTGTATAAGAAAACGGTTGGAAGCCGCGCCAGGATCTCCACAACGTAGTGCAGGGTCACGAGCTTCTTGTTGCTGACATGAAGATGGGGCTATGCTCTGAAGATCTGTGACGATCATATTCTATGACAATATAGTCGTACAGAATAAGGCTTTAGAATGTATCACAATGGTTGCAGGGCCACTTGCTATACGACCGAAACGTCAGGACGTGATACGTCTACCCTGGGCGCACCAGTGTACAACCAACCCATTACTACTACAAAAGATGCTACGAAACAGGCCCAACTCATGCACCTCCGGACGAAGGCATCATCCACCTTGCTTTGCTTCCATGGTGCTGCTCTTTGATTGGGAGCCACAACATGAAAGTCAATGCACTGCGATACGAGCTAGGGGCACAAAAAGATCAAGGCCCCCCACCCATATGTACAGCACAAAGTCGGCGACCCCTGCGCCAAAGGCTTTTAGGGCGTTGGGCTTTTTAGGGTTTTAGGGTTTAGGGTTTAGGGTGCACAGGCGTCAAAAGGTCACCAAAGTCCAGGGCACCGGCCGAAACCCAGGGACAGAATCCCGGCGAACAAGGCCACCCCTGCCACTTCCATGTGCTGAGCTTAGGGTTTAGGGTTTAGGGTTTAGGGTTTAAGACTCCTAAAAACTTCCTGGTGCTGCAACTTCTACAAACCCGCTAGCTTCCTCACTCCTACTCAGGACGAGGAAGGGCCCAAGGGGCTGGCCAATGTTGTAGGTGCGCAGCTTTGGCCTAACAGCGTAGGCTGGAGATCTCGGAGTTGCAAGAAGTGTAGACTTGAAGAACTCTTGGCCCTCAGCAGCACCCCAAGATGAGGATAGGCTTGAACCAAGAACTCATAGTGAAACCTCAGAAGGGCTGGACATCAAGCAAGCTCCCCAAAGAGCCCAATATTGCTTAATTTAAGGAATATACCTTAAATCATATTAAGGCTCCCTATATGATTTAAGGAATATTCCTTAATTAAGCTATATTGGGGCTCTTTGGCTCTCTGTCAGGCCGAGGTCGCAGCGAAAGAGAAGCGATCGACTGTGGCATGTTGCACATGCTGAGTTTTCGGACCTGGGCAGACAATTCTTCAGCTTGCAGCCTCAGGCTCTTGGTTGCCATACATGGAGGACCGCGGAAGATGGCTATGTTCTATACTGCGCCATTGCGCAAGTCAGCTTGGCTCACACCGGCAGGGCCGCTGAGAACCACGCGCCACCTTGGCTTGTCCAAGGCTCTTCAATTCAGACTCACAGTGCTCTAAACTACTAATTCGCTTAAGAACCCCAAAAGAATAGAAAAGAATGATCCCTATATTTTTTCCGGGGTTCTTAAGCAATTCGTGGTAAAGCGTCGTACAACTAAACCTTCTGCAACTGAGCCACGCATGGCATTCTCCCCTGGACTGCCCTTGAAGGGAAAGGAGTCTTCAGGAGGTGCCTTAGCAGAAGCAAGATGATCGGCCATCGCGGCATTCGGTGCATGTCGACATGCGTGGAAGCTACGCCGCACCTACGTTTCAGAAAGCTGCAGATCAGTCCTCCCAGCGCAGGCAGAAAACGGAGAAAGCGTCGCAAGGCTGCAAGGATTAAGGTTTCGTGGTGAGATCAGGCCTTGCACACCCCAGACTTTCTCACGCTGAATCGGTATAGCGGCTAGCGTCTCGTGGCGCCCAAGTGGCAACACAAAGTCCGCTCGCAGCAAAGTGAAACGAAATGACATGGCCAAGTCGCGTCACCAAAGGACCCAGCTACAGCAGGCCAGCTACGCCCGGTTTCTTCACATATAGATTGGCTCCAAGTGCTTCCCGTGCAAGGCATCCAATGCCTTGGCTTGACATTGTAGGCTACATCCAAAAACATCCTGCACACAGGACGAATAACTGGACTTCACACCTCCTGTTGGATGTCAGGCGGGATGCTAGCATCGCAGTTTTTCGCCATCAGAACTCATTGCACAGTTTGGTTTTTTTGGAGGCTCAGAGATTGCGAAAGAGCAACCTTCATCTCAGACTCTGTGAGCTGGAAATCGAAGATCGCAGCGTCAGAGGCCTCAACTGATTCGACCACGATCGTGTGGCACTCTGACCCTATGAGCCCTTTAACCGCCAAATAATCTTGCAAAAGCGACCCTAATAAGTACCAACCACTACAGGAGGCGTCCCGAAAGGCACACCCTAATTTTGGAGCGCCCCCTCCCCCCAGCCCAGAGGGTTTAGGGTTTAGCGTTTAGGGTTTAGGCCTAGGCTTTAGGTTGCAATGAGCCCCCAGGCCTGGTGCTCGGCCGAGCTGGACTGGAAGGTCAAGAAGCGCCCATGCTGGATGATCCACTTCAGGGCAACCTGCGAGAATGGGGTTTAGGGTTTAGGGTTTTTTTCGCTCCCGCATAGCTGGCCGAACCGCAAAGCAGGGTGATGTCGATGAGACTACTGTTTCGGAAAAAGGGGGTCCACCACCGGACCTTCCGTTCTGCATGCCATTTCCCTCCTATGAAAGCCAAAACATCGCAATCAAAAACAAGCACTCAACCTCCCCTAACCCCTGGCAAGGGTTTAGGGTTTAGGGTTTAGGGGGGACCCTAAAGCCTCGGCTGTTTAGGGCCTTGTAGGGTGTGAGGGTGGTCGCAAGGTCTAGAATTTCCTATATATATATATATATACATATGGTGGAATCATGACAAAGATCGCCCAAAGCATGAGACTCGAATCTTAAAAGTTTACTCGCCGCCCCAGCCCCTACTTGTCCCCATGGTCCTGATAGGTGCTGATGTTGTGGTTGGCCGCAACTCCTTGGATGACCTTGTTGCCACCTGGGCAGGAAAAAAGGGATGCTTTGGATGCTCATCTTCCCACACACCACCCCCCAAAAAGATATTCTATATTCTAACCCTAAACCCTAAACCCTAAACCCTAACATCTTATTTTTTCACCCTAAACCCCAACATCTTATACAACTTCTTGGCTTCGAGGAGGGGCGAATGTCTCCAGAATGGCCGCTGCGACCGACTGGAGAGTACGCCTCCACGGTGATGTTCAGCGCTTCAGAGAACGCCAGGGCCTCCATGGTCCCAGAGGGCCCAATACCCCTTAAGCAACAGTTCGACAGACCTTAAGCTATCCAGGGATCCTTAATGTTGTTTAAGGTATATTCCTTGTTTAAGGGGTATTGGGCTCTTTGGGGTCGCTACTTCGGCAGCGCCAGGCTGCCCTCAAATAGGACGGAAATTTGACTCTTGGCCCTTGTGCGCGGCTTGCCCAAACCTTGATAGCGCCTCAGCATCAAACTCCAAAACGTTGAGCTCAATCTGGTTCACCTGAACTAATGAGGGCGAAGGCAATGTTACGAGCGCAAGGCTCCGTCACAACTTGGAACAAGAATGAGAACGGGGCGGCAGGTTTGACTTTTGCCGTCTCCATCAGCACCTCCTGCAACGCAGTAAAAGATCTGATCCGTTGTGTTGCATACCCGAAGAGCCCAATACCCCTGAAATAAGGAGTATACCTTAAACCATATTAAGGATCCTGAATATGATTTAAGGTATATTCCTTAACTAGGGGGATTGGGCTCTCTGGGTAGGACTGCACCGAGACTTTGAAAGTGGCTGGGACTGCGCACGTAAACGGTGAACGTGCGGATGGCACGTCCACTGGCTGTCCAGAGAAGGCTTGTCGAAGTTGCTAACACCAATGGCTCTGAGCACACCCTTGCTGTGGTAGCCCTCCAGGACCTCCCATGCCTGGAAGCAGACGTGCAGACCACGAGCAAGTGAGACATAGCATGCAAGCCCTGGCTCCTAGCAAGAAGAGGACCCACATGCGGCTCGTGCTGGTATCAGCAACTTTCTTTGGCTGCGGTTTTGTTGCGCTGTTTGGCTGGCCTTGGCACAGTCACCCTTGGGGTAGTGTATGAGCAGCAGGTCGATATAGTCCTGAGACTGACCGTCTGATTGGTTCAGGTGGTCCATCAATGCTTCATTGCTTTCATTCTAGAAAGAACATGGAGGCCTGCCAAACAGCACCTGAGAAAGCTCTTTTCAACTGTCCTGGCGTCTGCGGAACAACTTTTGTTTCAAGGTGCTGTCTTGAGCTGCTTCAAGTCGTATTCAACGCTGGCCGTAGCCAAGTCACAGCCAGGAATCCTTGGACAGGAACAGAAAAGTGCCCTGAGCTAGCGCAAGTGCGTTGTCGCGACGTACGACTTGTAAAGCAACGACCCCTCCGTTGCATAAAGTCAATGCAACGATATCAGCCGAGAACACAGGAGTAAGGAGTCGTAGAACTTATCTTTTTGCACTGACTATTAGTACCCCGCAAGAGTGAGAGTCAGACCGAAACATCAGCGCTTTGGAGATGCTCCAGTGGTAAGCAACTGGCTACGGGCTCCAGATGTCAGTTCTAATACCCAATGCCCACAGCCTTTTTGCATCCGGAGTCCTGTGGGTGATGTCCAAAACCCTACATCCTAAACCCTAAACCCTAAATCCTAAACCCTATAAACCCTAAACCCTAAATCCTAAACCCTAAACATCCCTAAACCACATATTGAGACTCTACCGGCAGCCGCGAAGCTTCGTGGTGATGAAAACATCCTTGCGGTCGATGCCGGCCTTCTGCAGCTCCTGCTGCATCGTGATTCAGTAGCCCTAAACCCTAAACCCTAAACCCTAAACCCACGATTACAGCCAGAGCCCAATCCACCACTGGGAAGCCCCTAACTCAGCACGTGTCCTCGGGAACGACATTCTGGTCCTTGTAGATCAGTGCCTTGAATTGGGGTGTTTCTCCTTATACTAGGAGTCCTTCATACAGTAGGTATTATAGTACCCTTATACTAGCAGTCCTTACTGGGGATTATAGTGCCCTTATACTAGCAGTCCTTAATAGGGACTTTAGTACCCTTATACTCACCGTCCCTAAAAGGGATTCTCGTGCCCGCTGTTATACTCCCGCATAAGGGGGACCATCCCAAGCCTTGAATGGCTATGCTGCTATGTCCCCTGGCTTTCCTGCCTGCACCTGCCCCTTCTGCACTTCTGAGGAATGGCTATGCTGCTATGTCCCTGGCTTTCCTGCCTGCACCTGCCCCTTCTGCACTTATGAGGACAACTGCAAGAACTTTCGCACACAGGTTTAGGGTTGAGGGTTTAGGGTTTAGGGTTTAGGGATTAAGGCAGTATCTAGCAGGAGGTGACGGGCTGAAGGAAGCGGTAAGCTACAAGGCCCTGCGTTCTCCGTCGAGATGTGCCAGGACCCAGGTTTTGCTATGCTAATCTGCTTGCTATACTGTACTTCTACCTTCTACAGAAGGGACCAAAGCAAGATACATTCTACACTCTGCTAAATTTCTAAACTGTACTTCTACAGTCTACAGAAGGGACCAAAGCAAGATGTGTCAAATTGATCCAAGGCCAGGAACGGTATCAATGCCTCGTCCACCAAGCTTGAGCCAGTTGGACACAATGGCGGACGCATTGGCGGTCTCCAATCCACCAATGCCTGCAAGGTGAATTCATGGTGTGTTCGATTTTCGGTCACCTTTTTTTGGCACAGTGTCTATCACCCGTGATGGCATGGTGATGCATGGCACTGGGTTCCACCCGCACCTATTGACATCACCGGCATCTGCACGCCAGCGGCGATTTCACGCGTAGGCACATGCACTGTCGCATGTGCGAAAACTGCCGACAAGCTGAGCGCGGCAAAACGCGCAAGCATGGCTATCTGGGGAAACCACAAGCAAGCAGCCGGGCTATACTGAAAGAAACAGCTGCAGACGTAGTAATGTGCCTTTTGAGGGGCTTAAGACATTCAAGAGCTGAGTCAGTTTTACCTAACATGAGAGCTCCCCGGCCCATTGTGGCCTAACAGTGCCACAGACTACCAATCGTGAAAAATAGTCAAGCCAGACCTTGGCAAATGTTTATGAAGGCTAAGAGGTTTGTAGGTGGTTGTGGATTTATCCACGGTGATAAACAAGCAGCAACAACACCTGCACTGCAATCGTTTAGAACCGAACACAACCTAATGCATCCAACCGATGCTGGTTTCCGTGTCTGAGTCGCACATCTTCAAAAGAGAGCACATAACTTGCTTGCACTTTGTCTCTTTCTTGCACTTTGTCTCTTTCTCACTCTGTCAGAAAACGGGAAGGTTCACTCGCCAGCACCAGAGTTGTTCAGAAACTCAGGCCTGAAGAGAAGTATATATGATTTAGTAGGATGTATTTCTATATATGTGGTTGTAGCACAACAGAAGGGACACCGAAAAGAGCAAGGACATTGGAAGGCTCGAATGACGTCAAAAAATGAGAAAAAAACGTTGGAAGCAGCAATGGAAAACCAGCAAGAAAGAATACATACACATGCAAGATGAGACTTTGTGAAAAAACACTTTATGATTGGCATGTACTACAAATGCCTACCGCAACTGCCGACTTCTCGGGCGTGGCGCATTTCTGATTGGCAGCAACGGCTGCAAACCAGCAGCACCTGGCAATGGATCCGAGTGACTCAGAAACGGCTGAGATTCGAAGAGGGCTCATAGCATCCAAAAGGCTGTAGTTGCTGACATGGCAACGGGTCTCCTGGAAACCACCGGCATCTACAAATCTCTCGTGGCCTCGATATTTCACTTGCGGACGGCCCGCAGACAACACCTCGCAAGCACGTTGGAGCAAGGCACCGGCCACCAAGAATCGCATCGACCTGTGCACACGGCGCAGCAGGCACTTTTGTGCCTTGTCGAGCGTCTCCCACAAAGGAGCCACCTGCGTCTGACAGCAAGAACTGACCAGGTTACGCTCACCCACTTTGGAAGACGGCAAACAGGTTGCCCTTTCCAACTTTCTACCGTTCTAGTTACATTGGGGTGGTCAGGGCCGTCAGCGGCCACGCTTCATCCAAGCTTCCGGAGTCCGGCCTGCAGAAAAGAAGTCAAGGCCTTGGCAGCACGCGCAAAGCTTCTTCAAAGGCAAGCGCTCCACGTCACTCTTGCTGCCTGTATGGTCCTAGATGCGAAACGCCATGCAACTCCCTGTCTTGCTCCTTTTCTCTTCTCGCAACCCTGGTCCTTCACGTCCGCGGCGTCCTCGCTCTGATCTGAACTCGGCGGAGCCCGGGTGGGCTCCGCATCTTGTTCTGCTCTTGTTCGGCTTTGGGCAGCTTATCAACTATGCTCACCTCATGTACACCTCAGAGCTCACTGTGAGATTCTCGTCTGGCGAGGTACCTTGTCGGGTGTCACATGCCAGCTTTTTTGCGGACGTTGCCCAAACCGTCCCAGACCCTCGCCTCTCCGCAAAGTCGACCTCCGTCTTGTGCACGCCCTTCTTTCTCCTGCGTCTCTCTGACGCTTCTGAAGTGGGTTGCAGGGCTAGGCTGCATGTTGCCTCGGGTGCCTCGATCCTTCTCTGCTGCCTCCCCCTACGTCAAAAGCGCAGGACAGCGCAGTTACTGGGCAGGACTCCCAACTGATGGGTCTGTTGATGTCCCGAGTGCCGCAACCTGCGGCCAGACGACCGTCCCACAGAAACACATGATCCCAGGCGGAGCGATTGGGTCCTTGTGGCCGCAAATCGTGCATGTACCTTGGCAGCTGGTCCACCACAGCTTTTGGCACCGAACACAAAAGATGCAAGTTCTAATCTATGACATCCGACGAAGGTGGAGCCATCTCCATCCTTTAAAGTCCGAACTGCGCGTGGGTAGAACACAAATCTCTGAATATCATGGGCTACTGCAGATGATATCAGGGATGTGCGCTTGCGGCGCTGCGGGCCCTAAGATTCGATGCGCCACGGGAGCACCACAAGTGAGAGCCCAAGGGTGCTAAAATCCAAGCCTTTGGGTACCAGGACTGCGAACCCAAAACAATGAGGCACAACTGGCGCGAAAGACCTTGCCGGCGTTCTTTCCTAGTCCGCCGCTTGCGCAAATCGCGACGAGAATTCGCTGTGATAATAATGGCTTAGGCAATTTCTTGGCATAAGACATTCAACAGGATCACGATGGACATGAAGTAGAATGAAACCAACCTACCTGAATGCTGCCTCGTTTATGTGCGGGGGAGACACAGCACCGAAGGGCCTGTGTAGAAGGGTCCTACATGGCTTGCTCGAAGTTGCGACAGTCAGGTTTAAGGTTCCGGCCACATGCCACTGGAGCATAGCTTGCAGCAGCTCGTGCTCAGAGACCTGCCCATCTGGCCTGAAGGCAGGGAAGGTCGAATGGTTCAGTGAAGAATGGGGTGAGGCTCAAGGACAACGGTAAGTTTCAGCACGGAAAGTGGGAACAAACCCTCCTCAGACCTAACGCAGCCAGAAAACGGGCAGCAGTCCAAGTAAGCCAGCATGTCCTCGCAGTTGTCCCCAGGCACTTGGGGCTTCTTCGGTGACCGGCTGGTGCGCAAGGGAATCCGGGATAGCGACCCAAACCCTAAACCCTCAACCCTAAACCCACGTTCAGTCCTCCCCCCGGAAGCGAAGCAACTCGGCCTCCATTTCTTGCCGAACCTGCCTGCTTTAGCAGTCAAATTTTACGGCCCTACATTGGGTGGCTCTTTCTGTAAGAGCGGTTGATGCAGCTGTTGCGCTGTGGCTCTTGAAGTCTGAAGAGTGGAGAGTCGGCAGCCCAATAGCATGAAAAATGGCACTCTGAAGGTGGGTCGCCTGCCATCCTCATCTGCCGCAGGTCGCCAATCGTAGAAGTAGTCCTTGCAGGTGTTCCTGAAGAATGTGTGGGCTAACATAAACTACACTTGGTGAGGGGCAGTGGCCTCCGTGTAGAACCATCTTGGCCACGGCGTCCCGAAACTCCGCCCCGGGCCGGCTGAGGCTGTCTGCGCCGCTAGGTAGTCCTCTGCATATGACTCAGGAGAGGGTTCTCCACGCGCAGCACTTCATGTAGGGTTTGGGGGGATGTGCCGGCTGCTTGTGGGCATGGCCAGACTTCGCGACCTTCAGCTCAACCAGGGACAGGAACCCATCGCCATCCTTACCAGACACACCGAAGTTACTTCACCTCTAGTCAGTCACTTTTCTCTGGCCATGCCACATCATACCGCCAGAGGCGCAAGTTTCGGCTTTAGTTGTTGTTTGCCTTGACTAGCGACGGGAAGCCGACAAAACAAGTGCTGACGGAGTGGCTACGTCCAGCTCGGAAAAGAGCTGTGCGTGTTGGGATTCGATCACCTCTCTGCTCTCCGTTGCGTCGACAGCCTGCCGACGCGGGGTGTCCCGCTGCAAGGTGAAAGAGAGCCTCTAAACCAAAACAAAAGCCCAACGTTCCAGGGTTCCTCGCACACAGTCTCGAAGATTCTCTGCAAGTGGCGCAACAGATGCTCATAAATAAGCCCATATATATATATATATATATATATATATATATATATGCTGACCCGCCTTGGGAGCCTTCAGTGTGGCGAAGGAGTGCCAGAGATCAAGGCAGTGGCCCTCGTAGTAAAGGTGTGACATTGCATGAGTCGGAAGGAAAGCTCGGAAGTAGCCTCGGCGACTATCAGGCATGGGCAATGACCATCGATGGCCGAGCGAGAAACGTGAGGCTCAACTCAGCTCACTCTACACTCCAAGCATATATGTTCGGGACTTGTTTCTGAGCCGCTGCATTGCCTGTTTCGTGGCTTCCGCTTTTCCTGATTCCCTCCGAAATTTCTGCTCGTTAGCTGCCGAAGCAAGCTAGCAGCTAGAACAAAGTCATTGCAGAGCGCAGACATCACAAAAGATCCTCAATTCGCAAAGCAGGGCCCGACTGGGAGAAAGGCCATCGATCCCTCCCTTTGCCCTGGCGAACATCATTCCTGGGAGAGCGTCTCGGAGCTTCTTGGAGGGAGTCGCTTGTGTTCAATGTGGTACAGGTAGCCAGGTAGCCACTGTCTTCACCTGGCGACGACTCGACGGCGCAGCCCTTGCGGACGCCACTTCGCCCATGCGCTTCCGTGTTCGCGGATCGTCCAGCGCACGCTCCCTCCCGGCGCGCACTCTCGAAGGCAGACCTCGCAGCGGCCTTGAACTGTAAACATTCAATATCGGCCGGTCGTCATTTCCAGTGGTCAACCACTTTACCATACACGTGCTCCAAGGTACAAGTGCCGTTCTCCCAACCATGGATGTTGCTTATTGTGTACTCGTACTCGTCTTTACCTCCCACGAACGTCTTCTTCTTGACCATGTGGCCCCAGTATCGGCCCTTGATCTGGCAAAACACAATGTCCTTCTCTTTGATGTCTTCGTGCTTACGAACAGGCACGTACCTGCAGCACTCCCCACTTTTAATCCGCGGGTGCAAGCTGTTCCCAGATCCACGGAACTCGACAGTCTCTCCTGCCTGTAGCCTAGCTCGCCAGGCAGCATTTCCCGTCAGCTTGGCTCCAACTGTTTCCACCACGTCCGCATCAAAAACGCCATCAGCCGCGCTATCAGCGGATTCACCTGCAGCTCGGTGAGCATTTGCCCACTCCAGCAAGCGCTTGCCGAAGAAGGGCCACTCGGACAAGCCCAATACCAGCTGCGCGTTAACCCAGTCTGACAGGTCACGGAGGGCATCCACACCATCCACACTGATGTGCAGCTCGTCGCCTACATCGCCTATCTCAGCGGCTACCCCCAGCTCCCCATGTACGTAAATCTGCGCGGCGTGCTTTTGGAAGCCAGCAGCTAAAAGAGATGCAGAGATCTCATCGGCCTTGGGTCTGCACTTTGCACCAAGATGTCTTTTTTACATGAACACACATGAGTCACAGAGTCACACATGAATCACGTGAACTCTCACCTAGTATCACCTTTGGCTTGGCACATCGTGCAAGCAAGGCACAGCACCCCGCTGCAGCTGGATGATTGCTGAAACGGGAACAGGCTGATCTGCCTCGTTGGCCTCTGCCAGAGCTGCTTCCTCTCTGCCTGTGGGCTGTTCCTTCTGAAAGGCTTCGAAGAATCGAAGCGCGAGAGTGGCTCCATGTTCTTCACCTGGGATGAAGTCACGAAGAAACTCCTGACACATCTCTCCGGCTTTGCCTCGCTCACACGAAGGCGCATCCAGAAGGAGCACGGGCGGTGAGCGGGAAGGATAGTCCGCTGGCAGCTGAATGGTCAGTTCCGCATGGGCGTCGGTACACCGCAGGATCCACTCGAAGGGACCTATTTCAAAGAAGTCGTCCCCAAACATGGCAGCCAGAGCCTCTGCTTCATCGCGCCGGCGGGCGGCGTCGTCGGCCATGAGAAGGCAAGGGCGGCTCTGTTGATGCTAGAGGACCGAAGCAGCATGTCCTACCCTTGAAACAGCTGGATACAGACTCGGGTGTGCTTCCTGGAGCCAAAAGTTAGGGTTTAGGGTTTAGGGTTTAGGGTTTAGGGTTTAGGGTTTAGGGTTTAGGGCCTAGGGTTTAGGGTTTAGAACCCTAAACCCTAAACCCCAAAATCCCGAAGCCGTAGCGGCCATCGCCGCATTGTTGCTTAGTTGCTGAGGAGGAGCGAGCGGGAACTGGAAGCTGTAGCTGGAAGGTTGTGGCCTCAGGCTTTGTGTTATATGTTAATATTTATATGTTAATATATTTATATGTTCGTATATCTATATGTTAATATATTCGTAAGATACTTTATGAATGTATTATTGCATTATTATTTTATATTATATGTCTTAAACAGAAGGTGACAACAAACACACTTGTCTCTGTGCGCTCCTGGTCCCTGGAAATTCGGCACGCCGACGCGTTCAGCATAAGGGCCTTGCCACAGTGCACTCCGGGTTCCCATCTTCGGGGACTCGCGTCTCGTGGAAGAGGTTCGGAAAGAAAACAATGGCCTGTGCGATGTTCTGCGACAGCATACAACTCCCAACTCTCCCAAAGCGTCCGCATCATCCAAGCCACCTCGCCCTGCTCGACGGTGGCTTCCCACAGCGGATCCCACAGCTTCGTGCGGTAAATCCTTGGCTTCTGGAGTTGTGCATCCCTTGGGCTTGTTGTGTGGGGTAACAGCCCTCACATCTGCTGTACTGGCTTCGGGAAACACCTCCCGAAATCTTCTCTGAGACCAGCTCCCTCCATCATGAGAATCAGGAGCTCGCCGAGACACGTTGACATGTGGGTGGGGCATGAGACGCCAATGCCTTGGCTGAACGCTCTGAAGCTTGTGCATAGCAGCTGCTCGTACACCAAAACACTGGAATGCCAAGATAGTGCTGAGGAACTTGCGCCCAGTCAGCTGCAAGGACACTGCAGGGATGCAGTAAGTGTCCTGCAGAAGTGATCTGCTGCAAAAAGCCAAGTTGGGCTCACGTGGAGAAGGATGGACTCACCGGATACCAGTGACATGGCAGGCTCCTATTACTTAAGAATTGCTGTTACTTAAGAACTGTTTGGTAATCCCTCTGTGGGCAAGAACACCGAAGGGGTCCGCGTGCGCAAGCACGGAGCCATTGCGGCGATGGAACCAGAACCTCACGCTTCAGGCACACATGGTGGATCATGGGCGCAGAGAGAATATTCAGGTCCTCCAAAGGGTCTCCGAGCGAGCCCTTCTCTCACCACAACTTTTGACACTTGTCTCGCGAAGCTGACTCGAAAACAATGGCTCGGGTAAAGAGCACAGCATCCTAACATTCACCGATAGCTTGCATGCAGCTTGCATAAACCCTAAACCCTAAACCCTAAACCCTAAACCCTAAACTAAACCTCAACTCGCACAAGCAGCCGCGCGGCTCGGCCGACTCATTGGCTTCGCGCAAGTTCGTGGCACCCCTTACGAAGTACGGCGGCTGCCACGCCTGGACTGCAACAACTCTTGCCAGGTTGTTGCCATCTCTGAGTCGCAGCTCCCCTCACACACATTCCCACTGATGTCTCCCAGCTTCAGTCATGTTCCATCCACAATGAATCAACGAATATCAACGACGAACAGGTCTGGCAGTTTCCCAACCCAGCCTTAAACTTAAACATATACTACTATACTCATGTACTCATATACTCATATACTAATATGCTAATATTCTAATTAATCCCGAGTTGACTGCCAGGCACTCGCTGCACGGCCGCGCGGACGTCTGGCGGCGCCTCGTGGCCGCCATCCTTCGCACCATTTGCTGCCGGTAGACAAGCCCAATACGCCTTAATGCAGGAAGCGACCTTAAATCATACTAAGGAATCTAAGGATCCCCGTATCATTTAAAGTCTGTTCCTTATTACTAGAACTCGACCAAACCCGAGATGTGCGATGCATGCAAGCCCGGGTTTGGCAGGCATGAGCCTCACTTTTGAACCCAAACTGGACTGACTCGCTGGGAGGCTCAACCCTAAACCCTAAAACCTAAACCCTAACCCTGAGTCTTCAGGCAAAAGCTCTCCTTGACGTGCCACACATAGGGTGCGGTGGTCTGCTGTTGCGCTTCCTTCAAGGACGCTGATAGACTGTTTCCAAGGGTACCCTTGTTAAAGTTCCTTTAAAAGGATTGTAGCTGCCTATTTTCGGAAATCCCCAAATTAGAAAACTGCAGGCAGGAGCCTGCGACGGAATCCCTGCAGCCAAGGTGAAAGCCGGCCTTGCTCTTCTTCTTCTTCGCCCCTGCTTGGCGCCGATCCTCCGAAAACCAAGCCTTGCTCCCCAGTGAGATGAACTTCTCGGGCCTGGAAGGGTGGAGCATGCAGCTGGCGCGCAGATGGGACAGGCAGAAGATCCCCACAAGCAGCGGACCAGCCTGTCACTGCCAGTATACTCCGCCCGCATCTGCGCCTTGGGAAAGCGCTGATGGAAGAGTTCGCAGCTGGCACCTGCCAAGTCAATGCCGCGACCTGGCGCGAGTGCTTGTAAGATCTTGTAAGGACGGCTATCAGGTGGCAAGAGGGAAGCATAGGGAAGCTGCACGTTCCTGTCCACGCACTTCAGGGCGGATGAGGAGGGTCATGGGATCTGAGCAGCCGATTCTGGTAATTCACTACTGGCAACTTCTCTGTGCGACCCGTTGCGCCTGCATCCGCGATGATGAAGGGACGACCCAAGCGGACACGTGCATCGAACTCATCTGCTGTCACCTGCTGCAAGCCGCCGCCGAGGGCAAAAGCGAAACTGCAGACTCCCCATGACAGGCAGATAGACACAGCCATTATTATCATTCTCTCTATACTATCCTTATCATCATTATCTTTCAATGTTGGTAGAATCATTCTCAGTACAGTACGACTTGTATCATTTTTACTCGGCGACCACCTCGCGCACGCGCTCCACCGGCTGCGGCTTCCCCTCCAGGCCGAAGAACGCGGCCACGCTGGGCTCACCGAGCGGCGACAAGTCTGGCAGGGTTGGGGGCAACACCTCAGTAGGGGAGAAAGGATTAGGGGAGACCCTTGGGGGATATAGACCCTCTGAATAAGGTCCACTGTTCAAGAGAGCCAGAAGGCGGTTGAGAAGGGTTCCCTTTGAAGGGCCCCCCCTATCCTACCCAGGATCAGCGACCTTGGCCTGGCTGACTGTGCCGGCCAGAATGGCAAGGCGAAGTGCCATGGCTCACTGCCTTGCCCTTGCATCTCCTTGTTCTGAACCTATAGGGTTTGGGGTTTAGGGTTTATAGGGTTAGGGGTCACATGATGTACATTGGAAGCCATGATCCCAAAAAAGAGTCTTGCTGAAATCGCGGCAGCGGGCGCAGTCACCGTCACGGTCGACATCCTTTGATGCGTGCTCTGGCGGCCATACCCAAAACCCGAAACCCCTTAATCCCCAAACCCTAAACCCTGAATCCCTGAATGCCTAAATCCCCTTTTTAACCCAGGAAGGACTGCTGAGGCTCCGTAAATCCCTAAACCCTGAATCCCCAGCATGCCTTGCCCGCGCCTCTTTTTTCGCACAGCGGGGCTTCGGTTCTCCAATGCCCCGGAATCGAGGGAAGAAGAGCAGGGTGCCAGCAAGAGGGGGTTAAGGTTTAGGGTTTGGGGTAAGTCCACTCTGGCCCAAGATGGCAATCAAGTTGGCCCAACAATGGCCCAACATTATGTTGCACACCCTGCCCTTCGGAACATCTACGAGCGCTAGAAAGAGTTGCGGAGCACGACCAGTACCGGCAGAGAAGTCTCCCAGCCACACTGCATCATGACTGAGAGGCATCAATCAGTGGATTACCCACATGCCGAGAAAATTGCAGTCAAAACCGACTCAGCGTGCAATGCAATCGTGTCGAATTGCTCTGAATTGCACCCTAAACCCTAAACACCCTAAACACCCTAAACACCCTAAACACCCTAAACACCCTAAACACCCTAAACACCCTAAACACCATAAACACCATAAACACCCTGAACACCCTAAACCCTGTTTGCGGCTAGGACTTGCTATCCAGCAACATCGCCCCAGCCCCCTCCTGGATTCGAGCTCGGGTCCTTCCGGTTTCAAGGGGATCCTCTCGCCCATCGAGCCAGGGGGCTGGGTAAGACGGGGGGTGGGGGTTTAGGGTGTCAAACCCTAAACCCCTTCGTAGCCACTTCTGAGGCTCTGAGCCCCCCCTGGAGAGTGCGCACCTGTGCACACAGCACATCGATGCAGCCGGTTCAGTCTCTCAGCTTGGTCCACGTGATGGTGCCTCGAGAGGAGAAGGTTCCCCACACAGGGATACCCCTTGTAGAGCCCAAAATACAATAACCCATAATTATTCTCGGAACCCCCAAAAAAAGAGTACCCTATTTTCGGAGACTCCCGCATCACGTCAACCGCTTCACTCTCTCCTTTCCCTCCCTCGCCGAGATCGCATGCAGCGGCCTTTCTTCGTCTCGTGGCGCAGTGGTTGGCAGTACCTTGCCTTGCGCCATTTGCATTGCGCGTCCCCAATCAGTGACGTAGTCGTAGTTGTGTGCTGCATCGGGGTGATCCAAACTCCCTAAACCTAAACCCTAAACCCTTCTTTTGGTCCCAAAGAGCTCACAACCCAGATCAACCCCCCGAGGAGGAAATCTCTGAGATGCCAACGGCTCTTTTCAGCACCCAAGCATAAAGCCTGGAGATGAAAGCACCGCAGTTTGGGGTTCAGGGGTCATGGTTTAGGGTGGTTTAGGGTTTAGGGTTTAGGGTTTAGGGTTTAGGGTTTAGGGTTCAGGCTATAAAGTTCCAAGCCGCACTCCCATCCACCAGCCCATGGCAGAAACTCAGGCTAGAACGTAGTGTAGCCAATCTTCCTCACATCCGCTGGGCGGCCTCATTTTCGTGGAAAATCTTACAGGTGCAAACTTCAGCATATCTGGAACGTGAACTGGAGCAGAAAGCGATTCGATAGTGTTAGATTTAGTCAACTTAGTCGCCTGCTTCACGGTGCTTGATTCTTGCTGTTCGCATGGACCAGATTTGACCAGTGCTCTAAGAGTCCGTCAGCGGTGCTTCTTGAACGTGCTGGACAAGCTCTTGACTTGTGACTTCATTACCCAGCCTCAGCCCAAAAGCACAAGCCAACGAAGTCTCTCTCAGTTCTTTCTGTTCATCTCAAGAACGGCACTGAAGACCGAGAAAGCAACGTCCGTTCACGCGCCGGCCCAGGGGAATGCAGTCGATCAGCTCAGCCTTTCCGACCATCTTCCCGGAACCAACCTGCAGAAACAGCTCTCAAAATCTTGGCTGCTGGGTGGGGGCACTCTGCCAAGTCTGCCCACACACAAAGACAGCACAAAGATCAAACCATGTTCAAACAGTCTGTTTAGTGGCGGAAGCGGGTGGAATAGCCGACCAGCGAATGCACTGCACCAACATTGTTGGGAGTGGAAAATTTTAAACACATGCAGCTACTTGAATTCCGTGAGCGCCAACCGGGTCAACAGTGACAAGCGCACACAATGGACAAACACCCTGGTGCTTCCTCTATAAAACGATTGCCCTCGACATAGATCGTTGAAACGTTGGTGCCTCCAGCCAATTTGCAGGGTACCAAAGATCACCAGATTGGCGCCGAAAATTTACTGCAGGCTGACACCTAGGCCTAGTCTCTGCTAGCTGGAAATTAACGGCATGCGTTGCGGTCATGTTGAAGGTGTCCAGCCTACTAGCCGTCGCGATCAGCCGGGTGGAAAACAACATGCGAGTGCTCAGACATGCTCAGGTGCTATTAATCCGAATAATATCTAAAAAATTAATCATATTAATACGAAGAAAATATTACTAGTAATGATATTAATAATATTAATAGGGCCGCGGAAGCCCACATCAGCCTCACTTGGCGTCTGAATCGGAGTCTGCTTGGGGCGGCGGCAGCTCCTCCACCGGGAATGACGGAGCCCGGCTGGCGCAGGTCTTCACGACTTTGCCTGAGGCCCGCAGAATGGCGCCGCTAGCACTCTTTCTGTTGCTATTTTGGAGCCCCTTCTGACTTCTCTGCACAAGCCCCGGCGCTGCCTTTCAGGGGTCCCGCCGGAATGCGCCTGCCGGCGGGCTCGAGGCCAGCCACGCGCTCGAAAACTTGGCGCCGGAGAAGATCCCGGAAGGGATCCTGGAGGCCCCAATTGAAACACCAACTGGCCGAACCCTGTGCTCCCTCCTTTTGGGCGGAATGCGCCTCCAGGCGTGCCCGCTGAAGCCACTCCATCTCCTGCGTCGATGCGCGATGGCACAAGTTCCCTGCACAACCGTTGCCCAGCATGCATCCTACTCGCGTGTGATACTCGTTTCCTCTTCCGAGGTCCGAGGACAGAATGTGCAACTTCCCGGGGTCGGCCGTTATATGGCGGCTTATGAGCTTACAAATAGGGCAGCTGTGCTAGTAGCCTCTCTTGGGGAACTACTTGTAGCCCTAGACCCTAAACCCTAAACCCTTTTTTGAACCCTAAACCCTAAACCCTAAACCGCAGGTTGCGAATGTGCGATTCCGAAGCACGAGAGGTCCGGAAGGCCGGCACAGACGTCTTCGGTGCTCCCAGCATGGAGGCACTCTTTGCACCCTAAACCCTTTTGCATCCGGGCTAAACCCTAAACCCTAAACCCTAAACCCTAAACCCTTTTGCAGCAGGCTTGCGTAAGTCCTCGCCTGGATCAGGCTATCGCTCTCCACCCTAAACCCTAAACCCTAAACCCTAAACCCTAAACCCTAAACCCTAAACCCTAAACCCTAAACCCTAAACCCTAAACCGCACGGCATGCCAAAAGCGTCCCATGTCAGGGTAGGTACATGGTGCCCTTAAATGGGTACCCCTTATGTACCCTATGCAAATTTAAGGGATCATACATCAGAACGTTAGGGACCATGCTAAGGGCCCCTGAAACTACCCTCAGGTCAAAAAACACGCCGGCAGCCAAGAGCTAAGTTTTGCGAAGCGCTTTTTGTTGCTGCCTGAGTTCGGGGCTTCTACACAACGAATGTGTCAACGCATTCCAGGTATGCATCCCGTGGAAGTTTCCAATTGCGAGAGATCGCTGCACTCGGAAACCCCCTCACTTGATGCTGTTGCTTTGTAAGTTTTCACTGTTTAAGCACCACGCGTCTCAAGACCTGGTAGTTCGCTGGTTCGAGATGCGATGTTCGGGCCCTGTTCCTGATTCTGGGCACTAGCTGCAGCCAGCTACCAGCACATAGCACTGCCCGAAACCCTACACCCCCAAACTACCATGCCCTATTTACGCCCTGAACCCAAAGGCTGTTCTCCTGTTCTACGGCTTGGCGAATGTCTGCGTAGGCCTTGTCACAGGCGCTTCGGTCCTGCCACCACCGCCAGCACATCAAAAAGACGATTGTCGCAGAGAGGGTGTCTATATCTATATACACTGTTACTTCATCTATAACTTTGTGGATCTAAGTACGTCTATATTCGTGCTTATGTTTGTTTGTTTATGTTTAGCTTCTATGCATATACGACCTTATGAACAATGACGTATAAGCAGCAGTAGCCCGCCGCCCCCCACAGTCGCCTTCGGGTTCACCTCCTTCAAGTCAACCGGCTTGCCGAAGCCTGCGGGTGGCCAAATCTTTTGGTTCGAGACAAAAAGGGGCTTTAAAGAGGCTTAGGGTTTCGGGTTTGGGTTTGTTTTCTTTTTAGGGTTTAGGGTTTTAGGGTTTAGGATGACAGTGGAGGCTGCATGATTATGTCTCATAAGATGCCGCCATTGATTACCAACCAAATGTCGTGTTGAATGTCAACCTTATATCGCTTTTACCGTGTGAGCGTGAAGGCATTTGAGGCCTACGAAGAACTGAAGAGAGTTGAAACGACGACTGCCAAGCCGAGTTTCTGAAGTAAAAGCGGTCCCCGATACCCGGACTAGACTGGGTTGCCAGCGACAGCGGCGGTGCCAAGAAGGGCACACTCGTGCCTGCCTCCTGAGATGCTGTGCGCCCAACGACACCCGACGCACACACGAGCGCGCATGAAGATCAGCCTCTTACTTCGGAAAGGTTTCGAAAGCCAAGGTTCCAGGGACTCTGACACTGGCATGAGGCCACCAGACTTCGGCTGGCTCCGAGCCATGAACGGCAGCAGCTCCTCTGCTCTGCTTCGGAGCTCCCTGGAGTTGCCCAGAACCTGGACATTGTCATCGGCCCCGATTCCACCAAAGGGCACCACCACAGCATCAAATCGGGCTGCTACTCGGACAAAGTCCGTCTTGCTCTGCCAGAAGAGCGTGTATTCCTCCCCTGGGCCATGTAGAGCCTCGCGGACCCCACCTGGGAACAGAAGCACCATCTCCCCTTGCTGGAGGAGCTTGAAGATATTCCGAGGGGAAACAGGGACCGCGCCGAAGGTCTGGAACTGCGAAGGGCCTCTCTGGCTCATGCGGCGCATGGCACCGGGGTAGGCCAGGCCTCTGGCAACCACGCCCCTGGCCACCAGAAACTCGCGCACCAGCGGCCCAAGGTCGAGGCCTGCAATCTGGTGGTTTCCCACCAGGAGCACCGGGCGCTGACCGACCTCAGCCGGGGTGGGCACCCCATCCAAGCCGAAGGAGCGTCGCGAGGGGGAAGCGGCGTCAAAGCTGCAGAACACAGGCGAGACCACCGAGGCGAGTCTCTCCACGTCCTTGGAGCCAGCTTCCAGCTCATCCAGGCTCGGGCATTCGAAGCCTGAGATCGGGTCCTTGTACGCGTAGATCGGAGACTCCCGCAGGACTTTTGCAAAGTCGAGGTCGCTGGCTAGGGGCTCGTGGCTGCGGCTTTCCAGCTCCTTGACCTGCAACCTGCCTGTCAAGCAGCGCTCCTGCAGCAAAGGCGTGAGCTCCTCTGCTTCAGCCAGAGAAGGCAGGAGCGTATCATCCTTGGACACGGCCAAGAGCGTCGCTGGCAAAGAGCATCGGAAGGCTGGCCGCCGCAAGTCACAGGACACAGCTTCCCAGCCGTCCCGAAGCCAAGCCCTAAGCCGAAAGTCCAGCGTCCCACTCCGTGCAGCCAGGGAAGCTGACCGAAAGCCTGCTGCACTTGTGGCTGCCTTGACAACAAGATCTCCCAGCCCCGCCTCGAAGGTCGCTTGGCCTCCAAAAGCCGGGGCCCCTTTCAAAAGCTCCACCAGCGGCTTCACAGGAACCGGACCGAGACTTTGCCAGGGCTTTTGCGCCAGACCAGTGGAGGGGTTCACGAGCACCAGCCCCTTCAACGCACGACCAAGGCGGAGGGCGGCCGCCAGAGCCAGCAGACCCCCGAAGCCATCGCCAAGCAGCACGACCTTGCGGTTGCGCGCGATCTGCCCGCGCAGCCACTCCTCCACCCCTTGGGCCAGCTCAGCGAAGCCGGTCTTCCGGTCGCTCTTGGGAAGAAAGCAGCGCCAGAGCCTCAGAAGCAGCCCCTCCTCTACGATCCTCTACGGCTCTATGCCTGACGACACTCTGGCAAACGAGCTGAAGGTGCGGGCGTGAGTGTGTGCAAGGATTGAGGGCGCCGCTCGAAGCCGCCATCCACAAGGCCAGGGAATTGCACAGCTGGCACCGTTGCTGTGAAGTCGATGTCGGGAAGATACCTCAGAAGACACTTCCGTAGCGGCCACAAGCGAGCCCCTGTGTACCCACTCAAGCCTCAGATCCTGAAAGTGCTTCGCACCACATCTTCTAATGCTGAGCCACAGAAGGATGTCACCTTCTCCCTCCGCAGGCCCTCCGACGAGGTCGAAGCCAAGGGGACCCTCTGCCGTATCTGTTGCGATTGATGGGTTGGCCGCTCCATTGCGAAGCGCGGCCGCCCACTCGGGCTGCAGAACACCTGCCAAGGAATGGCCCACTTCTCCCATTCAGCCAGCCATGCATCACGTGTTGAAAGTGCCACTGCCTCCAGAGCGCCCCACAGCAGCAAGCACCACCTTCAGCAACGAAAGCAAACTCGGGTGCCTCGCTCTCTGCTGATAGCACAAGTAAGCAGAGCACCCGAAAGCACCTTGTTGGCTTGCCGAGTTTGCCGGGTCCGGGCTCGCCAAGCTCCAGCCGACGCCACCGCCAAGACGCTGAAACTGGGAAGAGCAAGCTGCCGGCACTGCCTGTGGCCGAAAACCTTATGCCCGCTGT
The DNA here is from genome assembly GCA_905221605.1 of Symbiodinium natans. Classification (NCBI taxonomy): domain Eukaryota; class Dinophyceae; order Suessiales; family Symbiodiniaceae; genus Symbiodinium; species Symbiodinium natans. Next base: position 363,754 of record CAJNDS010001824.1, read on the forward strand.
GTGAGAACTGGCGGCTTTGTCCAGAATGTCCTGGCAACACTTGCCAGGACGAAAGAAGTGGATGTTGGCACGAAGCTGGGCTGGCAATGCACGTCCCAAATCCACTACCATTTCTAGAACGACCTCGACGACGCTTGTGCCGACAAAAGTCCGACGACCGCAACCCTACCATGACTGACTGCGAGGACCACGGCGACGACAAGAACAACAACCACATCAAGTGCAGTGTGTGGATTATGCTGCCCAACCCCGTGGCATCCCCTGAATAAAGTTTGCCAGACCGAAAGGGGTTGACCTTTGGGTGCAACAGCGAGGAGGGCGACGAAATGCGAGGAGCTGGACCACCCCTGATTTGTTCAGCCGCGGCTCGGCTGCGTAGCGCGACGCTTGGGGTCACCTGCATGGGTCCAGTGGCCATGGCCGCCATGGCCCGGCGCAGCTACAAGCTGCCGAATGCTCAGCCAAGCAGCTCCAACCCCAGGCACCCATTCAGGGGGTGTCGCCCTAAACCCTAAACCCCAAACCCCAAATCCTAAACTTTCGGGACCGAAAGGTGTCGAATGCCATGGGAACCCGCGGGCTCATGATGGCCTCGATGAGGCCGATGTATCCCCGGATGTTGGTGGGCCGATTCCTGGCCCGGGCTCTTACGTAGGCACTATGTATTTATGTATGTATGTATATATATATATATATGTATATATTAAACACATATTATACATGTTACATATATGTATATATGTATGGATATATTCTGAGGTGCTGTGTCAGAATTGTGCCAAAGCTGAACTGGGCTTCAACATCGCGCCTCAATTCCCAGGTTTTCTGCTTTTTGAGGATCTTGCCCTCGGCGTATACGGGCTCCCGACACTCAAATTCCATTCCTAGACCAAGAGCATTCGGGGTAGGGTTTAGGGCTTAGGGTAGACTCCCGAAAAAGCAAACTTCATGCTGAGAGCTGGACGAGCCACCTAGGCTGCGAATGCGCTGGCTCCACCCCTCTTGGAGTGTCTTGGAGGCTATGTTGGGGCCCTCTTGGAGGGTCTTGGAGGCTATGCTGACCCGCCAGACACTTTCCAGACACCTCCCAGACAGCTCAGACGCTTCAGTGAGCTGTGTATTAGACTTGCTGCACTTGCCAACAAACCATGCACCCTAAACCCTAAACCCCAAACCCCAAACCCTAAACCCTAAACCCTAAACCCTAAACCCTAAACCCTAAACCCTAAACCCTAAACCCTAAACCCTAAACCCTAAACCCTAAACCCTAAACCTTACTTCCTATTGCCATCAGGCTCATAGTGCGCACAAGCAGCGGCTGTCGGACGAGCAGAGCACGTTTTGGTGCAGGCTTCCGACGTGACAGCACCTCCAAGGATTGGACATAGGGTTTAGGGTGAACCCAGGAGAACTCCCAAACTCTCTGCTCAACTAGCAGCTCAACGGCTCTCGAAACCCTCAGAGATCTCGTGTATCTCCCCCATCCCATTTTTTGGAACAAGTTGGGGGATGTTGTATGGAGAACCGACATTCCGCTAGTGGGGCTGGTTCTCGCAAGAGGTCTTCTCAGGGACTGGGAACCTTCAGAAATGTTGTAAGGAATTGTTTCTGCCAGCCGTCTAGCAACTGCTGCACGGGGCTACTGATTGGATGTTCAGGTGCAGGAATTAGCTTCCGTAGTATTACATGTTCAGAAGGCCCTGTGCAGGTTCGGGCCGGGGGCGCACAACGTTTGCAATCACAATGCTTATACTTGACCACTTCTTGAGAACAAGCTTTAATTGTCCTTGGTTTTGCAAGAACGGTCTGGTAGACTCCCACCTTTTTGGCCTTGCGCGTGCGCTGGGCCGCCGAAGAGCATGCGGTCCTGTACTGATTCAGGGCTTGCAGGGCTTGCTTATGTTTTTATAGTCGAACAGCGAACCGGTTGAGTATAAGCTTAGGGCGTCAAGGGCAACAGCCCAGAAACTCAGCAAGTCCTCTTGGAGGTTTTGGATGCCTTGCCTGGGCTCGAACTGCATGGCGCTGTCTTCAGTCATCTACGACGTTTCTGCCATACATGCCCTTTTTGCCCTAAAGAGCCGGAAAGGATCACGTGTCACTTTGGGCCGCCGGCTCTTTTGAGGTGCCATGGCTGCCAGCGCGGCGGGCTAGAAAGAAGCGGTTGCGGCCAATGACTCACGCATGTCTCACGTACCCGTGCCGAGCACTTACAACTTGCGTACGCTTTTTGTAGCTATCGGGGGTTGGCCAGGTCGCCCTTTTCAGACAAAGCGATGTAATCTCGCTGGCAGAATAAGCTGGTAGCTTCTAAGCTTTCTGGTCTTGCCTCGGGCTGAAACCTGCGGCTTCACCAGGTCTTCACTCAATGTTGCAGCTCGCTGTCTGAAGGCACATGGCATGGAGCCAGGGCACCGGCGTCGCTTCGGCAACTGCTTTTACAAACTTACAGCCCATTGCACACCAGCCGCCATTCACAAGTGGGCGACTAGGAGCCAGCAGGGCCGAACTGCTCCAAAAAACATCCAAACAGCTCCGAGCTCGGGGCTGCCATTTTACCGCCATAGGACTTGTTCTTCCGCAGGCCCGACCTCGCACAAAGGAGTCCAGCTGCAGTTCGAGATCGTGTCATTCCAGCTCCGGGCGCAGGGTGTCAGTTGTTAGCCACTATGTCTCCTTCATCGTGTTCTTTGAGTACTTTTTTTGTCTAGCGCCGAGCGCCACGCCAATGCGACCGCATCGTGACGGCCATCAGAAAGGTCGTGACAACCAGCCTCAACACTCTGACTCTATCTGCCTCTGATAACCTCGGCATGGAGGGGATGCACTGGAGGGGATGCACCCCAGTCTTGGCCCAGGGCGATACCAGCAAGCACGCTGCTGAAGGTACCTGCCAGGAACTTAACTGCAAGTGTGTTCTAGCGTTCTCTGTCCCCACTCGCACCTTTATCCGCGGGAGACTGGACCCATCCAGCGCAAAGTACAGCGACACCACCTGAATCCCTAAACCCTAAACCCTAAACCCTAAACCCTAAACCCTAAACCCCAAACCCTAAACCCTAAACCCTAAACCGTCGTTGGGAAGTGCACTCTGCCCATCGCACATCTGATTGCTCTCCCAAGTGTGTTCCTTCTCCCTCTTCTTCTGATGCTTTCTCACCCCTTCCCCACTGATTGAGAAGATGGCCTTCCACCCTGATGGCAGTGAGCCACCGCAAAAGGGAAAAGCAAAATTAGACAAGGAAAAAACTTACACTTATAAATCATCAAGAACTACATCAAGTAATGGTGATAAGTGTACATACATCATGAAATGAAATAGTTACAAATATAACAAGTACAATATTCATGTGTAATGTTTGGTGTCCAGACCAATTTGCACGTCGAAGTGGTGGTGAACCATGAAAGGTACAGATTAACCAGGATTCTTCGCAACTTTGGTCTGGAGTTGCAAGAGTCAGCACAGTTCTAACCTCCATTCGGCCACCTAGAATGGCTCTGGCCCGATGTTGAGTGCTGCACGTCACAAAAGCGCTGGGCAGTAATGCTGATGCCTCTCGAGGACAAGCCTGTTCAAGACTCCGAGCAATTCAGTAGGGGGTGGAGGGCGGGGGGGCTCGAGGGGGCGGGCGTGCCGGTCCCTGCTCGTCTCATGTCAGGGGAGGATATTGACGATGGACGCAACACATTCGCTAGCGAAAAATGTATGCTTGATCGAAAAGCGCACAAGCCTAAGACCCGCCACCATGATTGGCGAGTCGACTGCGCCGAGTGCGCCATGGGCGCCAGAAAGTCAAGTGCCCTTGGGCTCCATTGGACAGCAATCTTAATCTGGACTCGAATGTCATTACGAAAGCTTAAGCCTATAAGCCGGACGCCCCCATGTAAGAGCCATACTCCGTGGTTATAATCCTATGTGACATATGCGTCAATGGTACTGTGGTTGCACCATGTGCATCACCCAGGGTGGGCACCCTAAACCCTAAACCCTAAACCACTAAACCCTAAACCCTAAACCCTGAATGCTGGTGGTCTTTCTATCTTTCTACGTTGTTGAGCTCTTGTGCTCTGGTGGATCGAAGCTTAAAGCGGCGGCGGCCGTGCTTTGCTCGCACGCCTCAGGCTGTTTGGGGAAACCAGCACTCATCCCTGTCCCTAAAGCCTAAAGGTTCGGTTGCCATTTGCCATAAGCATGATGTTCCACTCAACTTCTTGACGTAACAATTCATGATGAAGGCGGGCAATACTGAGTCTCAACAACATGGAGGTCAGTTCCGCCTGATCTTTGTGCAAGCCATCAAAAGCATAGATCAATATGCTTTACACACCTGCCGCTTGTGAGCAGGTGGTGCAGCTGACGATCAGACCTTACAAGCTCTCTTTCGCGAGGCTCTGCCTCACATTCTTGCCTTTGAAGTTCTCCGGTGTCCAGAAAACCTCGCGGCTTCTCAACCCCAACAGACCCTTGGGTGCCTGGCGGCAAGTGCAAGCTCGAGTCTACTACTCCGCACAGCATTCCAGCCTCCGGGCCCACAGTCCTCAGCACAAACGTAGGGACTCTCACGTGCGTGCGGTATGAATGGACAAGAGTGAGAAGAGCTGGCAGGGGCTGGCTGCACTCTTCCTGCAAGAGCCAAGCAGCATGTTCGACGGCTGCACCAGGCTTGGGTCTGCTGGACCTTGTTTGGCCGCCATTCCCAGACCTCTGAGCTTTCATGATCTAGGAACTATTCCACAACTCGCCAGTGCAGTGGTAGTTTGATTCATGCTCGCTGCAACTGCACCGGCTTCAGTTGAGAGAGACCGCAGGTTCACCTTATGAGGCGACTGGCAGGCTTCCGAGCACAGCGCTGCTTAGCAACCTTGCAGAGGCGCCACGGTCTGTCCTAAGCCCGAGCAGTACTTGAGTTTTATCCCTACTCATTACCGCGCCGGCTTGAGGAACTGGGATCAGCCTTCTGCAACAAACTTCGCAACATGCGTTTTGATGCCAGCTCACGGCTCAAGTGTCTCGTCTTGGTTTCGGTGGCTGATATCAAAAAACACATATGCTTGTATTCGTGTACTCTCAGAATATTATTTGAAGTAAGGTCTGGGCAGTCCCTGCTCGAGAATCTTCTCTTGCTCCGGGGTCAGTTCCTTGAGTCGAGTGAGCTCCCGCCCAGACCTTCCCCCCCTTTTTTGAACCCGATCATATTTGTAATAATGATAGTAATAACATTATTCATAATAGTAAGATGTGCCCTTTTTGAATCCGAAACACTGGACAGCATCTGATCATCTTCAATGCGGAGGATCAGTCAAGTCACGACAAAAACTGGCAACCTTCCTGTAACCTTCACGGTCACACTCATGGAGTATGTCGAGGGAGTCATACTCTGACCCCGAAACATGTCCCCCTAAGAGGGTTCGCTCCATTTACTCTTAATATGGCCCTTCTATCCCCGCGGCGCCTCAACGTCACTATCTTCGCCGCCTTGCGCCGCAAGCTCCTGGATGCAAGGCTTTGCACCGATGCATTGCTGAGACTAGAAAATATTGGGGGGGGTTCCGAAATTGGGGGTACCTTCCTGGGGTCCTTGTTATAAGGCTATAAGGGGATCCGATCTCGAAATCGGCGTACCTTTTTGGGGGGTCCTTAGTTCATGGGATCCTGGATCCGACTATTTGGGGATTTTCGTAAACCCCCCATGTCAGCCAAGTCCTCATCAGAAGAATCGGGCCCGGCGGCCTCTGGCGCTGTCTTTGGCGCCTGGGGGTCTGGGATGCCAGCGGGGGCAGCACCTCGGTGACTCACATGGGCTGTTGCAAAAAGATACGTTACAAGTAATTGCAGGAAGGCCCATAGTAACCATCACAATCTTCCATCACACCCCCTCCCCCTCTCCCTACGGAGCCCCCCCATCTCTCCCTACGTAGCTAGGCACTCTGCATTGCTACTGCTGCTAGTCTTCCAGGCTTTTGGACGTCTTCAGCTCCTCCCAAGAGAGCGATGCTCAGATCCCTGCAAACTCCACGCAAGCCTGCGAAGAGCGACCGTTCACGCTTGCGCTGCTCGGCCTCCCAAGCCAAAGGGTTTAAGGCTTTAGAGGTTTCGGGGTTTGGGGGCTTGAGGGTTTCCACCTCTTGCGCCTTCAGCTGCGTCCTGAAGAACCAGGCAAGGCTCATTTCGAAATTGTCGAAATCGCGCCCAGAACGCCAGGCTGAGCCGCCGGCAGCTTCTTCCGAGCATCCGGATTCTCTGGGTTCACCTGAGCCAGCGCTGTGTTCAACCTCCAGTTCAGGCACTGAGTGCCAGGACCTGTACAATTATTGCCACCCACCTAACTGACTGTCATCACTCCATCCAGGAGGGCTTCCTTCGACGCATTGACGAAGCACAGTGGGCACGCAGCAGCCTGCCTCCAACGAGAGCTTACAGCTGGCCATAGCCTTGGACACCTGACCAAAGTTCAGGGCTGAGGGATGGTTAGGGCCTTGGGATGTTTAGGTATATTTTAGGGTGGTGCCGATCCTTACCGACCGAAGTGCCCGACAGCGGGCCAGCACGGCCACTTCTTTTTTTTTAACAGGCCTATGCGGATCGGGAACCTGGATGCGAGTTTATGGGGCACCTACCAGTCGTTCGCAAGGGGCTGTTCTGAATCAGGGTCCCTCTTGAGGGTCCCAGTCCTGAAGTCCGTTGCCAAAGTACTTGGAAAACAACCCTCTGTTGCAAGAACCCGAACCCCGACTGTAAAACACGAAGACCGTCGAACCCTAAACCCTCGAACCCTAAGCCCTAGAACCCTAGAACCCTAGAACCCTAGAACCCTAGAACCCTAGAACCCTAGAACCCTAAACCCTAAACCCCAAACCCCAAACCCCAAACCCTAAACCCTAAACCCTAGAACCCTAAACCCCCAAACCCTCGAAGTCCCCGGGTTCGTTGGCCTCGCCAGCAGCTTCGAAGGCTTCGGCCTTGCGGTAGTGGACCTGGCATCCGGTTCCGAACTGCCTTTGGGTGACTACTTTTATTGCTTTTGCTGTTGTTACTATTGTTGTCATGGTTCGTTCTCTCTTCCTTCCTTCCTTCCACTGCACGTGGTCCCCCTGTGGGGGGGGGGGACCGCCCTAACGGGCGAGCTCCAGCGATCTGTCTGTGTGTGACACAACCGCGGTGTGGTGGGAGTCACTCCAGGAATGCAATGTGTGTTAGGTTGAGTAGTCTTGGAATGCACATACTGACAAGAGGGCATTCCTGCATGTGAACAGCTCCCTATGCTTGACACCGCAGTCAGGTTGCCCTGAGACCTTGCTCGGGCCTGTACGGAAGTGCGAGTGCTGTGGAGGTTACTCCCTGGTTGCAAACAAGATCCCACATGACTGTCTACCCAAGTGGAGCATACCAGAGATGTCCCTCCCTGTTCAGCACTAGGATTGCCCGAGTGGGGTTGGGGCCACAATGTCCTCCCTCGCATAACCAATCGACCTGGTGGATTACACTACCATAAGAACTCCCTGCAAGTCACCAGTGGTTCTCCCCTCACTCCTACTGGCCGGACTACATCGTTTCAAGCTGCCCGGAGACATTGCTCGGGCCCATACTGCCATGGTCCCATGGTCTGAGTGTTGTTCCCCATACAGCACTGGCTATGGGCTCAAACTGAGTTCGGGGTGCCGGTTGTTTGGGCGCTTCCCCCTCCCCCCTAATAGTTGTTCTTGCAGGATCAGGTGCACTGGCTCAGTGGGAGAAGGTTACGGGGTGACAACAGAACCAACACAACGCACTAGAAAGCTGGCAGTAAATTTTATTGTTCTCCCCTGACGTGTCCTGTGCCTTTGCCTTCGCCCCTTGGAGGTGGGTTTAGGGTTGGGGTAGAAACAAAGCAGTACTCCCATTACATGGTGGGTAAAGGTGAGGACTTGGGCTTGGCTGAGGCTCAGCTAGCGGGCTGCTTTCAGTCACTGCTGGCTCCGTCGTGTTCACGTCTTCTCCGGTGTTCGGGTAGACGGTGTGCTCGGCGGTGTTGATCCCCCGTCCACTCTGGTAGTTGGTGTTGTCCCTGGTCAGGTAGCCGTGGGTCTCCTCGTTGTTGGTGTCTCCCATGGTCATGTAGTCGGTGGTGTCCACGTTGTAGGTTGGTTTCCGTGGTCCCCGTCATCTGTGGTGTTGATGGCATGGTTGGTAGCTCTCCCGGTGTCGTCGAGGGTGGCCAAGGAATTGTAGGTGGTGTTGAGCTGGGTGGAGGGATGAGTGTCTCGGTCTCCCTGTGCACCATGGCTTCATGGAGGGTCTCGTGTGCTTCTCTGGCTGTGTGGGCTCGCACAATTACTTGCTCGAGCAAACCGGCCATGTGTTCTACCCTCATGCCTAGCGCGGTTTGGAGCGAGAGCTCGTTGAGGATTTGAATGGCCTCCTGACAGGCTCGTTCTCCCCTTTGTTGTGCTTCCGTTTCGGCTTTGGTGGGGGTGTGTTGTTCGTGTTGGTATAGCTGGTATGTGTGGCCTCGCCGGATCGCGGTGCGGAAGAGGGTGGCGATGGTCTGGAGGTCTTGTCTTCTCTCTTCCCTGGTTGTTCGTGGTTGTCCTGGTGATTGGTCTGCAAGGAGGTGGGCGAGGCGAATGCTTTCCTCCAGTTCTGGTGTTTCCAGTTCTGGCGTTGGTATGTGGTGTGCTTGGATTGGTGGGATGTTGTCGTGATCGTGTGTCATGGGGGCGTGGTCAATGGTGGTTGTTTCAGTGTGTGGTGGTGGTGGGGGTGGTGGTAGTGATGGTGTTTGGCTGTCGATCAGGACAGCGTCCTCGCTCTCCCAGTGCTGGCCCACCCATTGGTGGATATGCTGAATCGCCTGTGTGACCTGTGTTGCGGTCTGTTGCTCGAGAAACGGCATAGTTTCCCGAAGGAGACGCAGTGCTTGCACGAGTGGTTGTGGTGTGTTGTCGGTGGGGTTCGGCCGTGCTTCTGGGGCTCCTCGGGATAGGTGGATGACGTCCGCTGGGTGTGCCGGCACGGTGTGGTTTGCCTGTGAACTGCTGGCTTCGTGGTGGGGGTGCTGTTGCGTTGTTGGCGGTTGGCTCCACTGCGGGGCTCGGATCACCAATGTGTGTGCCCGTATCGCGGTGATGATCATGTGTGTTATGGCCTGGAGCTGGGGTGTCAATTGGGTGGTCGCGGGTGGTGTAGTGGATCACAGGGTCTGGGTGAGCTGTGTGACCAGGTGGTGGGCTTGTGTGGCTGCTTGTTCCCCCGTCCCCCAGGTTTGCCAGTCTGTGACAGCTTGGACTTGGTCCATGTGTTGGATGCCAAGTTCGATGAGGGCTGCTACCAGCTCGTATTGTTGGATTTGTTCCTGGGTGCCCATGTTGTCGTGGTGGTCCATTAGGTGTTGGAGTTGGTTGCGGGCTTCGTCGAGTTCGGTAGCTCTGTCTTGGCCTGGTAGTGTCGGTGGATTGCACTCATCTTCTTGCCTGGCGTTGGTGTGCCTGGAGGCGTGGACGGGGGTTGGTGCCGTGTGGGTTTGCTCGTGGCTGTTGGTGGCTGTACTGCGTCTGGCTTTCTTGTTGTCTGTTTGTGGTCCTGGGTGTGTGTGCTGGGGTGCTAGCCCGCTCGGCATGTCTGGGTCTGGGTCGCCTGCTTTGTGTTTGCGGGTTTGCATCATGTTGGTGTGGTCTGTCTCCCAGGCTTCGTCGGTGTAGTGTCGATGTGCCCCCCGGGGGTCGGGGTAAAAGGATTGGGCAGGCATTTGGGCCATGTGGTCATTGTTGCTGGGCGTGGTTGCTTCTGTCGGGCCAGCCATGGTGTCATGTGGATGGTGCAGTTGGTCCGTCACGGGTGGGTCTGAATGTTGTGTTGGTGGTGTCTGTGGGCGATCGGGTGTGTTGGTGGTTGTGTCGGAAGGGGCTTCTGGCGGGGTGCCCAGTGTTAGTTGTACCCATGACCCAGGGCTGACAGTCTGGTATGGTCCTCCTGAGAGGAGGTGGTGCGTGTGTGGGGGGGGGCCTGGTGGACGTGTAGGTACCATTGGTTGGACGTGGGATTTTCCTGGTACATGTAACCTGTCGTCCCCGGTGGTAGTGTGGGGGATAGTCCTGGTGGGCTGGATATGGATGGATGGTGTGGGGAGTGTGGTGTGGTTTGGACTTCAATCCACCAGCCGCCTTGGTGGGGTGTGAATGAGATTGTGGTGGTGGGATCTTGTGGGAGCTCTGGTGGTAGTGGGTCTGCGTAGGGGTTTGGGCCCTGTCCTTCCTGGGTTTGCTCCATTTCATACTGGGATGGTGGTGAAACGTCTGCTGCAGTCGTGTGGCTTCCGGTGTTGGTGGGCTGCTGCCTGGGTTGCTTGTGCCGGTTTAGCATCTCGCTCCAGTCGGTCTGGTCTTCGGTGCTGGGCGCTGAGCGGGTTTGGGTGTATGCAGTGATGTCGATCCACCGCTCTCCGGGTCTGCCCCCTGCCGGGTGTTTGCGGCGGCTGTATTCCCACGTGTATGCTTGGTACTGCTGCCGAATGGTCTGCTTGTCTCGGTGTGTGGTGTCGTCGGGTGGTGGTATGTATTGGTTGGCTCTGCGAAGCTCCTTCTTCATCTCGAATTTGGTGTCTTTGTTGTGTTGGCGAAGGGTGTGGTGTGGGTGGTGTGTGGGTCGGTGAATGGAGGTGTGCGACGGGTGTTGTGGGCTTCCCCCGTCTGATGTGTCGCCGGGGACCGGAGGTGGTGGTGCTTTGGGTTGGGTTGGGGTCGTTTGGGGGTGTTGTGCCACGGGTTGGTCTGCCGGTGTTGTGTTGGCTTGGTCTTGTGCTGCGGTGGGGGTGGACTGGTTATGGGGGGGTGTTGAGTTGGTGTCCGCTGTTCGTGATGGCTGGGTTGGTCGCTGTGGGGGTCGTGGTTCTGTCTGCTGATGGAGGGTCCAGCCATATTGGTTCTGGTTTGGCTGTGGGTTCTGGTGTGCACTGGACCAGGGTGCGTACGGATGTTGGTGCTGGTTATAGTCGTACCACGACCATTGGGATGCTTGCCAGCCACTTTGCCATCCGGCGTGCCATGGTTGCCATACTGGGGGGTCCACTGCCAATAGGTGGCTGCTGGGTGGTTGTGTGGTTGTGTTGGTGGTTCTTGCTGTGGGTGGGTGGGTGAGTCGCCTGGTGATGGGTCTTGGATGGGGTCAGCTGGGTGTGGCGGCTGTGTGGTAGTATCTTGGTCAGTGGTGCTGTTCGTGGTTGTACGGTCCCCAACCGGTTGTGGTGGGGTGATCGGTGTCGGTGGGTGTGTTTCTTCGAGGGGGGCCGTGGAGGTGGGTCTGAGCTGTTGCTCGCGTCTGGGAGGTGGTTCGGTGAGAGGTGCCTGTTCGTTGTTGGTTTGTGGTGTTGTGGTGCTTGGGTGTGGTGGTGATTGTGGTTCTGTTTTGGATTTGGCCAATCGGTGTTTGTGTAGTGCCGAGGCTGTGAATAGCTTTTGGGCTTTGGCGGCTATGATTGGCAGGTGGTGGAGCGCGACCACTCCATTCTGTGTCCATGCCCGGTGTTCTTCTGCAGTCATGCCTGGCACTATTGGTGTGTCCGGCGGAGATGGGTGAGTGATGGTGTACACGGGGGCAAAAGTGGGGGTGTCGTTGGGGAGGGTGTTGTCGGGCCAGTCGGCATCTTCTGGTGGACGGAGGCTGGGGTGGTGGAAGTACCGTTCGTGTTCTACCCAGGCGTCCATGATGGCCTGATGGTAGCTTTGCAGGTGGTCAGCTGGGCTATTCGCCGTATGGGTTGGGTGGTGGTTCGGTTGTTCGTCCTGGTCAGTGGGCGTGGTGGTGGTCGTGCTGCCTCCAGCGTCGCAGGTGGTGTCAGCGGCGGCAGTGTTAGTGGTGGTGGTGGTTGTGGTAGTGCTTCCGTCCTGGTTCTGGTCTGGATTCAGAGGGGGGGGGTGTGTGGAAATGACGTAGATGGAGACCTGTCGGGTGCGCAGCGCAGCTGGCTGGATGTGGATATGTACGCTGGATCCTGGTAGAAGGTATGGTTGGGCTGCTCCCGCCAGGTCAACCTCGAAGGGGGATGGGAGCGGGGCTGTCCGTCCGTCCTGGCAGCCCGGGGAATCTGTGTCTCGGTGTTTGTTGTTGGTCTGGTGGTGGCATGGGTCGGTCTCTGGGTGCTTGTGAGGAGGATGAGGCTGCGGCTGGGTGTGGCGATTGGTGTGTTGTGGGGTGTGACGTGTGTTGGTGGGCTGCGCTGTGTGTTGAGCCGTGCCGTGTTGGCTGGTGTGGGTATGGCCTCGATGCTTGGCGAGGGGGGGAGGCACGATTCCGCACCACCGGATCTGTGGGCGGGTGTGTCACAGGTGTTGTTCCCTGCGATGGTACTTGCCTCGCATCGGGAGGTACTGTAGGTGTGGTGGTGCGCGTTGTGGTGGTGATCAAGGGGGATGCTGTGGTGTGGTTGGTGGCAGTGCGGGTGGGGTCGGTGTTGTCGTTCGTGTCGTGTGGTGTCGGTGTGGCTATGGTGTTTGGGGAGGCTTCTTCATCTGGTGCCTGTGTGGTAGGAGAAGGTGAGGACGAGGATGGTGGTGTTGCCGGGTGATTAGGTGTGGGTGTAGCTGACGGTGTCGTGGATGTGGTCTCGTACGTTGCAACCAGGGTTGTGGTAGCCGATGATGTGCTGGAAGTAGTCCTATCGGTCGCTGTCGAAGGTGGAGTGTCTTGGGGCGCCAGTGTCGGGGTAGGAGAGGATGACGTTGGTGAGTCGGTGGATGTAGCCGTTGGTGTCGTCGAGGTAGTTGGCGTTGTCGTCGGAGGTGTAGCCGTTGGTGTCGTCGAGGTAGTTGGTGTTGTCGTCGGTGTGGAGGAGGACTTTGTTGCCGTTGGGTTGGTCGATGAAGGTGGTGTTGTTGTCGAGGTGGAGGAGGTAGCCGGTGTTGTTAAGGGCGTCGTTCGGGACGTCGGGGACGTTGTTGAAGTCGAAGTTGTGGTTGTGGTTGTGGTTGAAGTCGTGGATGTCGCCGTCGGTGTGGTCGAGGACATTGTCGACGTTGAGCTGGCCGATGAAGGCGGTGATGTTGTCGAGGTGGAGGAGGTAGTCGGTGTTGTTGAGGGCGTCGTCGGGGACATTGGAGACGTTGGGGACGTTGTCAAGGTTGGAGTTGTGGTTGTGATTGTGGTTGGAGTTGTGGACGCTGTCGACGAAGGCGGCGGCGTTGTCGGGGTGAATGAGGTAGCTGGTGTTGCCGTGGGTGTCGTCGGGGACGTCGAGGATGTTGTGGAGGTTGTGGATGCCATCCAAGGGGTCCAGGACGTCGTCAAAGAGGTGGAGGTAGCTGGTGCCATTGTTGGTGTAGTCGTCGTAGTCGGGGACATAGTTGTCGATGCCATCGAGGGGTCCAAGGGCGTCGTCGCGATGGTGGAAGTAGCCATTGGTGTTGTCGGCGTACTTGGAGACGTCGATGTGGTAGTCGGAGTGGATTGGTCCACTGTTGGCGTAGGCGGTGTTCCCGAGGATGTGGGTGTGGTAGGAGAGGCAGGGCTGGCTCCCTCATTCACCGCATTGGTGACTGTACCCGGGGAGGTCGTGGGGTCCCCTATGCGTACCGGCTTGCCGTGGTCCAGAAGAGCAGCTTGCCAGCACGCACCATGGACTCGAGAAAACGGTGACTCTAGCTTGTCGATGTGAAGTCTGTGAAGCAAGAGCCAGGGAAAGCGGCTGCGGTTGCGACACCATCAAATGTCGAGCTGTGAGGGTGGAGGTGGGGCATGCATGGGACGTGAGGGTATGGGAGGGTAGGGTCCAGGAGGCTGTCGCCCGGCGCACTGCGAGGGGGTGGGGGACAGGTTTCCTATCGGGTGGTATGGTGCTCCCCCGTAGTCATCTGCTGTCTCTCCTATCTTGGATTGCGTGCGCGGGGGGCACGGCGGGTGTTCTGTTGGTCGCAAGGTTGTGGATGGCTGTTTGCCTTCCCGTTGTCCATGGTGGGTCGTGTCTTGCAATGAAGGTGTGGCTCATGCTCTCCCACTGGGTGCGGTTATGGGCCGCTGAGATCCATTCGAGACCTGCCACCGCCACTAGGTGTCTTTCAATATCAAGGTGCGGATTGAAACGGTGGGCATGCCGAGCTCCATGTTTTCGTTGCTGCTCTTGTCTCCACCAGCCGATGCCTTTCCATCGAAGCATGTTTTGAAGGCACACCGGGCCGCGCGCTATGTGACCGTTGAGCCCCCATATTTGCTTCAGGATGAATGTGGACCATCGGGTGATCCCCTCCTTATGGAGGGTTGTTCGAGCTGCGCGTAGAGTCCTGGTGTTCCAGTCTGTCCAAGCCTCCCCCGTTAGGCGCTTTTTGCCAAGCATGTTGCGTGTTTGGGTGAGTTGAAGCGAGTTAGCTTGTTTCAACAAGCATTCTTGTGGGGGCCACGTCCCACATGCCCAGAGGGCTGAGCTTCGTACGTAGGTGTTGTGGAGAATGAGGCGTGGGCGAATGGGGGTGTCCGCGCACAACACCTTCTTGCGGAGGTGGAATGTTTTCCTGGCCCTGTTGTGCATCTCTGCTGCCAAGGCTGTTGTGCCGTTGTCAAAGGCGAGGGGGGAGCCGAGGGCGTTGAGGATGTGAGACGGATCTTTGGCCAGTACTGTTTCCTCGCCGATTCGGAATGGTGTGCCCGTGCCCTCCGGATGACTGGCTATAATCCCTGTCTTCTTCGGGTGGATATGGAGGCCTCTGAGTCGGAGTTTGCCTTCGAGGATGGTGAGAAGTCGTTGTAGGTGGGCTTGTGAGTTGCCCCAGAGGCATCCATCCCTGCATCGGTGAGGGTGGTGTCTGTGGAGGGGGGCCGGCTTCTTGTAGCGTGTCCTCCAGGACCTCCCCTACGAGGACTGCGAACAACACCGGTGAGTCCGGAGAGCCCTGGCGTACTCCATTGGATTGAGCCACGATGGTGATGGCGTCGCCCACTGCAATGTGTAGTTCACGGGCTTGGATGATGTCAATCCATAGGTTGGCTTCCCAGGGGAGTTGGGCTTCGACGGCGATCTTCCGGTAGACTATGTCGGCCATCGCGGGCTGAGACACTGAGTCGAATGCTTTTTGGATGTCCAACTTGACGATGAAGGCGGTCTCGCCCCAGTCCTTCGACATCCTGACCACCCTTCGTAGGACATATATCAGCTCAGTGGACTGCCGATGGGGGGCTGCAAACTGGCATGGGTTGCGGGTGAGATAGCTCCCTCCCCGGAGGAGGAGAAGCTGTGCTGCCCATTTGAGGAGCGTGCTGCTGAGGGTGATTGGGCGTGTTTCACTCCACTCCTCCGGCTGAAGTTTCTTCGGTAGTAGGACTGTGACGCCGTCCGCAATGTTGGAGGGAGATTTCCCCATGTATAGGGCGTCGTCCAAGAGGTCCTTGAGTGTGACGGACCAAGTCGGATGTGTGAGCAGGTGGCGGATGGCCTCATGTGAGATGCCGTCTGGCCCGGTGGCTTTGCGAGGTTCCCATTTCAACGTGACTTCTTGCAACTCTGCCATCTCAAAGGGTCTCCACGGGGTGACTTTGCAACGTGAGCGGATTTTGTGGCGAATAGCTGCAAGTTGAAGGTCTGGCTGGCTGGAAGGTGATTTGTTGAAGATGCCGGCGAAGTGGTCTCGTAGGTCCTGTTGCCAGTTTGGTGAGTCCAGAAGGTGGAACTCCCAATTGCGTGGTTTGTTGAGGTGGTCGATGGCTCGCATGGCTTTCCAGTCCATCTTGCTGGCGGCTTCGATGAGGTTCTTCTCCCATTGTCTGTGTTCCATCTTGTGAATTTTCTGGACCTCTTTCCATGCCTGTTTCCGGCCTGCTCCTGGAGGGGTGCCATGTGCTTTGGCACGTAGGTCTTTGAGCGTTGCACTTTCCCGGAACGAGGCTGTGGGGGGTAGGGGCACGGTGATGGCCTGAGAGATGTTCTTGATGCGTTCGTGGAGAGTGTGACCTCGTGGTGCCTCCGCTTCGGCTGCCAAAATTTGATCTGGATCTCGTAGGGTGCGGGCTCCCCATGTGTTGTGGACGCGGGTCTTGCGCTTGAAGGCAGGGATGTTCGCTATAATGGGCTCGTGGTCGGATCTGGCAATATCACGGAGCTCTCTGACATACGCTTCCGACATGTATCCACCTTTCGTGGCCAGGTAGTCGAGGCGTCGGGGGGCCATGTCTTGGTTGTAGGGGTAGTGCGAGGGCTCAGTCGTGTGTTGCGGCGGCCATCTGAACTTTTGTTGTGTTGCCCAGTCTAGGACTGCGTTGCCTCGTCCACTCCGCGCTAAAAGACCAGTATCCCCTTCTTTGAACGACTCGTTGGCGTCGAGGCCTAGTATGCACGAGTGATTCCGGCATGCGTGGCTTCCCTCCCAGCTAGCGAGGATCTCCTCGGTGAGCGTGATGGTGGCATTCCAGGGGATGTGGCCAGAGATGATTCCTAGCGTCGACTGTCCGTTCTCGCCTAGGAACAGGGTTGTGGTGATACCGGCAGTACGGATGTGTGTGTGGTGGTGCGGTCCGAGCGACTGCTTGTAAACTATGGCTGTGCCTCTCCATTCGTTCATGCACTTCCCATAAAGGACGATCCAAGGCGGTTTTTCTTCCATATGAATTCCAGCTTCACAAATCACCTCCTGTATCATCAAGATGCGAGTATCTCTTAGAGATTCGATCTCGGTGATCGTGATGGTGAGGTCCAGAACCTGTTGCGGTGTTAGGCCTCCCACATTCCAACTTATCACTTTGAAGTCGGGACGGGTGGATTTGTGGTGAGATGTGAGACTCTTCGCAGGCTGTCAAAGCTCTCGCCTGATGCTGCCCCAGTGTTCCTCCACTTCTTTCTCTTCTTTGTTGATCAGGCGCGAGATGGCGGGAATGTCAATCCACCCAAGTCCTGCAGGTGTGGTGCCTGGCTTAGGTTGTGTGGAGGTGGAGCAAACTCGATGCCCTTGAATCCAGATAGTCCCCGTGGCGAACTCGGCCTCTACACTCGTGAAGCTGGCTCCCAGTTCAAGTGCCAGGCGTTTCACTCTCCCGGCTAGGCGTGCTTTCGCCCGGCGGGTGGGGCTTTGTGACATTGCCATCCACATGCGTTGAGGTGTTCCATCGGGCCTCTCCCCCAGGGTGACGTGTGCATCTCGGACCTTCTTCAAGGCTCTGCGAACTTGTTCACGGACGTTCTGGTCGTGTGGTTCTTGTGGAAGCGGGATGATGGCATATCCCCGTCTTACTCCGGGTACAAAGGCGTCCTTCATGTTCACTTCTAACTGCAAGGTGGCCGCCGCCTGCTGTGCTTTTTCTAGTGTTTCCGCTGCAGGGGTGTCTTCAGGCCATCCTCCCAGGATGAGGGCGGGTTTCCTCCCCATGTCGGAGCTTTCTGTGGAGAGGTTGGTAGATGAGGAGACGCTCCCTCGGCTGGCAGTCTCTTGCCACCTCCCAAATTTGCCTTCCAGCAAGGCGATACGGGTGTTCAAGGCTGCGTTGTCGTTGGCGATGGATTGTAGGCTCGCTTCCTGTCGGACCTGTGCATCTCCCAACCTTTTCAGTGAATCTTCATGGGTGGAGTACTTTTCGGTGAGGTTGTGCAGCAGCTTGAGCGTGTCGGACAATTGGGTGGTGACGCTGGTCTCGATTTGTTCCACCCTTTCCATGGTGTGGTGGATTTCTGCCTTCACTTCGCCCATGAACTCGGATTTGAACTCTCTTCTATCATCTCTGAGCTCCCCTTTGATAACTTCACGGATGGCGTCAATGGTGAGCTCCCCCGCGTCTCCCCCTAGTTTTCTTTTCGGTGTAGTGGCTGTGTCCATGGTCCCGGACCTTTCGCGCTCCAGGTGGTTCTCCTTCTCGGGCTCCCTGCCAAAGCTCAAACTGGTAGGTGAAAAACTCCCTGGCGGGGAAGTGCAAGCGGTGAATCACCTCTCGGTGGTACAAGGCGTGTAGGCTCGCCGATCACGGTGAGGTAGTTGGAGTCAGTGTCCCCCGCTCGCCGGAAACAGCCGCGGTTGCCGATGGGCTCCGTACTTTCCGATCTCGCCGGCGACAGCCTTCTGCTCGGCCACGCGTAGGGCACCCGATCACTGGAATGTGCAACTCCCTCACCCCTATGGCTGCAAGGAGCGAGCTTTTGGGGTTAGGAGCGCTCGCCTTTTTTTGGGGGTTTTCAGCTTTGTTGTCCTCCCGGTCACAGGGGGGTGGAGGCTCGAACCGCTCGCGGCTTGAGCCAAAATGGCTACGTTCTCTCACTCTCTCTCTCTCTCTCTCTGCCGCGCCATCCTGGTTGTGCTTGCTATTATTCTCATATTTCATGTTTCTGTCACTATTGTTATTGTGATTCTTTGCTGTTTTTGCTAGTATGGTTGCTTGCTATTGTTGTTTCGACCTGCCTAGGGGTTAAATCCACACAAGCTGGGATATGCCAGGCGAGGCATGAATCAAGGGACGAAAGGAGGGACCGTTTTAGGGGTTATTTGGGGTTATTCAGGGGCTACTTAGGTACTATGTATGGTATATGTCGGGGTTATTTAGGGGAACAAGGTTAAGGGTCCCGCCTAGGGGTCCCTCCTTGTACCCCTTAAATCAAAGGTCCCGGTTCCCCCCCGGCTCAGGCATCTTTGCACGACAGCTCACACTCGGACAAGGCGAGGCGCGCACTCGGGGTTTCAGTTGGGATGTTCCCCCTGATACGAAGAGTCCTTAATAGGATTGTAGTACCCTCCATTATACTCCCTACTAAGGACTGGTAGTATAAGGGAACATCTCAAGGTCTAAGGTTTAGACGCGGCGCCGGGCAAGAACGGAACATGGAACAGCAAAACCAGCAACCCTAAACCAGAAATGGCCGCGCCTTGGCGCGGAGCTCGGGCGCCACTGCAATCTTGAGCCGCTCCCGTAAGGCCTGCCCCAGATATCTTCGGGATTTGGGAGGCTTTTCTTGGCGGCCCTCAGACAGACAGACAGACAGACAGACAGACAGACAGACAGACAGACAGAGAAAGAGAGAGAGAGAGAGACAGAGAGAGCGAGAGCGAGAGCGAGAGCGAGAGAGATTTACGTCGTGCTTCAGAGTTCTAAATCCCTCAGCCACGACGTCCTCTACACTACGATGCGCTGCCCTCACCAATGGTCCGCAGGGCTTTGGGAGAAAATAGGGCGAACATGATGGCCTGCTCCACTTGCCTCACAGGGTTGGGTTTGTGGCCGGATTCGAATTGTCGCTGCTGCGTTTGGAGTTTAAGTAGGGTTTGTTGGCCACCGGCCACCTGCCTAGCCGGCACTCATTGCGCCCAGCAGGGCGACACGTATGCGGCCTCTTCGCCCTTATGATTAGTTTTTCTAGAAGCAGCATCTGCGTTGTGATTCTTATGTTTGTTACTATCAGGGTTTACAGTTATAGGGAACCATCCACATTTGCAGTGTGATGCGGTGGTTGATGGAGAATGTGGTTAGAAAACGTTTACCGCCAGGAGGAAGGGTTCATCACGTACCCTCTGCCCCACTTGGATCTGCTACTGTTTGCTTACGAGCCTCCCAAGAAATAAACATATTCTTCCCTATAAGGGTAGTAAGGGGTCATTATTTTCCCATTCTTGGGGGGGTATGGGGGGGTTCTTAAGCACATAGTAGCCTGGCACACCTACCTGCCGCCATGGCCCGTCGTCGGATGCTTCGTGAGGCACACTTGTGTTCAGATATTGTTGACCAGCGATTTGTTGGAGGCACATTTGCCTCTGTTTAGAAGGCTACATTCCCATCATCTTCGCAATCTCGTGGTGGCTCTGTTGGAAAGTGTTATACGCAGTGCGTGTGTGGCGTGTCAGCCAGCAGAGCTGATCAAGCCGTGCATGACACTTCTGCTGGCAGCCCCCTCCCTGGCCGGACGCAAAAAGACGGGAAGAGTCTCAGCCTTGTCACAATGGTCCAAGGCTTTCTCGATCTTCTTGAGCTTTGTGTATCCGAGCCTCAAGGAAGCATTGGGGCTCTTGTTAGAAGTACTTCGCTAATTCTCCATCAACAGGTTCTGTGGCACATGCTATCGTACCCTTGGTGTTATCGAGGTGACAAGAAGCCACCAAGATGATGGTCACGGTTCCCACGTCCCCTTTTTGAGGGGGGCTGCAGTGCATCATGCCCGCTTGCCTTGCATAACACCACCCTGCACTGGAAACAAAACATCTGGCCTGACTTGTCGAAGAAACCCTAAACCAACCACTGCCCAAGGTTCCGTCGCCATGTTTGAGTGGAGCCGGAACTCGGTGTCAGCGTCCTCCCCGAGACGGAAGCACTGGGTCTTCAATCTCAAAGGGCCCGAATAAGCTCATCAACCAACACACCAAAGCACCCGATCCTACCCAGAACCCAACGTCCGTCCTAACCTTTAGGACATTTTAGGATGGTTTGTTGGGTTCGCGTTATCCACCTCAACTTCTCAAATCACACTCCTGCAGCTTCTCTGCGCCCCGTAACGCATTTTTCCAATACCTGCACGGGGCGCAAGGGCGATAGAGGGCGAAGCACAACGCATCACAAGAGCGCAACGTCTTTAGCAGGTCAAGACCAAAGGGCCAGCGAGCATGATCCCTGAGACTTCCAACAGAATCTAGAGATTGGGGGGAGGGGGGAAGTGGGGAAGCATGAAGGAGGTTGACTGTACTCACTACATGTTAATGGCATGGCAGAAACGGCCCCAGCCCAACTAAGTTCCAACTAAGCTCAGGGAGCTACCGTCACCATATGGGTCAGCGCACTATGGCTTTGCTTCCCTGCTAGGAGGCACGAGCTGTTGACATGTACAGAGAGAACGAACAAAGGGTGTGGTGGCGAAGCCTGTTCGCCTTCTTCCAGTCCTGAGTAGAGGAAACCATGCAGGCAGTGGCTGATACGGCGGGCGCCTGACAAAGACTGTGGCTGTCGACATGGGAGTCCTCCAAAGACCCTGATTTTTAGTTTTTTCCTTGCCAAGGACCGAAATCCCCAAGCAGACTCTACATGAATCTGGGTCTACTCATGAGAATCCTGCCCCTGAGAAGCGCACACCGTCACGGCTGGCGGCGTTGCCATTCGACTTCTCCAACTCCGTCGCGTACTCGATCTCTTTCTTCCTCGAGCGACCCTTGATAAGGTGGACATTCCAGGTTAGGGGGAAGTCCTGAATGCTACAACCCAACCAAACCTCTTGCCAAGGACAAGAGGCTTCACGGACTTTTTGTTGCCACGCCTAACTGCCCTGCAGGGCACCAAACAAAGAAAGGGTCTCTGCCCGCTCCTTTGGGGCGTGGGCAAGGTCCGCTTTTAAGCTGTTGACAAGTTGCTACTAAGCTGTTGCTTCTGTTGCTTCGGCTTCGTCTCTAACTAATCGTGCACTCGTCGCCTTGAATGGGCGTGGCTACCACGTCTTTCACTTCATAGCCCTGGCGCAGCCACTGTTGGACTTCGGGGTAATGAGTCGGGCTGAACCGCTTCCTCATCAAATCCGTGCCAGAAGAAATGAGTTCGTGAAGCTCCTCGAGGAGGCGTTGCTGAAACTCTTGGGATGCGCTGTCTGTCATCCCTTTCTTGACATCCTTCGATCTTGCACACACCCGTGCCACCAACTCCTTTAGAGACGGCAGGGTGAGGACGGCGAGCTGAGCTCCCCAGGTCAGGGTCGAGTTGATGCAACACCGACCGGAGACCTCCAGCTGCACCTCCAAGGTCACCAAAGTCACCAGGCCACCCTTCTTGGAGCCTGGGAAGCCGATGGAGGTGGACTTCAGGGTCTGCGTCTTCTGCGAGATGTCCATTCCCAGGGCCAGCTCCCGGGTAAGGGTCGGAGAATGGCCCGGAGGTACTTTCTGGCCCAGATCTTCCTCCAACTCCGCCAAGCACTTCCGCAGCCCAGCCAAGCGCTCCCGGTGCGGCATCTTCACCACGCCGCTCATCGTGGCCCGCTGCGCCTTCGGGTCGGCGGTGAGGTCTTGGATCAAGTCCCCAAAGCGGTCAATTCCCAGGACGGACTTTAGGCCACTTGCCGCCACGCTCAGCACGGGCTCGCCGCGGCTGCTCAGATGCACGACCTCGGCGATGTCTTCAAAGCGCATCCTCTTCCAGAACTCCACGACTTTTGTGTCGGGCCCAGAAGCAGCTGGTGGGGAGGATGGCAATGGGGCACCAGGCAAGGGCAACATTGGAGCCTTTTGAGCATACGCTGGCGAGTACGCTGGCGAGTATGCCGGTGAATATGCCGGATTTGTGGGGCTGCCCGCTGCCCTTCTGGGTTGTGCTGGCACGGCGTTGGCCTCCCTCTGCATGGTGACCTTGATGACGAATTTGGCAAACTCTGGGCCGGACGATCCGGCCACCCCGAACGCGGTGGCTGCAATCCAGCCACTCGAAGACAAGTAGCCCACACTTCGCAAGGAGCCGCCAGACTCGATCACGCCACTCTCAGCCACAAGTTGCTTGTTTAAATCCTGGAGTGCTCGAGGGGGCTCCGCTTTGGCGGTGCCTTTGCTGGGCTCCATGTCAAGCTCGATTTCTGGCAGCTCCTCCATGGTGAGGGAGTGGGGCTCGTTGAAGAGGTTGCAGGAGTTTTTGCACATCGCGATCAGCGACCTCCCCACATCCCCAACCTTCTTCTCCACCTGGGCCACATCCAGGTCCTGGATCTCCGTCTCCAGCTCCACGATGGTCTGGCGCCCTTCATGGGCATGCGTGATGATCCCGGGAGCGCAGTGGGTCTTTGCATACTCGTAGTTCCGCGACCAGTTCACGAAGGCTTGGTTGTTCCAGAGGTAGTTCTCTGAGTTCTTCATCTTCCCCTTCGCAAGCACTGGCAGCATGATTCGATCCAGGGCTGTCATGGTGTTGGTGACCTCGGCCAAGCGGTTCCTCACAAACTTCAAGGTCTGAAGCGCCAAGTCCTTGGAGGTCTTCTTGGCAATCAGCAACTCTCCACCCAAGCAGCTGAGGGTGTAGGCTTTGTCCATCATCTGTGCTCCGATGGCGAAGCCTACGGCCTCTCGGACCAACGTGAGCCAAAGCTGGATGGCCTCCCGGCGACTCTCGGGGCTCATGTCGGTCTCTGCAGCAAAGACGTTGGAGGGCAAGCCGCTCTCGTCGCCCTTCATGTCACCGATCATCAGCACCGGCTCACTCATGCTTCCGGGGTCCGTCCAGGCATCCGACATCTGGTGCAAGATGTCTCCCTCATGGCCCGTCAGCATCAGCTGCTTCACCCACTTCTCTCGGTCGATGCTGTGGTTCGTGGCCGAGTCAAAGACATTCTCCTGGAGCATGAGCCAGTGCATGATCTTGTCGTGGACACTCTCCTTGTCTGAGATCGCAGGATGCCAATCCTGAGGGTCGAAGTCGAAGTCGCCCTTCTCGCACTTCAAGACGTAGAAGCAGTAGCCCAACAAACGGAGCAGAGCGGCGTCCACGTGGAGCTTGACCGCTCGTATCTTCTCTTGGAGCTTCTGCTGAGTTCTGAAAGCTGGCCAGATGCTAAGAATCTGCTGAAGCTCGTCCTTGACCTTGACCATGATGGCCAAAAAGGGCCGGTACTTGTGCATCCCAATGTTACACCTGGTGATGAAGGTTTCGATCAAGCCCACACGATTCGTAATCTCTGTCAGCAGGTTGTCATGAGGCTCCATCAGGGTCCCAAGCTTCTTGGCGAAGTGGTGAAACTCGTTCACCACCAAGGATGCTGCAAGGTGCCGATCCATTGGGTGGTCCTCATTGATCTGTGTTAGCTTGTAGTTCCGCAGTGACACCGAGAGACTGTTCGCCTCCTTGCAGAGGAAGCCAATGTGGTGAGAGTCTGGCATGTGGATGTCGCTGTGGGTCACGGGGAATGACGCCCTAAAGTAGTTTCCGAGAAAACCGTGGCTTTGGTCGAGCTTGAAGGGTGCGATCTCGGGCGGGTACGGGGTGAGCCCCTGATGTCTGTACATGTCCGCAATCTCCGTGATGTGCTCTGCCTCCTTCTTTGTCAGGTGCCATCCGTGTAGGGCCTCCTGGTCTTCGGAGCCCACATTGCTTGCAACCGCATTCGCGCTGGCCGCGTTCGCACTGGCCGCGGCCACCGCCACCTGCGTTTCCACGCTCATGGCTGCAGGGACCCCCGACCCACTCGCAGGGACAGGGAGCTTGTAGCCACGTTTAGATTTCACGTATCAGCTGCAAGTTGCAAGAGCGGGCTCAGAAGCTTGATGCTCGGGAACCTTTTTTGAACCCAGACTCTTGTCCTCCATGGAACCAATGGCACACTACGGGAAACCCGCAAATCGACCCAACCATCCGACACAAACAATAAACTGAGCTCCACAAACAGGCCGGCACCACGTCTTTCCGAACCAGAGCGGGTCATCCTTAGCAAAGTGGCAAAGGGTTCTATCATCAGAGCCCCTGCGCCTTGTGATATGCCGCTGTTGCTGCAAAGAATAGAGATGCAATCCAGACCCATGACACAGCGTCCGAGAAGCGGTCTTACCAAGTAGGGCATAGGGCAGGGCTGATTACAAGTTCAGGCATCGGAACTCTTCGAATGATCAACAGATCAACAAGCCGGACGCATTCGGTTTCAATGTGCCAGCATGGCTGCTGCACGCACAACATCCCAGAGACTTAACGTCATCGTGCAAGTATTTTTTTTCGATTCTCACTTCGTGCGAACACTATGTGGCTGCCGCAGCAGAAGGTGAAACTGGTATGACCTGGCAGCGACCAGCAAGCACATTTGCCTTCGAACAAAGGTAGCGCGCCCTGACGAGATGTGCCGAGCGGGGCCATGCTGCGGTGAATTATGCGGCTTCTGCACAAATATCCACGTGTCTTCCCTTTGGCTGACACGAAAACTGCCTGGCGGACTAGCATGCACAGTGGTATGCGAATCATACATGCGAGGAGAACGGCTCCCTACATCCTAGACCCTAAACGCCAAACTCTAAACCCTGCTGTTTCTTCGCAATGCCCTTTAACCCAAAACCCTAAACCCTAAACCAGCAAAGAGCAATCACTCTTTGGCATCAGCAGCTGGCGAGTCCGGAGATTTTTGGATCAAGCGCACATCTGGAGTTATGCACTCCGAGCCTCATGGGACAGGCGCTAAGAAGGAGCCCTCTTTGCCTTGGACTTCCTCGTAACTAAGGAGGGTTTGGGGTTTAGGGTTTAGGGTTGAGGGTTTAGGGTTTGGGGCAACCCCAAGAATCCACTTTGGTATACTTTGGCAAGCGTAGCATTGATGCGTTTGCGGGTTCACTAGTTTATGCTCAGGCCTTAACCCTAAACCCTAGCCTAAACCCTAAACCCTAAACCCTTACCCTAAACCCTAAACCCTAAACCCCAAACCCCTGCGTCTGTTTGGAGAAGCTGTCTGCAGACGTACAGAAGCCTCTCGCTAGCCTCAACCATGGTCACTAGCAACTTGGGATGTTCCCCCTTGTACTAACTGTCCTTCATAGGGATTAGAAAAGAGGGGGGTACTATCATCCCTACTAAGGACTGTCAGTACTATCCCAACTAGCAAACCTGAACCCTACACCCTAAACAAAGCACTCCCAAGCGGCAGTGCTTCGCCAACGCATCACGCCAGCGCTCCAACTGCTGCGCATCCGGCATCTGGACCTGGCGTCTGCTTCAACCAAAACCATGTGTTCTCATTAGGGTTGTTTTGCCACCCGCTTAGCTGACCTCTCGGACACTCTGCAGGGAAATTGGCTATATCAGTCGGACTGGGTGCAGGGTTCTCGCCTCAGTTCAGTTCAGTAGTCATTAGGGTTTAGGGTTTAGGCTTTAGGGTTAGCAACTGCAGGGCTTGAAGCTTAGACATTCATCAAGTGCCCACGATCCATCAGCCAAGGGGAAACGAGCAGTTGCACATGGAACTCATCTCAGTCACCCCTTGAAGGATCAAGCAAACTCGAGCCCCTCCCAAGCATATTGCTGCCTGTCGGGAACGGAGTTTTTATGTGGGCCGCTTGTGGCTTGTGTCGGAGTTCAGGGGCTCAGCGATCGGAGTCCACAAGAAGCAGCAGAAAAACTTGAACTTTCATGATCTGGGATGAGCTTTTAGTATTAATATAAAAAACTTATGGAATCACGAAAACGACAATAACAGGGTCCCCACCTGGAACCGGGGTAGCTCCAGCACCTGCCACCGGCCGTCAGGCAGCAGGAAGACCACGGTCAGCCTGGAAATACTCTGAGGCATAATGCTGCCTACCAGAACAGACTCCCTAAACCCTAAACCCTAAACCCTAAACCCTAAACCCTAAACCCTAGTCGTTGCCACTTGCAGCGTTCTCTTGCGGAAGTGATACTCACTCGCCTTCCTGTGCCGTAAGCCGTAGGCCTGGGAGGGCTTGTCGGACTCGGTGGCGACATGAGGTTGAGGGGGCTCTTCACCTCCGCCTCAAGGATGCACGCAGAAGGCCAAGTCAAAAGCACCAGGCGCCACAAATTGACAAGACAGAAAACCCCAGCTGGATCGGCAGCAGTCAAAGTTTTGAACCCTAAACCCCAAACCCCAAACCCTAAACACTTGTTTGCCCCGATGGCTGCCTGCGGGCTTGGCGACGATGGTGCCGGCAGCAGTGTCAGCAAAAGGGACAAGGTGTCAACAGTCACCTTAGCGGCACCACAAATGATTCGAAGAAGGCGCTTCTGAAGTAAGCTAAGGTTGCCACAACCAGGCCTTTGATGTGCATGAAGGCATACCTGAGCTTGCTGAGCAAGTGCGAGACGCGTTTTGCCCTCAAAAAGCGCACCCCCGCCTCGAGTTTCTACATATTCTAGGAGGAGCCACAAACTTCAAATTCTGCTTTACTCTGCTCTGCTTCTGCAGCCAAGTCACGGCGCCCACGGGCGAGGAGAAGCCGACAGGAAGAGGAAGGACTCGTACAAAGCGAGGAATGCCTACGGCCAGCGAGCTTTGCCTATTTTTGCAATTCCAGCGGCATCCAATGGGCCTTGTCCAGGCTTCCGAAACCAGGGTCGACGCTGATCGGCGACTCCTGATAGCCTGAGTTCAGGGAGGGGCACGAACGACAGCGCAGGTGAAGGCGCATGCAGGCCGAGCCTCGTGGCGTCTCCTCGTCGCCCGCGAACGCACTCCGCACGCGGAATCCGGCAGGTGCAGACTTGGATGTCATGAGCAAGGGACCTGCGTCCAGTTCGTCCAGAAAGGCCAATGGAAGATGCGAGAACCCGCAGAGCATGAATCTTGAAACGATCTGCACACATCTGCACACGCTCCAAGCCTTCATCCCGGCTGTTTGCTCGGCTTGCGGCTGGACTTTGCAAGGCCGGGAGCGGCATCGAGGTGCTCTCGCTGTGGATGCTGCGAATGTGCCGATACGACACCACCCTGCGACAGAAGCTCTTGGCTGATATAAGGGTCAGCTCTCCAAATATGGTCCCTTTTGGGTGCCCTAAATGAAAGGGATACAATAGGGACCCCAACAAGGGCCATAATTTAGAGAAAGCACCATATCTCCATGTCTGGATGACTTGCCCTGCCATGTTGCCTGAGCTAGAACCAGCCTAAGCCTAGACCACCATGCACCTGTGAGCTCCCGCAAGCGCCAGCGATGGGAAGCCCCCAGCGACAAGGCGCGCAAAGCCCTCCTGCTGCGCATCAGAAGCCTTCTCCTGAAGTGTAAACTGCGGTTTGGGGTGTACGGTTTAGGCTTTAGGGTTCAGGGTTTAGGGGCAAGCACTCTCTGCAGCTTTAGGCTTCACGCTCGTGCGGTTTAGGGTTTCGGGCTTGAGGTTTGCGGGTGCTCTGTCTCAAGGACGTCCAGACTGTGGTATATGGCCGTGATTGGCCGTGATTAAGCGGGACTTTCTACGCTTCTCAAACAGTGCGGCCCTAACTTGAAAGGGCCTCAGGGGCTGCTGGAGGTACCCGGACTTTCCACATCTCCAACTGAGGGTAGAAGTTGTGGGCAATGACCTGCGGGTGGCAAATATCTCTGACATGTTGCCCCATTGTGAGGATTTCTGCGCGCGAATCATCCCTGCCGAGTCCCGGGCATTGTAGATCAAGCTCTGGATCCGTTTCATGGCCGAGAGCTTGTCCTTTCTTCCCTCCCGCGCGTCATCATCCGGGTCGGGTAGAATGCTGGATCCTATCTGCAGCCACTGCTCGGTCGTCACGCGCTGGGACCGTGGGAGGGGCGCATAAAGATTCCAGTGCAGGAGCACGGCTGAGAACATCAGCTGGTGGAGCACATCGTATGAGCCAGCCACGTGCATCAGTTCGAGGCCGTGGACCTCCGCACCATCCTCGCCCCTGGACACCTCCCCTGGCTCCTTGCACTCCTTCTTCGCCAGCTGTTCATGCTGGCGCCACCAAATCTGCGCGATTCCGTCCACCAGCCGGTCTATCTTTAGGAGCTCCGTTGGCATTACGAAAGCCTTAAACACCTTGGCCAAACAAGACACCACGCCAGTTCCCAGCAGCCGCAAGGAGTTGACAAACTCAAGCCGAAGTGTCTGCGAAAGGGAGAAGTCCTCACCCAAAAACTGGCCAACTTGCTCCGTGTTGACGCCTGCCTGGGCAAAGAACATACTGAGCTCCACGGGAAAGTCTCGTGTGCAGCCAGTGGCCACCAGAAATGCTAGGCCTTGACCGGGTCGGGTATTGAAAATCTTCCGGGCCAGTCTTTGCAACTCCGCCGAGGCAACATCTTTGAAGACGGGCGTGCGAGGCACGAAGAATGGCTCGAAGCGAAGACGAGAGGCGACCACGTCACGAAGCCCTGACTGCAAGGACAGTGGTGGCCGCCAAGGCTGTTTCAGGTGCAGCTCCCGGTACTCGGTGTAGCTCTGCATGGCTTCACGCAGCCAAACGTCGCTGACCAGCTCCACAGGCATCTGGCCTCTGTGAGTGCGCAACAAGGGATCGGCTCCCTTCTGCATCAACAGGACACAGACGTGGCGTCGGCCCATGAAAAGAGCGACGTGCAGAGGGGACCACCCGGAAGCGTCCGTCGCATCAATGGAGAGCTTCCTCTGAAGAAGTATCTCTTTGATCACCGCTAGCGACCCACTCCGACAAGCCGTATGCAGGCATGTGGTGCCGTTGGTGTCGCAGGCATCTGGATTGGCTCCCAGCAAACACAACCATCTCACACCCGCTAAATTGCGGCTGCTCGAGAACAGAAGCAAGATGCGGTCGATCTCGTTCAGTTCTTCAAGGGTCTCCGTAAACACAGCTCCGGCCGGGTCGCACGTTGAACTATCATCGAAGAGCTCACTCTCCACACCCGGGTGCAGGCTCGATTTTGGGCAGACTGCATCACTGCAAAACACGCGATTCCCCATCGACTCTGTGACGGCCCCCCGTTTCGGGTCATTGCGCACAGGAGTGCCTAACTACTTCAGAGGTGCCAGCAAGAATACCATGAAGGCGGACTAAACGAATCCCAGATCTCGATGCGGGTTGCTTTTCAGGCCCTAAGGTCACAGCCGGAGGTCATCTGAGAAGGACTTGCTAGCAAAAGCTGAAGCATTGGTCTGCACAGCCTTCTTCTGCGTGATGCATGTCTATACTTCAAGGACTCCGGACATGATCGGAAATGTTCTCACGAGCCGCTGTCATGTACCGACGACGAGCAAAAGGAGCACAAGTGGTGGCTGTTGCATGGTTTTTTGTGTTTCCACTGGCAGCACGGAAGGAGTACTAGCGTGACTTTAGGCCGTTCCCCCTCAAAGTCGCAAGCGCCGCCATGCATCAGATACTTGCAGTATCTGGCAGTACAATGCAGTACACATATCATCCTCCCATTCACAGATTCTTACTTTCACGGGCGACATCCTGACCATCACTCCTGCAGCGCCTCTTTTCGCCTCCGTGGCTGAATGGCAACCCTGTGCTGGGAGGTCCCGGGTCAACTGCGTCTATAGAAGTGGCAGAGGCTCCACGAGGCATCTGTTCTGTGTAGCCAAAGTGGTAATGAACAGGCACGGTTGGTACAGCCTATCACCCGCACTCCAGGAGTCAAAGGGCGCATCACCCAACCACCTAGCGATGTCTTGACAAGCAGGGCTCGGTAAATGGATGCCAAACGTGTCTGACTGCGCCTTGGAAGTCTCTAGCCTAGTGTCCTCAAAGCCTTGCCTACAAAGATGAAAAGCGGTGGATGAATCATACGAATCACACATTGGAGTCAAGCAAGTCAATAGCTGCATAGCTTTTCGAGGACAAAATCTGCTGACAGCCGAGCAAACAATGCAACGATTCCTCTCAGTCCAGCTTCAGGTCGAAACGTGTCGGGGAGATGCCTGCTGCATCAATCAGGAAGATCTCGCCATAGTCACCTGTGTGGATGTCACGCTCCCCAACTGAAGAGAGAACGTCTTTGCAAAGTTCTACAATGCCTCTCTTGTCAAGGGGAGGCGTGTCAATGGTCTGGTTCCCCTTTGCAATCTGCGCGTCGAGCACACTCATCACCAAGGAACTTCCACTACCGCTTGTAGTGTATGGGACGCGCTCAAAGCTACCAATGGCGTCGTAGTGATACACTGCCCCCTTTCCCTCATCGTCGATGCCGCAGAGAACGTTGAAGGTATAGTACGGGAAGAACCGCTTGTAGTACAAGGTGGTTGCAAGCATCTGGGCAATGGCTGTGACGGATGGCTGCTTGCGATGCTGGTGCTCGTACATCACCTCAACCAGGCTACGCACTGCGCATTGAAACATGCAGAAAGTTTCATGAAGCCAAGTCGTGGATGGCAAGAGACGGCAAGCTGAGGTGTGCACCATGCGTGCCTTCAAGTGCTTGTGGAGGGTAATGGCATCAGCCTTCATGCCACATGACGCAATGACACACTTGTCTGTCAGCTGCGTCACTTTGCTGCAGTCCCGCGTGTGGATGCTGTATCCTTGGCTGAGGCGGGTGTCTGCCGCCACCACCACGAAATCATCGCCTACGGGTCGACACGACATGACAAGCGTGGACTAAGATGTCCGAGGCTGCACCACTTGTGTGGCGGACATGAAACTGGCCTGCAACACCGAGGCAAGTCCCGCCGTTGTCCGCATATGGGCTCCATCGGTGTTCCACTGGGGCCTGGCAAAACGCCAGGCATTGAACTCAAATGACAGTTCCCTGAACAGCCCAGCAAGATCCGCGGGGGGGGGGTTCCTATTTGCCCCGGCATGCTGTTGGAGTGTCTGCACGACTTGGTGATATTTGCAAACACTTGCCCAGCCGATCCTGCATCTTCCGGCAGCCGTGAGTTCACTCTGCAAGGCAATTTGAGCCAGAAAGAGCTCCAAGCACAGCCCTCGCCTAGCAGAACAAGCGCCGGACAGCTAAAACCAACCGTCAGGAAAGCCTAGAATAGGAGATGCCATTGCAATGAGTTCTAACATTGTGGGGCAGTATTCGGGATGCCCCCCTTCGGGATACAAGGCCTGCATGACTTCCTTTGCAGAAAGCCTGCAGTGCAAAACTGGGCATCGGTCCCAGAACTTGCCATCCTCATCCGGCTCGTGTCTCTTTCTTACCTGGAGGGTGTAGGGTTGGGATGTTCCGCCTTGTACTCACAGTCCTGAATAGGGATTGTAATAGGGGGGTACTATAATCCCTATGAAGGACTAACGAGTGTAGGGCTTAGAGACTCTCACGCCCGCACGCAGCAGGTGAGGCTTCGGGGCTCTGGGCAGTCGGGACCACAGGGACACTAGTGGTGTAGGGCTCTTGGGCCTATGAGGGGCTCATGGAAATCGAATGAGGACTTTTGAGGTTTTAGGGTGGTTTCAGGGCATAGCGTACTCTCGATACATGTCGCATGGACTAAAAGAGGATTTCAAGTCATGCTTAAGTTTAGACTTTTTAGACTTACGTGCAGGGACGTCGGGGTGCCTCTTCTGGGTCTTCATCGGAATCCGTCGGCGGATGCCAGCCTGCAGTGTGTGGGGCGGGGGGGAGGGAGGGGGAGGGGGTCGCATTCGCTGGTAACTCTAGGATCAGGAATCGGCTTCACAGAGAGGTCCAGCTGCACCTTTTCTCACGGAGCCATCTCTCAACGCTGTTTGCCGAGAGAAGGAGTAGCGGCGTGGTGCCAAGCTTGTGAGCGGGCAGCAGCCTAAACAATCTCTACTCCCCCCGGTTTTCTCCACCAACGCTCAAGCCGGATGCTGAGCATGGATGGGTCAAATGCGCGGGGAGCAGGGCGGTCGCGGAACGAGGTGATCCAGGGCTGGCAGGAACGACTCCGTGGGAAATTCGACACGGACTCACCGATCTGTGCTTCCAAGCTCTGTTTCGAGCTAGGGGGGTTCGGCATTGGTGGACAAGGCCAAACGAGGCTTCAACAGCGCAGGACACAGAATGACAAGGATCCAGTCTTCCTATGGCGAGCTATGACCATATGATCATATGAGTGCATGATCATATGATTATGTGATTCTATGACTATATGAGTATATGATTGTATGACTAGAAGGTTCTGAGATTATGTGACTATATGATTATATGACTATGCGATTGTATGACTGTATGATTGTGTAATTGTGTTATGGTATGATTGTGTGAATGTGTGATTGTATGAATGCGAGAAGGTAAGATTGTAAGATGATAACATTATAAGATTAGATGATCATGTGCTCGTATGAGTGTGTCACTATCTGCTGATACAACTATGTGTTTATATGTCTGCATTGTTACATCATAGACCCTAAACCCTAAACTATGTTACAGAAGCTTTGGGCTCAACCACCGGCCTGTCCAAGCCATGCCCTGGGAAGATTGTGACCTGTACCTGTACCTCTCAGGGGCCCTGAGCCCTGTGGGCCATGTCATGCGCTTCCGCAAACGTTTAGGGTTTAGGGTTTAGGCTTTAGGCTTCAGGGTTCTAGGCCGGGGCCTACAGTTCCATGTGCTTCGTATGCTCGCACCCCGAAGACTCCGAAGACCAGTTACAGGCATCGGCAAGCTGCCTGTGCTGCACTCACCTCCTGGAGTTAGGGTTTAGGGTTTAGGGTTTCGTCGCTCACTCTCGCACAAGGCAGGCAAGGTCCGTCGGTCCGAAGAGTCCAAAGCCAAGCAGTTGCATGTTTAGGGTTTAGGGTTTAGGGTTGAGGGTGTCCCATTCAACCAGAATGCACAAAAAACAACCTCGGCCTTCCATGGAGGTGAACGCAGCAAAAGGGTTCCAAGCACAAGCCTGAGCGCCGCGGCTTCATGGCGTGCGGAAGGTGCAGCGGCGCTGCCTTTGGGGGGGCACCCCTGGGGGGAGGCGCGGCCCGAAAAGGAAGCCTCAACCTCGGCAAGGTGCTGCTTACCATCCCAGAAGGTGTCGCTTCGGGATTCTTTGGGGATTTAGGGTTGAGGTTTAGGGTTTAAGCTTATTTGGCAGCGCCGCGCAAAAGACAGAGTTGCTGGCTCAACTCCTCAGAGATTACTCGAAAACTCCGCATGGGTGCTGCGTGCGCTGAAGCTGGAAAGGCAGCCTTCAACTGCTTGGGTAGGCCCTTTGTCAGTAACTCCTCGGTACGTTCTACGTTCATAAATAGGCGCAGCACCCAACCTGGAATTTTCACGAGCCTTGGAAAATTGCCCTGCCCTTCCAAAGTTGTGGGGCAGAGCAGCTGCGTCATGAAAGGCAACCAATTCGGTAAGGAAGTGTTGGACCCTTCCACGCCACGAGAGTGTGTAGCGTGATGGCACGAAGGTCATGTCACCATGGGAGCGTGGCACGAGGGTCCCCATGCACGAGCGCGGACAACATGCGACATTTGCATTAATTTTGGTTGGAGGACAACCATAGTCACCGCCACAGTCAATCTATGACCTCCTCCTCAGCTATCTCCGCATCGTTGTACCAATCATCTGCGTCCAGCCTGCCTTGCGCCACCCTCTGGTCTCCCTGCGCATCGTCATCTCCTTGACTGCATCCCGGGAAGTCTGACCTACCATGTTTTGCTTAACCCCCGGCATCTCACGAAACATGCCAAACCTTTTTCCAAGCACTCGCAAGGCTCGTGGCGACAGGAGAATGGGAGTCGGTTCCACGGGCATCTTGATCGGGGCAAGGCTTGGCAGCTTCGTGGGGTGCTGCCCACTCTGATCCCCATACATCTGCCTCAGAAAGTCGCTGAAGGCGTGGCGCTGTGACGTTACAAAGTTCTGGGCTTGGACAATCAGGCACATATCTGTCGCAGCTATGCTTGTAAATTTATTTACTTTTTATTTATATATAGATATAGATATAGATATAGATATAGATATATATATATATATGTGTGTGTGTGTTTCTTTAAGTAACTTACGAAAATTTAGCGCCGAAGCGGCTCCAGGGAGGGGTTGCAAGGCGCCAGCGGCTCAGCGGAGGGCGCATCGCCTTGTCACCATCTTACAACGTTTGAATATCTATATGTATATCTGATTTTACATATATGTACATATATATATATATATATATATATACATCTGTATGTAGGTATGTATGTATGTATGCGTGCATGTGTGTGCATATGTGTGTGTTTACCTATACACTATACAAGGCATCTTATGCTCTTCTGCCTGCGAGTCTGCTCAAACCCTGCCGCCTCGAAGCGTGGCAATGCAGCGATGGGCACCCGTCATGGCCACGCTGGCACCTTCCTGGCCCGAGCACGGAGGGCTTGAAAAATTGAGATCACGCGGTGCACACACTCAGGAACATGTACGAAATCCTCCCCCCATGGTCCCCCGTGCCTTCACAATGTCCATCGTGTCCAGAACGCCATCCTTCAAGACACCAGGACCTGTGCAGATCCACTCCCTCGTTTTGTCGACATCCAAAGAAAGCCTAAGAAATCCATAAGTTTAATGAAGCAATCCCAAGCAATTTTGGGCATGTCTGAACTTATCTGCCTTTCTCCCGAACTTCCACCACTGCTCGTCCAACTTCATCCACGACCCACGACACTGGCTGCTGTGGCTTCATGTCTGATGCCCGAACGATGTCGACCAGCACCTCCTCGCAGGTGTCCATCCCTTAGAGTCAGGCTGCAGAGGTATGTGGAGTGTTTTAGCCTTACTTTATTGGGGTCCTTATTATAAGGGAGTCCTACTATTTGGGGGAGTATTAGGGGTCCCCTATTTCGTAAACCCCCATGTAAAAACATGCAGAAACTTGCACTGCTTCCCTTCAAGATGTGATGACCAGGATGGCCATCGTTCAGACTGAAGTCTGACATGCGTTGCCCACTTCCCCACCAAAGTCCGAGAAACCCTTTCCTCCTGCACACAACCACACTAAGCACGGGCGGACAGTTTTGGCTGCAGATAATGTCTGTGCCTGCTGAGGGGCATATGCCCCCAGGGTCAGAATAGTTTCTGTTCCGTTTCATATCGGGCTCGGCTGTAATAAACCCCCGCAAGAATTAAAAAAGCAAGCCCCGGAACTAAATTATTAACCCCATTTCGAATAACAAAAAACAAATTTATAAAAAACAAAACTAGCTCAAGAGACCTGTCCAAACTGATTTATGCGTCAGGAAGATGACAGGGTCATTTCTACCATCGAAATCTCTGCACAATCTATTTTTGAAATCCACCACCTTCCCCCCGCCCCCCCGCCATTTTATGGCCCTAAATCCCTAAATCATAAAGCGACTACCAGACGCAGACAAGGCCTAGAAGGGGCCCAGAAGAGGCGGGGAAGAGACTAGGAGGATGCCTATCATAAAGGGGGCTTCGAAGAGGGGAGGGAGTTCTCAAAACGGGGCAAGTGAACATTAGGGTTTAGGGTTTAGGGTTTAGTAATGTTGCGCTCGGTCTAGTATCGCTACCCGCTATTGAGAGAAGTTCTGGAAAAAAATTACAGGGGAGACCCCTAGCGACAATTGTTACCCGCAATTTTTGCGAAGTTCGTGGCCGGGGATGACAGGGGGGGGTCAAGGAGCCAAACACTGAAAATAGTTTTGATTCAAAAAGCCTTGCAACCTGAGATCCTCGAGCTTCAAGGCTTGGCCAACTTCAAACTCCGGCATTTTCTGGAGTCCGGTTTTATATAAATTCCTTGTAGTTTTTTTATTCATTACGACCTCGAGCTTCAAGGCTTCCACTCAACCCTCGGCCCCTACCCGCCCTACCCCAGCCCCTGTTCCCACTTCATTGCAGAGGGAGAGCAAAATACCGAAATTGTTTGGGGGGGCCCTAGATACTAAAGCGAGTGCAACAATAAGCCGTTTTGCTGAACAAGAACCGCAATGTTGAAGAAAACCAAGAAAACGCTGTAAGACACTGGGACCCATGTGTGGAGCTTAGGGTTCGCCGCATGCGCGACGCGAACGACCCATTGCAACTTCATTGCAAGCAGGGCGCGGATAACACGCGCTCTCGGAGGATCGGAGATGCTATCCACGCCATAGACTTTCGCCATGACTGGCGGCTGACCTGATCTGGGTGCATCATGACTCGTGGATACTAGTGGTATCCCGCCATCTCGAACGCTGAAAACGTTTGATGTTCAGTCTTTCGTTGTTGGATCCGACTCTAGAATACCCAATGCGTGGGATCAGTACAGGAAGCACAGCGGGCCCCAAAGCATGAAGCAACCAAGAGCTTCGGCAGAAAGCAAGCGCGTGCCAGGCGACCATTCGAAAGGCTGATCTGCACCTGGCAAACCGACACAAGCAAGGGCTGCCAGTCCCCTAAGGGGACTGATCCCACCTCATCACCGGACTCCGGAACCCGGCCATGGGCCCCGATGCACAGCAAGGGGCGTTCCTGGCAGGGTTTAGGGTTTAGGGTTTAGGGTTTAGGGTTTAGGATTTAGGGTTTAGGGTTTAGGGTTTAGGGTTTCGGGCAAGAATGTGGGGGATGCTCAGGACGAGAATTTCACCCCCCAGAAGTCCAGGGAAAGCAGCTGCGCTGTGCCATTCACCAGAGCGCCTCCTGCACGTGGATCGACGCTGGGCACAGAGAAAAACAAACTTTGCTCTCGATGTCTGCACACATGCTCGGCTAGAACAGAAACTCGCCTGCATCCTGAACCAGGTCCACTGCGTCCAGTGTGGCATCTTTGAAAGCTCCCCAGGCACCCTTCTCACGGAAGTCATCTATGGTGCCTGAGATCTCCTCACAACAAGTATCGAACATCCGGTCGGCCGTGCACGCAGTAGAAACACCGAAGTCCTCCCGCAACACATTCCACAGATAGGCCATGACCTGGTGCATCTTTTGCTTGAGTGATCAAAGGCTTAGCATGCAGCAGTCACATTGCACACGCTTGCAGACAGAAGGCTGCCGAGAAGCTTGGAAGGACGGCAGCGCCGAAGCCAAAATAAACTACTTGAGCAGGTAACAGCTCTACAAGGACGAGGTATCCTGAACATAAGCCCCGCTGAAAGAAGCTGCTTGGGTCTCAGGCAAACAGAATATTGCAGTCACTTCTCGTGCATAGTCCCATCGAGCTTGTGGCAGCACTCTGCTTGTGCAGGTGACGCCCACAACTTCCGTGGACCCTAGAATGAGCCGCTGGCATGCGAGTGGCCACTTACCGCTCGGTTCTCTACGCTGTTGCTCATTTGCTCACCGGGCCCAGCAAAGGCAGATCAGCACTCCGTGCTTCCCGTTGGGAGACCCTGGCTGCTTTGGCCGCGCTCGCTCTGCCGAACTCGATGACTTCGAAGTCTTGCCGCTCGATCGCGGGATGAAGCTCGCCGCCCGCATCATTCTGCCTTCCTTTCCTTTTGCTTCAGCCTTTCCAACTGCGCTTGGACGGCACTTTGGCACTCAGCGCGCATAACTGCACTGACCTTCGCTTCGACACTCGCTGGTCCGGACAGCTCGCAGACCCAGTTTCGAAAATTGCCTGGGCTGCACAAACCCTTTGATCTGACTACTTCTAAGCGTCCGACTGAACCTGACTCCCGAAAATCACTGAAAAAATCAGTCCAAGCTTCGCTTGCAGGCTGCATATGCGGCAGGCGGTGTCGCGGCCAGGTGTAGCGCACGCTCCGCTGCCAGCGCATGTAACCTCTCGGCTTCCGACAGCTCATCCACAAGTCCTGCAGGGCCGTTGGGGGTGTCTGGGATGTCTGGGATGCTTGCAGTCCAAGAGCTGCCACCATATTCCAATAATCCCCTCCCCCGCTACCCCTAATATTACATACCCCCCATTACAGTTATATTATATTATAGTATATTGGGGGTTTTTAATATTAGGGGGTAGGGGGGTTTAATATTAGGGGGAGGGGGTTAGATTGCTGAGCGAATTGAGAAGCCAGTCCCATCTGTGCGGCACGTGTGGCACTGACCAGCGTCCCCTGGAGGAGCATGCGCTCCGCCTGTCAGAGTGTCCGCCCACTGTCAAGGTCAATGTAACCGCTGCTTGCGGAAAGCGGCCTCTCGGAAACCCACCACACGCTCCAGCAAGACCTGTCCGCGAAGGCCACTGAGTGTGAGAAGGAAGACATTGCATGAAAGCGGGCAGGCACTACCTGCAGCTGCGATTGACATCATCATTACCGCGGCTGACCCCAATTTGGTTACTAGGCTCAACGAACAGAGCGCTTGGGACCACATTTCCGTCAGCCTGCATCCATCGTGAGGGCTGAACTCCTACACGCATCTCTCACCGTGTGGACACGGAAGGGAAGTCAGATGGGCATACCCACAGCTCTAGAAGGCGGTCCTATAGCGGCCTCATTCAAGCCAATGATCGCCCGAGGGTTGGAGACCATGATGCGGTGATCGCAGCTGAGGGCCATGACACAGCCTCAGGTAGTCCAACTTTGCCAGGAGCCCATGCCCTCATGAACCCTAAGCCCTAAGACCCAAAACCCTACATGTATATATTAAGTCCGAGACAACCATCTTGCGGTCAAGTCGCCCCAGGCCGGGGAAGAGCCATTGATGGCAGCAACGGTGGGCAAGGGGTACATGTAGAGGGATCGCCAGGTTTCTTCCATTTCTGTCCAGAAGCTGACCAACCTTGCTTAGCTTAGCTTAGCTTGGTGGCTGTCATGAACAAAGCTAGGAGTTCCACGTCTCCTTCTCATCTTCTTGATCTTATTGTGGTGAGAGAATGTGAAAGAATCTCCCCTAAACCCTAAACCCTAAACCCTAAACCTGAGAATCTGAGAAAAAAAACCATGAAACTGAGAAGCTGGCTCTGCTCGAGGCTGCGTGAAGGTTGTGAGGTCCAAGCCACCGCAGAAGCACTTGAGGTCGCTGGTCAAAACCACTGCCTCATTAGGTTTTTTTTTTGCCACCCACCTCAGGGTTTAGGGTTTAGGGTTGAGGGTTTAGGGTTTAGGGTTGAGGCTTTAGTTGACCCATGGGCTTTCCCAAGAGAACCGAACGGTTCCGGCTAGGTATGCTGGGTCGGATTGTGCTAGGGCTCCGACTTTTGCTTCGTGCTGCACGTCCTGAAGGGAGGAGCGGAGCGTCTGCAGCAGCCTCAGGTCGCTGCAAGAGCGCGCCCCATTCGAGCATCCCAAAGCCGGCCCTAATGCAGCTCGGGGACGCCTTGTTGAAGGCATTGACCGGCGGCCGGCTCATCGTCAGGGTCGCCACCCCCAGCTCTGAGATGCTAACATCGATGCTTCGGCGCAGGAGGCTGCGGAGCATGCCCGCCACCCACCTACTGAAAAGCTCCAGCTGCGCAATTGCTGCGGGGAACCTTGGGCGCGGGACCCGCGGAGCATGGCGCCCAGAAGGATGTGGCGTGTGAATTCTAAACCCTAAACCCTAAACCCTAAACCCCAAAAACCATAAACCCTAAACCCCAAAAACCCTAAACCCTAAACCCTCAACCCTAAACCCTAAACCCCAAAAACCCTAAACCCCAAACCCTAAACCCTAAACCCTCTTGCCATGGCAGACAGGGATGCAAAACACTTCCTTAGGCGCCCGGCTGCTTCCACAGCTGCTGGGCCTCCAGCTGTGCTAGAGAACGCGCAAAACTTGAAAAAGCGAATTTTTTTTGGGTTTAGGGTTTAGGGTTTAGGGTTTAGGGTTTAGGGTTTAGGGTTTAGGGTTTAGGGTTTAGGGTTTAGGGTTTAGGGTTTGGGGGGGCCTATTTCCGGCCTATTTCCGGTCAAAGGTGCTTTGAGGCTTAACGTTCCGACCTTTCCTGTTAAGGGTCAAGTCAACCATCTCAACATTCAGATCAGACGACCGCGGCTGCGAATCTCTCTTGGCAAGGACGCAGGCTTTAAAGCATCGACCGTTCCGTGCGTGCACAACGCGAACTGCTACGGACGCAGGTTGCTCATGCTGCCTCAGGGACGAGTCATGGTCCCTTTTATGCCGGATTCCTGCACGAACCCATGCATGAACCTGCAGATAAGACTGGCCTCAGGCTCTGAAACGGGCACATGTGTCTAGGCAGCATTCTCAACAGGATCCTGTCGTAGGTCCTGTGGGCGAGTTCCTCGAAGCTGGCAGGAGCATCCAAACGGTAAATTGACACATTGTCGTGTCGAAGTTCGTAATCGTTCGCATCACTCGGCTGTATGAACCCATATTGACGAGCAGCATGATCCCCTTTCGCTTTTGACTTGAGACGTGCTGTGAGCACTCTTCGTCGCCAAGCAATCGTGACAAAACAACCGTTCCACTCCTTGGAGCATTTCCTTGGGTGCTGAATGCATTCTCCGAGGGCCCTGCGGGGTCTGGAAGTCCTCGGCAAAGGCCTCGCACAAGACATCTGCTTTCGGGTGAGTCAGTAAGACTATGTAAGACTCCTGGACTCATGCTGAAAGATGCTGACCATCTCAACCACGATACTTGCAAGGGCGATTTTCGCAGGCGAATTGCATCACCCGGCAGCTGCCAGAACCGAAAAGGGCCCCCCGGGAACCCAACGGCCAGAAACGGCAAAGCCTGCCAACTCGAACCCCCGGCTCGGCAGCTGATGTGAGGAATACTAAAAATATCAATAACAATGAGCAGAAGAAGCCGAATGAGGAGAAGGGCAAACTTGATCTCCAACAAGAAGAAATAGCAGCGCTGCAACATTGAAAAACGAACACTCCCAATATGCCTTGTGGAAGCATAAACCCTTTTTTGAAGCTGGACTTGCTGACTGCCAGAAGCATAAACCCTTTTTTGAAGCTGGACTTGCTGACTGCCAGAAGCATAAACCCTAAACCCTAAACCATCCTAAACCCCTAAACCCCTAAACCCTATAACCCTATAAACCCTAAACCCTACATCCTTAAAGCCCTAGACCCTAACCGTAAACCCTCAACCCTAAACCCTAAACCTCCTACTCCCCTCCTCTTCACTCTCCTTGGCCCCATTCCCCGCAGACAGCGCGGCCTCGGCCTCCTCAGCCGTGGCTTCCCGGCTCTCTTGGAGCTGGTCGGGCCTCAAGGTTTAGGGTTTAGGGTTTGGGTTTAAGGTTTAGGGTCGGGCTTCTTTGGTCTTTTCAAGGGTTTGGGGTTTGGGGTTTTTTTTGCCACCCGACTAACCACAGCACTGCGGGGTAGGTTTCTGCAAGCACTCTTTGCAGCAGCAGCGTAGTAGGTTTTAGGGTTTGGGGTTTAGGGTGTCTTGTTTCCCACCGGGTGGAGTTTAGGGTTGGGGGTTTAGGGTTTGGGGGGTTAATCGCTCACACTCGGACAAGCCAGGCGAGGCACACACTGTCTCAGAGTCTTGCCATGGGAGCGCGTTTGAAGGGCCTATGCGATACACTTAGGCCTCCTGCACAGCTGGGACGAACTGGGTTTAGGGTTTAGGGTTTAGGGTTTTTTTGGCACCCGTCTAGCCACAGCAATGCGGGGTTGGTAGGTCGGTCTCGGAGAAGCGGAAAAAAATCCCGGGCCTGATGGAACCGCCCTGAGAAACTCGCCTTCGGCATTCAGTTGAGGAAATCCTACCGTCGTAATGGTCCCCCACACCTCCCCGAAGCCAATACCACAACCAGAAAGCACATCCAACAGCAAACCTCAACTCCCAAGAACTCAACCAGACCTCATTCCGGGAGGTGAGGGAGGGGGGCGCCCACTGATGCAGGCCTGCATGTCCGTGCCTCTCCGTGCCAGGGCAGGGGGTCATGCTGCTGTAAACTTCACAGGGCATATGGCCCCGGGCTAATCAATGATCAAGGAACCCTATCACCCGGACCACCCCCTGGGTTCTTGGCTGAACGGCACAGCGACCGGCTTGACTGAGGGCGCAGCGGGTAGGACCCGACCGTACCACAAACCATCTCCATGAAAAAAACACCGCAAACCCTATTCATCGTTGCCTACACTGTCCCCTCACAAGCGGTCCTATCTGAGCTATGCACATGGAAGCCTTACGGCAAGCCTTTTGGCCCGCACTCTTCCAAGAGGACGTGGCCTCACACGTTCTGTCGTGCAGACTGACCATCTTTCGTTTGGCCAGTTGTCGTGTGGCCAGGCTGTTCAAAGGGCCTCGGCCTCTCCCGTCGTCTTTAGGGGGGCACAGGAACATACTTGACAAGTACTACCCAAACTCGAGTTTAAAGGGTTAGCAAAAACGTCGTCTCCAAAGCCTACTCTTTGTCCCTCAAAATCCTTATCATCATCTTTGAGAAGATCCAATTTCTGACGACAGGACTTGGGGGCCAGGTTTAGTAAGTGCTTAAGCACATCTCTGGGAAGCTTAGCAATTTGCTCACCAGCGAAGCGCCCGAAAAGCGAGCTAGCATTAAGCTGGCCAAATGAAAGGCGACAGGACATCTCTGACCCACGTTGGGTCATTTTGTCACTAAGCCTTTCTCCTTTCCGGGTCCTCTCGGCCCTCTCACATAAGGCCTTGAAATGTGTCCTAAACTTTCGTCGGGCATCTGCCTGCATGGTAGTATGGGACAATGGTCCCCTAAATAGGCCTTATAGGCATCAGGGCCTTTGAAGGGTTCAGGACGTGAATACTGGCCGTCTTTGTACCCTCCGAATGTACGAAATCATTCCAGTCCTCAGCCGGCCACGAGAAATACGTCATGTCGAGCTTAAACCTGAGCAGGTCTTCCATGACCCTGGGAAGCTCTTGTGGGTTAATCTCGAAGGCGTCTGAGCACTGGAAATAAGCTCCCCAGTCATCTTGGCACTCCCTAATGCTTAAGCAAAGCCAAGCTTGTTCAGGATCTACGTTTGCAGCCTGACTCTGGGGTGGCACTATATCCCCTTGACCGAAAGGGCAGTGGGCGCGGCTCTCTTTGCTTGAGCACAAACGAATGTACTCAGGATACATTAGCGCCAAGAGGGATGTTGGGTGCCAGCGGGATTGGTCTCGAAAGACTATATCCTTCAACTTGGAATTCCAAATCCGCGCAAATTCCCGAGAAACCTGCTGAAGTGTGAGGTTAAACTCCGCGAGGACAACTCGAGTGCAGTTTGTATCAAAGTTGCCTTCTGGAGTAAACCAGTCTTCAGGTGCGATTATCTCGCGAATTGCGCTAAGATATTGGATTCCCTGCTGAAGGGCATATCTCTCGATGGCGTCCGCTAAACGCGTTCTTCCACCAGGCTCATCACCAAAGACGTCCTTAAATAGAAGACCGCTGTCCACCATAAGGTGCATACAGAGCGTCTCTACCATTGCCTGC
The DNA here is from genome assembly GCA_905221605.1 of Symbiodinium natans. Lineage (NCBI taxonomy): Eukaryota > Dinophyceae > Suessiales > Symbiodiniaceae > Symbiodinium > Symbiodinium natans. The sequence goes on from CAJNDS010001824.1 coordinate 407,210, forward strand.
TTTGAACACTCTCCCAGGTAGCCCAGAATTTTCTGAACTCGATGGGAGTGTGGCAAAGGATACTCTGCCTTGACGCTCTTTTTGCCATCACTACTCACCTCTTGTGTGAGAAGCCCTGCACGAACGAGACTCTCACGGAAGCGCGCCTCATGGAGGGGTGGTGGCGAAAGGATTTGCTCATGGGGACTTATGTTCGCATGAGCCATCCGTAAGTAGGTGTCCGTCCAGTTTTGCACCCGGACGAGGTTTTGTAGAGTTTAAGTATTCTTGTTTGAATTTATATGGACATAGAACTGCTTGACGGGCAGTTCCACTCTGCCGACTCGACCCAGTCGTTGACGCCATCTGTCCTCCGGTGCGGTAATGCGTGTAAGCATTGCTCAATTCGCAAGAGGATAGAAGATCTTGTGCTGGATAGTACGGAAATCACCCACCACCTGAAGTTTCTTTACGGTGAGAGAGGTCTCTGCCACGGCGGTGGAGCAGATGAACTTCTTAATCCTGTCTTCAGGTTCCCTTATGGCTTCTGCCTGCGCGGCTTTGGACAAGGTGCCATGAAGCACCTTAACCTCTGCCATTGGATGTGCTTTCTTTAATGCAGCAGCTATTCCATCTGCATGTGGAATGGAGTTGCAAAAAATTAGGCACGAATAGCCCGAACAAGTTCGGTCCGTACACTCCTTAAGGAGTTTGGACTCGCTGTTAACAGACACATGTTCTACAGGGGCATTAGAAGGGACTATTAGCTTAAGCAAATTAGATGTCCCCATATATTTGCAGAATAATTCTGCCGGGCCAGTAGCGGACATAATAATAATCCCGAAGTTGCGTTTCTCAACGGGCATCCTCTTAAGAAGTGCCAAGATGAGAACCATCTCAAAGGAGAATTCGTGAACCTCATCTAGGAATAGAAGAGAGAAGTCCCCGATTGGCCCAACTTTACCACCCTCGCGTGCAATCAGCTCAAGGAGCAAATAGTGCTCAGTGCAAGTGGTTATATCCGACTTGCCTTCAACTTTACTAATCGTTTCCCCCTAATATTAAACGGGGGGTCCCCCCCCCCCCCCAATAGAAATTCGAAATGTGTTTTTATTATTAGGGGGAGGTTTTTATCCAAATGCCGTGTTTGGGGTCCAAAGGGTTTAGGGTCTAGGCTGGGGAGAGAGGGAGGGAGCTTTAGGATGTTGGTTGGCTGGCGGGTTTTGGGTGCCCTGAACCCCCCCCTAATTCGGAATAGGGTTTAAAAGGCGGGGTCGGTTTCGGCAGGATTTTCCGGAAAGTGTTTTTAGTATTGGGGGGGTCTGTAATAAAAGGGGGAAGCGATTATCCTTATGGATAGCCTTGGCGATTGCACCTTCCTCGTTACACCTACCGCAGACGCCATCCGCTGCAAGTCGTCGTGGCTGCGTGACCACGTACTTTGCGTGGCGTTCGGTGCGAAGTAGGAGAGGTAATAGGGTGGTTTTCCCTGTTCCCGTCGAGGCGGAGATGACGCAGATACCGTCCTTATTGACGGCTTCAACAACATCTCCGGCTATCTGGTTAATAGGGAGCTTTTCACAATCCGTCAGAATCTGATCGACCTCTGCAAGATATGCATCTTTGTCCTCAGCATACTGACTCCTCACCTGTGCCATATGGCGGAGGAAGGCGAACCCGCTAAGTCCAGTCTCTATGTCAGGTTCGTCTATCCCTACCATTGGGCATGGTGACCAGCCCCCACCACTCATAATGCGTGGAGGGCGAATGCGCAGGAGTTCCTCGTGTTTTTCCACGTGAAACGTGGACACCTCACTTAGGTCAGGCGCCTCGCACATTTTCTCTATGGCTAAATCCCCAAAGCCAGGTACCCGGTTGGACACCATTTTTCCAAGGCGCTGCACGCGTGGAGAGGCAGCAGCATATGCTACGTCCTTCTGCCAGCCCGGATAAGCGCCAGGGAAATCGACATTTAGCCAATGAGCAGGAATAGCGGTGAAAATCACATCCCAGAGGCGATGCAAGTGCTGAAATTCAAGCATATCAGTGCTGACGCTCGCATCAAAACTCTCTGCGATGAGGTCGAGGGGATTTCGACCCCCGCTTTTCTGGAGCAGGGCATTAATGTCCTGCATAATGCTATTGCGAAATCCGTGGTAGGCCTCATTTTGTTCGTGATAGAGGTCAATCACGGCACGCATAAGCGGTTCAACTGCCTCCGTAAGGACCGAGAATTCGGCGGGCTGCAGGTCAAATGACCTTGGCTTATTTTCCCGTTCAGGGAAAATAGCGTCGAAGATCGTGGTCCTATGGAGGTGCTCTTCGGGGCAGTTAGGGTCCACGCAGGTACGGCAATGCTCTAGCATATGCTTTGAGCTGCATAAGCAGACCTTATGGAGCCTCTTTTGAAACTCCTTAGTCTCTGCTAATTGCTTGCTTAACCTGTTCTTAAAGAACCCTCTTGCTGAGATGGTCGACTCACGCATGTAAGATGGAGTCGGCTCATCATCACCCAGATCGGCCTGTACCATCATGACAGCCTCCCGGGCTATGCCGCCCATTTTCCGGGAGAATCTGAGGGTGGCAGTTCTCTTAAGAGTCAAGCCGAAGCCTGATCGCGTGCTGGGCGCAAACTCAAGGAGATTGCCATCGCTGTCAGCCCAAGGAGAGCCTCGGCATATGCCGGACTGTTCGATTTTCTCCTTCTGGGCTAGCATGTCGGGCAACTCCTTCTTTGGGATACCCCAAGCCCGATGTAGAATATCCTTAAGGAAGATGTCATATGGCGAGTCGACACCCGCCTCACCACATGCCTTCTCCACCTCTTGGATAAACTCCCCGTAAGGGTGTTCCTGGTAAAAGCTCTCCGCCTTCTTCCGATCGATTTCCTCCTTATGGAGGATAATGCGAGGGTCGGTTTCTGCCGCCCTGCCTAATCGGGAGATAAGGACGTTATCGTCAAGTGCGGCCGTTCCACGCAGGGAGTCCGACAAGGCGAGATCGGCGAGCGCCTTAAATTCAGCTGAAGCGATGTTACCATCGTTTACAAACTGGGAAATAAAGGCGACGCGAGCTTCCAGAAGGGAGTCACGGAGATGGTCGGAGTCTACGAGGTCTAAGCCGATCGAAGTTGCTTGCAGAACCCTGTGGAACGCTTGCCATTGTTGGCGTACGTTCGCAAAAGGTCTGTCCAGCTTGTCGGATCGGCGCTCAATGGCCTCCAGTATGAGCTTCCATTGTCTCCATGGCTTTGTGCCATCCAAGAGCTCGATTAGCTCCTGCGCAAGTCCGTCACACTCCGGGCATTGTCTCACACGGCCATATAAAAAGGCCTTGAGACGTCGTTCGGTGGTCACGAGGAGGAGGCCACCGCGGCCATCCAGTGAAGCGAACAAGCTTCGCCGAAAGCCGCGTGCCCTCGATAGAAGCTCAGGAGCTACGAGCCCCATCAGCTTCATGCACCACCGGCCAAGCAGTACCCGTTGGGTATCTGCGGCCACCAGTGCCATATAGGGGCCGTCAGTCAGCGCACTGGCCAACTGCTCTTGCTCCCTTTGAGCAATATGCTCATTACCCTCGTGGACCTCCTGGAAGACGTGGAGGCTAGGAATTTGCGACTTAAGCCAATCTCGAGTTTGGGCTGACGTAGGCGCCCATGGCAGAGTGCCAGAAAGTACGTGAGTTAACTCACCCTTAGAGGCATTCTCCCAAGAGGACTTGAGCACGGCGCATGCCGTGGAGTCGCTATCCGAGGCTTTAAAGCCCGGCATGCGGTTACTTATGTGGTTATCCACCGAGCCCTTAATGGGCCTTGTGATGCGGTAACACTGATCTCGAAAACCCCATTCGCGCAGATAGTCGGACGCTAGGTCCGACACGCTTTCGGGGAGGGTCATTTCGCTGATCGTGCCTCCATCCTCGTCTCTCGCTTCTGCCCTGCATAGGGGCACATCCCTCTCAAAAGGGCCAAATTCGAAGCCGCCCACATGCAGGACGTAACCTTTCAAAAGGGTCACGCCATTTTTGCTAAGGACGATCTCTGCTTGAGTCTTATGACCCATGGAGAGGGCTGAAGAAGAGGCGATGCTCGAGGATGGTACAAAGGTGTAGGAACCCTCGCTTGTTAGGGGCCAGACACCATTGCGTGCTATTACCGCGTTACGCAGATCTAAGTGATGGATTTTAATCCCGGACCTCGCTGAGGCATTCTCGCCGCACGCAACGGATCTATGCATACCGTGCGTACAAATGACTACCACAGCGTAGCCTTGTCCGAGATAATCCATCACCTGCTCTACTATCTTCTGGGCCTCTGCACTCATAAGCACCTTCTGTGCTAATGGTGCGTAGTGGCCCGTGTTTCCTTTGGCAAGAGCCATGGACTCTGGGTTGTGAAGCCCTCGTGCGTCCACACTGCGAATACCTTTGTGCCGGGTCAGCTTAGCCCCAGTGGCTTTGTTCCCTGAAAACAAGCGTCCGGTTACGCTGGACCTTGTTCTCGTGTCCTTGTATTCGCAGGTAACATTAAAGTTTTGGCCGATCTCACGAACAGAGACCACCGAACTTTCAATGTTATGGTTCTTGCTCCTACCCTTATGGGTGGACGACATAAGTCGATGCCTTAAGGCAACCTTAAGGTTAACGCTCAAAAGAACGCGGGTGTGCGCGAGTCGCGACACCGTTCGGAGGCAACTTAAGTTCTCCACAACAAAAAAAACTTGAGCCAAAATGGGTTTAGGGTTTAGGGTTTAGGGTTTAGGGTTGAGGGGCATCGCAGGGATGCTTCAGTCATCGGGTTTGGGGTTTAGGGTTGATAGGGGTTTTCGGCAGCCGAATTGCTGGACAAACCAGGTTGAGTGTTTAACTGGCTTTTCCCGTTTGTGGAGTTTGGGTATCCCCTATGTTCGGAAACCCTTATATAACTCCACCAGGGGGGGTCAGATTTCAATGGCTTGGTACTGCTACAACTTTTGGAGAAGAAAAAGCTCACCTACACCAAAGAAGAATAGCATGATTTCTGGAGATCCTGGGATGGGGGCAATTATGTTAACCTTACCCTCTCTCACGCCCACAAGATTTCTCACCTGGCACCTTCTGAGAAGATGCAGGTGCTCTCTGCTGCGTCTACGTGGAGTAGAGATGCATGGGCGCGGCTTGTGTTTGCGTTGGCTTATCTTCAGCCGGCTTGAGCTTTGATCGCACACCGCCAACACGAAACTTGATTGCACATATGCATATACATATACATATACGTATACATATACATATACATATACATATACATATATAGATATACATCTACATTTACATATATACATGTGCATATATACATATACATATGCATATACATATACATATACACATACATATACATATACATATACATATACATATACATATACATGTATAGATATACATATACATACCATATACGTATACGTATACGTATACGTATACATATACATATACATATACATATACGTATACATATACATACATATACATATACATACATATACATATGAATGTATATATATATATATTATTTATTTGTTTGTTTGTTTATGTATTTATTTATGCATTGCATAGGTCACACCCGACACATCCCCAAACCCTGAGCCACGTGCGCGTTGAGCAGCGGCAGGTCCTCAACCTTCGTACCTTCAGTGGGGAAAAGAGCGCTTGGCGCACCTGGGTTTGCTGCACTTCCCTTGCATTCAGATTTGGCGCCAAGGTCTTGAGTATTGAGGCTGTTGATTGTGCCCCTGTCTCAACCACGAGCTGCAAAGGGGCACCCGAGCCGACCGCACGAACATTGGGCATGGCTGATGTCTAGCACACTACCAGCTGCACATCGCCACAGCGCTTGGGACTGCTACGGTCAAACACAGCATGCAATGCGATGCGGAATGCAGCCTGGAATCTTCAGGTTATCGAGCAAGGATAGGCAAAGGAAGCATGACATGAAAATCAAAAGGCTTTGTTGGACATGGACCACTCCATGGGCATGGCATCGCCAAGCTGCATCTATCTCAGCTTGGACAGTAAACGAGAGAAGGCGACGGCGGACCGGAACCTCATCGGAGAATCTACCTGACATTAAACTGGATTTGATACTGACATACCTTGTATCGCTGGCATCTGTGCCGTTGCCCTGCAAACAGCAACTGCTCAACATCAATACGACAGCTGTTGGGCAACAAAGGAGCCTGAAATCTAGGGCGCCCCTTCCTAAATCCAAGACTTGCTAAACACGCACACAGCGGAAGCTGCCACATTGAGGGAATGAGGTTTAACAACCTTTCAGATCCTGATTGGCGCCGGTACTCAATCAAGGACATGCTGTGTCCCAATCTTCCTTGTCTACGACTCATCCATGGGGCAACTTGCCACACGTGCTTCCTGCATTTCTGCGAAGAGCTCCGGGGGCCATGTCATTGGCCAGCGACTGGCTGGTGCTGCACATCGAACAGTTGCTCGGCGCTAAACCCTAAACCCTAAACCCTAAACCCTAAACCCTTGGTTCAAACCCCAAACCCTGAACTCTAAACCCGAAACCCTGGAAAACATCTTCAGAGCTCAGAAGACGAAGGAATGTGTCAACGGCCCTGAGGAGATCAACTCAAGACCTGCCCGTGCTCAGGGCATCTCTTGGGGTGGTTTTTGGGGGCTTTGAGAAGACATTCCACATTGCACACACACACACACACACACACATATATATATATATATATACATATACATGTATATATACATATACATAATCTGATATAGTATACATTCTACATTCTAGACCTCATACATTACGTAGTATTGAGTATACATTTTATACTTTACATGACATCTTTAAATTTGTTTTACATACTATATAATCCTAAAGAATGTCTGGGGCGGGGGGTTCGACTCGGCTGTCGGGTGCTGTTTGGTTCAAGGCTCAAAACATGGAGCCATTTTTCGAGCTGCTCAGTCAGGACTGAGGTCTTTTATGTTTGTGGCAGTTCGCATCGGGATCCCTCCTTCTCTTGCCTTCAGTTCAAGAAGCCCCAAACCCTGCAGTCTCAAACCATTAGGGCCTGTTGGGGGTCCGTTTAGGCTTAGGGTCCTTTTTCTTTAAGGGTGCAATGCTATATAGGGCCCCACAAGGGACCCAAATTGAAAAGCTACCCCACAAACCTTCCGAAAAAAGACCCCGGCGACCACAAACTGGGGAGGAAAGCGGCTCCCACGCCCAGTTCCCGGCTCTGCCTTGGCGGCCTGCGACGGCTGGGGGTGGAACCACCGATCTCTAAAGGCAGCCGGTTTTGCCCACGGGGGTGCAATCTTTCTAGGCCTCATGCCGACCTATGTCTGGAACCCCAAGAGGCGGGATCGCCGAGCTTTGCAAAACTACAAACCTCCACCTACATCACCGATGCCGATTCAGGTCCACGGACTGCCCACGACATTAGTCGCAACAAGAACTTTGTATCAAACCTGGCCGACTACGAGACCTAAAGACCCTAAACTTAAAACCCAAATCCAGACCCCATTCAAAACACATCGCCTCCGAAAGTTCCGCACACCACGTCGGGCAGGCAGCTGCCCTCCGGCAACACCGGGGCCTTGCAGAGGCTGGCAAGGCTCAAGGCGGCCTGGTTCGAATGAGTATGAACAGAATATCAGTACCATTTATGAAACCGAAGTATGAACAATATACAGAAATGTAGCACAAGCGCACCCCTCAGCCCAACAACGCACTGTTAAAGTTACGAGAGTGAGTGTGCAGGAATGCCAACTCTCTGGGCGCTGCTCTCTCGTCTCCGCTCTCGGTGGTTTCGGGCCTGCTCTTCAGCGCCGGTCTTCGGCGATGCCTCGGAAAAGTGAGAGGCGAAGTAACCCTAAACCCTAAACCCTAAACCCTAAACCCCAAACCCTAAACCCTAAACCCGCTAGTAGCAGATAAATGCCGTTGTGGCGCCTCCAGGTCGGCCTTCTTTCCGGCGGTTTCCCTGCAGTTTCTTGGTGCGAGGTGTTGCCATATCTTGGGCTTAGGGCCTAGTGTTTTTGGGTTGTTTTTGAGTGAGGTTTCAGGTTTAGGGGTATTTATGAGTGAGGTTTCAGGTTTAGGATGTTGCTGCTGAAGGTTTGTGGCCCGACCGAACGGAGCAAAGTTGCATTAGCCTGGGGAGGCCCGGGCATGGGGTGCGGCCAAGCGACGGGACACCTGGGGCGTCCGCTGCCGTGGCTTTGCTGTACTTCTTGACTTGCACCTCATACAGCTTGACCTCGGCGCCAAACTTGACGGTGCCTTGAGGTCTGTTCTGGGCTGTTGCGATGTGCCATGATCCCTGGGAGCTCTCCCTGGACCCACCAGCTTCTTGATCGCGCTCTTTGGGAGCTCGCACCCATCCTGCCAGCATGCCAGTGCCGTGAGATGGCTGCTGGAGTCTGGGGGCGCAAGCTCGTGTTCACAGATATCATGATCACACCCGACGGTGTCTGTGGCCCTGTGCCTCCCCATGAGTCGGGACACCCCTTTCGTCGTAGCGGGAGTACCTCATCTCGTCATGCAAGGACAGTGCCGGCAAAAGATGCATGCAACAGATGTCCATGGGTCCAAAACATGCGAGAGACACTTTCCTTCGTAGTCGCCTTGCTTGAAAAGCTGCTCCGGAGGCACTAGCCTTGCATGCGATTTCAGAAACTTCTGTTCTCACACGTCTCACATGTGCCTTGCAAGTCGCAGTGCAGGTGGCCATGTGCTTGTTTGGAGGCTGCACGAGTTGCTCCATCTTTGAGCCATTACTGTACCCCCTTAATTTTCAGATCCAACATCTGCAGGTCGCCGTCCAACCCAATCAAGTTCAGCTGGGATCTCGGCGCGGCCTGCGCTCTCTTTGCAGCAAGGACCTGCGGGCCAACATATAAAAAAAAACAGACGCTCTTCGCTGCAGCATTTTTCGAATGCTTCTCACGTCTGCGCACGTAAAGCCTATGGCCCTAAACCCTAAACCCTAAACCCTAAACCCCAAACCCTAAACCCTAAACCCTAAAGCTCCGGACTGGCGCCGCCAAGAGCCGACCGCACGAAGCAATTGCGGAAAGTGCCCACGTGTGGTACTCAGCTGCCTCTTTGGCACGCATACCGACAATGAAGCATAAAAAGGCGCCAACTGTTCAAGGAGGGCCTAAGTAGGGATGCCCGTGTGTGGAAAACAGCAGGAAAGTAGATAGGAATGATGTATGACACAGTTTCTACATGGGTTTCTGCTGTCGAACTAAAGTTTGGCTTGTGCTTAGGGGGCAGAACAGAATATCTCATGAACAAAGTTCTGATACTTTTCTAACGCGGGCATGAGCTCAGGAGTTGCATGTCTCGAGAAGTCACAACGTTGGGGAGGCATGGATGGCAAGAAACTTGGCAATGGAAGCAGGATCCAGGTCTGACGTTTCCTTGTCCTGTGAGGGGCCCAGCACGCACAGCAAATTTCGGAAGTTAGTCAAAGAACATCAAAAATGCGTAGTCCATGCAGCGTAGCGTTGTTTTATTCTGACGTTGTACTTTTTTCTGGATAATGTCTAATGTATATATATAAATACATACATGTACATATATATGTATATATCTATATTTCTGAAATCGTGGTTCGCCTTCCGTTCATGTCTGACCAGATTTCTGACTCTGGAAACAGGCAAGGGGCCCACTCACATCCGAGCTCACTGTCTGAGTCTGAGCAAACTATTCATAAATCATTCAGAAGTTGCTTCAAAAATTCGCCAAATATTGTTGAGAAAAAAACTTCGAATATGTGTTGACAAATATGTTCACGAAGGCCGGTAGTCTTTTGGAAGTACCTTCAATCGCTTTCACAAACATAAATACAGTTATAACAGATTTCAGATGTGTTTAGAAAGCACTTTGTGCATACTTCAAAGAATCTGGACAGATGTTCAAGGGAGGAAACACAACCCAGAGGGCCCATTTCGCGCCCGATCGTCAACAGCCATGCTGGGCCGTACCCGTATGCTCCACAAGTGAGCACCGCGCTCAAAGGTCTGCAGGTCTGACGGCGCGGTAAGCCCATTCTGAGAATCGTTATCAAACTTTTCGACCTAGCTCCCAGGCTTTGGCAGGTGAACGAATTTCCACTGCAAGAATCTTCCTGTAATTCTTAAACCACCCGTCACAGAACCCTAATCCCTAAACTCCGACATCCCTAAACCCTAAACCACAAGAAGCACAAAAAGTCCAGAGAACCCTCTTGGCCTCATAGGTCTCCTGGTGCCGCTTCAGAGGGGTCACGCACAGCAACTCACGGGCCTAAATTCGTCCAGGCTCCGAGTTGTCTAGGAATTTAGGGATTGTTTCGGGTTTTGGAGGATTTTGGGGTTTTGGTGATTTGGGGCTTAGGGCTTTTTAGGGTTTTGGGGTTTTGGGGTTTAGGGTTTTAGGGTTTTAGGGGTTTAGGGTTTCTTTTTGCAGGGTTTGGCTCGCAAAGGAGAACAATTGGGGGCAGGGACTAGATGTGAGGTCACCATCACGACAAAACCCTAAACCCTAAACCCTAAACCCTAAACCCTAAACCCTAAACCCTAAACCCTAAACCCTAAACCGCGATAAGTTCAGTACGACCTTCAGAGGACCTCAGGTCTCTCCAGCTTCAAATCATCAGGAGACTTTTAGCCTCGCAGCCCCAACAAGCAGCAGTTAGCCCTAGCAGAGGCTAAGCAGACAGGGGTTTAGGGTTCAAGGTTTTCCTTGCCATATGGTATGAACTTTTTTGAAACTAATGTAATGTCATAGGAAATAGTATGACGTGATTGATAAAATGTGTTGGAAGAGTTCGCCCTGGCAAAGATGCGCTCGAAGGAAATCACGAGGCCGCGGCAGCCACCCGGAGAGCCTCTGCAAAAGCCCGGAACCTCACAATGGGTTTAGGGGATAGGGTTTAGGGGCTAGGGTTTAGGGAAACCATCGCAAGTTACACAAATTCGGCCAAAGCAATGCTTGCGATGCTCGTGTTTGGAGGCCCACAAGCTCGGTTTTGCTTGCCGCCTTCTGTCTGCGTGAGATCTCCGAGCAGCATCTTTGTGCAGAGCAAAAGGCGGTGCCCTAAACCCTAAACCCTAAACCCTAAGGAAAAGTGCCACAGCATTGCCAGGCATCTGTAAAATTCAAAATGGAGCTCAACGGAGTCAGGGACTGAGTCATGGGCGGCATGTAGTCTCCACAATGAGTGTTGGCCGGTTTCCTGACACAGGCCATGGACTGCCAACCGGCCTTGTCCTCGCAAGAAGCCCAGCCCAAAAGTCAGCTACACGCCCATGCCAGTCATTGCCGGTCATCCAGTTCAGGACAGTGCCCGTAGCTCATCGGTATGGGTACACTTCGACTTACAAGTGGCTCTGCTGCACAAACAGGCCCACAACCTTCAGAAGCGCAAATCATGAGGCATTGACAGCCCCTTTCGCCTTTCCAAAGTACACATGCAAAGGTGCGACGACATTGCATAGATCAAGGTGTCAAGAGGTCATCCGCATCATGTGACTCCCAGTGTCAGATCTTCAGGTCTTCCGCACTGTTCTGGAGGATGTTGAGTGTTGTCTGCGGCATCACGAGGCTGACGGCAAACTGTCATAGCCCACAACGCAATTCCAGACAGACAATGCCCATGATTGTCTCCGAGATGCATCGGGAACTTGGAGCTGAGATCCGACACATTCCGGCATAACCCCAAAGATACGGACCCCGATGCTGTCAAGAAAATGCAGCATCTTTTGCACCAGCGTCTGCATGAGAATATTCTGGCCTACTAACGTTATCATATCAGGACTAGGGCTCATCGACCGCTCGAGGTTATCGCAAGACTGGAAACAATCCGCGGAGGTGATGCTCGACATGGGGCAAAGGCTTCAGCAACTCAAGCAAGTCACGCGACTCGACAATCGTGTTTCTGCTCTTTGTGGCATTTAGGCTCCAAAGCACGAGTTTGTCAGGAGAAACTCCTACTAACTTTGCATCGTGCCGCTGACCGAGGCACTCATATCATGCACCGTACATTTGCCAGCGTAATCTTACACAGTTTTGAAGCCGTCTGCCTTTGCAGAGAAGCCACCCTGCCCACACTCAGAAACCGCACATCTCTGGGCACAGTGCTTGCACTAGTGTTACACTGCATAGCAACCTACTTTATGCACGAACCAACAGGCAGGGCAGGCAGCAAAAGCGTCTTCATGGCACTGGCCACAGGCTGTCCTTCTGCCCACATTGCCGTACAATCTTCATGAGCTTCAAAAGCAACCTTTGCCTTGGAAATGTCCTGCTGGCCAGCACTAGCGAATCCGCGCATCGTCGGCTTACCTCAAATATTGACCGAGCTACGAAATTCTTTTCCATGCACGGAGGCTGCCTCACTCAGAAGAGAGAAGTCAAGAGCTGCAGCTACACGTCAGGTGCGCGATGGGAGTTTCTGCGTGTGGAGTCAAAAAGGCCGTGCACGGTGGCCATGAAAGGCTTCTCCCCGTGCTTGGCGGCTTCATAGTTTGCTCTGAAGACCGCCTGATGCTTCAAGTGGATATAGGACAAGGTCAAAGCTGCACAAGTAAACACCGCTAGAACGATGACGCCCAGAATGTGCGCGGTAGTTTCCTGCATTCTCGGGACTTTTTGGTCCGTTTCCATCTCGAAACTGACGGCCACCCGGATGCCGGTGGAGAAAAGAAACAACGCCAGTCCATTGAGCAGGCATTTGACGGCCAGGTGTCTGTAAGCTACAATGTTCGGGTTCAAGTAGTAGCTTGCCGCAATCTCGAAGCCTGTTGGTCCTGCCGTCTCCAACCGGTACGTGTGGTAGGTTTGGGCCACACCCACATAAACTGCAATCAAGTTCAGGAACAAGACAAAGCACAGGATGAAGAAACTAACGCTGCGCAGGCATCCTTCGAGATTCGAAAAATTGAGCTCCTTCTTCATGTTGATCACATGCGAGCTGGCAGTGGTCATCAGGGATGACACAACAGCCAGTGACTGCACCGCCGAAAGCCGCTTGTCCAGCACGTTGATCTGAAAGAATCTCGGGTCGTTTTGCAGGTCCATGGATTCGCAGTGCACCAAGTTGGCGCCCTCCAAAAGACTTGGAATGCATCCTGGCTGGCTATGCGAGCGAAACTCCTGATGCTGCAGCTCAAAGCTCTCCACGTCCGCCTGACGCATTCGCAGATACCCCTTTCCACCGGGAGCTGCCATGGCCATTGATGCTACTTTGAACACCACAGCTGCAGGACAGAGAGCTGCCCCTTGCAGACCCACACGGCCTGCAAATGAACGAAGGCTTCTTGCCCCACGAAGCAGCCCAAGCAAGCCAAGCGGCGCGGCAGTCTTTTTTTGCTCTTTGTTGTAATAAGGGATCTCCTACTTGTGTATGAAGAGGTGGACGAACTCCTTCGTTCTGCACAGACAGTGAAAGCCGATCTTCGGCTCACCTCGAATGCTGACCGAGCTACGAAATTCTTTTGCATGCACGGAGGCTGCCGCATCTCAGAAGAGAAGTCAGGAGCTTCAGTTACACGTCAGGTGCGCGAGGGGAGTTTCTGCGTGTGGAGTCAAACAAGCCGTGCACGGCGGACATGAAAGGCTTTTCCTGGCGCTTGGCGGCTTCATAGTTTGCTTTGAAGACCGCCTGATGCTTCATGTGGATATAGGACAAGGTCAAAGCTGCACAAGTAAACACTGCTAGCACGACGACGCACAGAATGTCCGCGGTAGTTTCCGCCATTCTCGGGACTTTTTGGTCAGCTTCCAGCTCGAAACTGACTGCCACCCGGATGCCGGTGGAGAAAAGAAACAATGCCAGTCCGTTGAGCAGGCATTTGACGGCCAGGTGTCTGTAGGCTACAATGTTCGGGTTCAAGTAGTAGCTTGCCGCAATCTCGAAGCCTGTTGGTCCTGCCGTCTCCAACCGGTACGTGTGGTAGGTTTGGGCCACACCCACGTAAACTGCAATCAAGTTCAGGAACAAGACAAAGCACAGGATGAAGAAACTAGCGCTGCGGAGGCATCCTTCGAGAGTCTGAAAATTGAGCTCCTTCTTCATGACGATCACATGTGAGCTGGCAGTGGTCATCAGGGATGACACAACAGCCAGTGACTGCACCGCGGAAAGACGCTTGTCCAGCACGTTGATCTGAAAGAACCTCGGGTCATTTTGCAGTTCCATGGATTCGCAGTGCACCAAGTTGGCGCTCTCCAAAGCACTCGGAATGCATCCTGGCTGGCTTTGTGCGCGATACTCTTCATGCTCCAGCTCGTAGCGCGAGACCTCGGCCTGACGCATTGGACGCATTGAAAGAGATATGCTTGTCGGTGATATCACTTTGAACACCACAGCTGCAGGACTGACAGCTGCCCCTTGCAGACCCACACGGCTTGCAAATGAACGAAGGCTTCCTGCCCCACGAAGCAGCCCAAGCAAGCCAAGAGGCGCGGCAGTCTTTTTGCTCTTCGTGGCACTAAGGGAAGTCCTACTTTTGTATGAAGAGGTGGACGAACTCCTTCGTTCTGCACAGACAGTGAAAGCCGATCTTCGGCTCACCTCGAATATTGACCGAGCTACGAAATTCTTTTGCATGCACGGAGGCTGCCGCATCTCAGAAGAGAAGTCAAGAGCTGCAGTTACACGTCAGGTGCGCGAGGGGAGTTTCTGCGTGTGGAGTCAAACAGGCCGTGCACGGCGGACATGAAAGGCTTTTCCTGGCGCTTGGCGGCTTCATAGTTTGCTTTGAAGACCGCCTGATGCTTCATGTGGATATAGGACAAGGTCAAAGCTGCACAAGTAAACACTGCTAGCACGACGACGCACAGAATGTCCGCTGTAGTTTCCGCCATTCTCGGGACTTTTTGGTCAGTTTCCAGCTCGAAACTGACTGCCACCCGGATGCCGGTGGAGAAAAGAAACAACGCCAGTCCGTTGAGCAGGCATTTGACGGCCAGGTGTCTGTAGGCTACAATGTTCGGGTTCAAGTAGTAGCTTGCCGCAATCTCGAAGCCTGTTGGTCCTGCCGTCTCCAACCGGTACGTGTGGTAGGTTTGGGCCACACCCACGTAACCTGCAATCAAGTTCAGGAACAAGACAAAGCACAGGATGAAGAAACTAGCGCTGCGGAGGCATCCTTCGAGAGTCTGAAAATTGAGCTCCTTCTTCATGACGATCACATGTGAGCTGGCAGTGGTCATCAGGGATGACACAACAGCCAGTGACTGCACCGCGGAAAGACGCTTGTCCAGCACGTTGATCTGAAAGAATCTCGGGTCATTTTGCAGTTCCATGGATTCGCAGTGCACCAAGTTGGCGCTCTCCAAAGCACTCGGAATGCATCCTGGCTGGCTTTGTGCGCGATACTCTTCATGCTCCAGCTCGTAGCGCGAGACCTCGGCCTGACGCATTGGACGCATTGAAAGAGATATGCTGCTTGTCGGTGATATCACTTTGAACACCACAGCTGCAGGACTGACAGCTGCCCCTTGCAGACCCACACGGCTTGCAAATGAACGAAGGCTTCCTGCCCCACGAAGCAGCCCAAGCAAGCCAAAAGGCGCGGCAGTCTTTTTTGCTCTTCGTGGCACTAAGGGAAGTCCTACTTTTGTATGAAGAGGTGGACGAACTCCTTCGTTCTGCACAGACAGTGAAAGCCGATCTTCGGCTCACCTTTAATATTGACCGAGCTACGAAATTCCTTTCCATGCACGGAGGCTGCTGCATCTCAGAAGAGAAGTCAAGAGCTGCAGTTACACGTCAGGTGCGCGAGGGGAGTTTCTGCGTGTGGAGTCAAACAGGCCGTGCACGGCGGCCATGAAAGGCCTTTCCTGGCGCTTGGCGGCTTCATAGTTTGCTTTGAAGACCGCCTGATGCTTCATGTGGATATAGGACAAGGTCAAAGCTGCACAAGTAAACACTGCGAGCACGACGACGCACAGAATGTCTGCGGTAGTTTCCGCCATTCTCGGGACTTCGTGGTCAGTTTCCATCTCGAAACTGACTGCCACCCGGATGCCGGTGGAGAAAAGAAACAACGCCAGTCCATTGAGCAGGCATTTGACGGCCAGGTGTCGGTAGGCTACAATGTTCGGGTTCAGGTAGTAGCTAGCCGCAATCTCGAAGCCTGTTGGTCCTGCCGTCTCCAACCGGTACGTGTGGTAGGTTTGGGCCACACCCACGTAAACTGCAATCAAGTTCAGGAACAAGACAAAGCACAGGATGAAGAAACTAGCGCTGCGGAGGCATCCTTCGTGATTCTGAAAATTGAGTTGCTTCTTCATGCTGATCACGTGTGAGCTGGCAGCGGTCATCAGGGATGACACAACGGCCAGTGACTGCACTGCAGAAAGACGCTTATCCAGCACGTTGATCTGAAAGAATCTCGGGTCATTTTGCAGTTCCATGGATTCGCAGTGCACCAAGTTCGCGCTCTCCAAAGCATCCGGAATGCATCCTCGCTGGCTTTGTGCGCGATACTCTTCATGCTCCAACATTGCCGGTGATGATAGGCTTCCTGTCGGTGATACTACTTTGAACACCGCAGCTGCAGGACTGAGAGCTGCCCCTTGCAGACCCATACGGCCCGCAACTGAATGAACGAAAGCTCTGCCCCACGTGATTCTTCGCAGACGTGCTGTTGAAAACCTACCAGTAGCAATGGCACACGCTGCATGCCCCATTCTTCATGTCCAGACGGCAGACATTCTGCAGGCAGGCCAGCTCCTCTTTTCAGTCGCAATGAGCTAATGAAATCATGGGGCCCTCAGAAGTGGTCAACCTCAGCGAGGCTGACAGCATCTGAGAGCTGAACATACCACGGCTTCGCTTGCCTTTCAAGGTGAACGTGTCTCTCCGGCCCAAGCAAGCGCTACATGCTTGGCTCCGCCCGCGCCAGACGCGCAGCGGATGTGCTGCAGAGAAGATCGACACCACGTGGTTGAATTGAGTAAGGCCTAATCTGTTCCCTCGAGACGACACCGCCTCTTTTGCTAAGCCTCTGGCCGGACTCTGAGGACGACTCCTCCACTTCCTCGCGCCCTGCCTCAGCTTCTCAAATAGAACGGCAGGCAAGCACTAACCCCCTTAAATGGGTGGGGGAGCAAGCATCAGTGAACACCTTCCGCAGCCACTAGATCTGAGCCACTACAAGCTCAAACGCCGCAACCTCGACATACATCCTGGCAGTTCTTTACACCAAGCAGACCCTTCAGCCCCTGCGACCCTTTTGCCGGACAGCTGCTGAAGGCCACCAGCAGTTCCACTCATCTCGGCGCCTTGCACTGGCAGTGCACAGTGAAGGACAGCAACGGACAGTAAAGGAGTGAAAGGCCACTCTCAATTTCCCGGTTCACAGCGAATCAATTTTGAATTCCCAGGTCACCAACTGGCTCCTCGCGTGAGAGTCCGGGCCCCTCTCTTAAGCAGAATCCGTGCGGCCTGAACCCTAAACCCCCCTTTTTTTGCATCCGGACTCATTGCTGAACCCTATTATAAAACCCTAAACCCTAAACCCTGGACCATGACAGTAAGTCCAACCGTCCAACCAGCCCCCGCAACGTGCACACGCGTGAAGAGCGCTCCTGGCACCTTCCCCTTACCCTTACTGCTGGTTAGTGGGGAATGGGAGAATAAGGTGCCATACAGAATCCCTTAAAGGGTATATAGGGGATACATGGTACGTTATTCCCCCATTCCCTACTAACCAACAGTAAGTGCCAGAAAAAACTGCAGTGTTGAGCGGCATGATCGTCGGAGGCCATGTTTCGCGGTTTGGGTTCGTGCTTCCCCACCGCTACCGTCACCCGTCACCAAGATGATGCATTGGGATGTTCCCCCCTATACTAACAGTCCTTCATGGGGCTTATAGTACCCCCTATCATAAGGGGGACCATCCCAGATGGTGCACATGATTCTCAGCTAGACAAAAGGTGCATCAGAAATCGGAATGTGCGATCTTCTGTGACCAAAGCACGCAAACACAACACGTGTCATAGAGCGTCATACAGCCCCCCTGCTTAGGACTTAAAGCTTCTTAGACATAGACCAGATCCGGGCCAGAGCACCGGGGTCTGCGGCCACGGTCTGTGGAGGCTTTCGGCGCGATACGCCCGTCCTCCGTCGAGACAGCACAGGCACTTTTGTCTTAGATCCTTCAAAGATGTCATGATGATGGCTGGGGGTGGAGATCTGGGGGTTTACGATATCAGGGGTACCATCTTGGGGTCCTTTCTATTAGGGGATCCTACAATTTGGGGGTGTAAATTGGGGGGTCCCTTATTATCGCGAACCCCCAATTCTGCAGGTGTAGAGGGCCCAGCAGCAGTGGAGGAAGCACGAACCCGTTTGAAGCTCTGAGAAGCGCGTGCTTGTGCCCGTCATGTGCTGCAACTCCACTGGAAGATCGTTCAGGCACATGGTGCCTTGCAGATTCTGTGTTCTCGCGAACCCCAAAAGGCTCATGTTGAATTGGCTTTAGGCCTTCAATAACAGGCTGTCTGTTGTGGCCTGAACCGTCCGAGCCACGTCACCAATTGCTAGCCTGGCTGTGCCTCGTGCCTAAACACACATGCTGTCCTCCAGCACGACACGCTGAAACTCTTCCAGGGTCACTTCACCGTCCTGCGCGGCTACTCGAGCACTGGACAGGTTCCACGGCGGAGGCATGTGAGTAATGAAACTACTTCTCGCGTCTTCCATTGACGAAGATCTGCCCGAGCCTGCTCCCTGAACTTCCCCAGGAGTGCGGTGACATTACCCTCGGCTGACAGGGAGCTAAGACATTACCAACAAGAATCAATTTTCTTTATAAAATCAAAATAGTAACAAGAATGATGATGACAGTATAACAAATGTCAACACCGGAACTTGTCTGAGCACTCGGTCCTCAAGTTTCCGGGAGATACTCTACGACCACTGAGTATCACACAATGCTTTCTTTGCGGTCTAACTGTGTATTCTGCTGGGGCATAACCCGACTGACTGTGTATCTCCAAGAATGAAGGCCGCCTGCCGGCAGAGCAAGTGCTTGTTGCTTGTACCATGTTGCGGCATTCAATGTAGGATAGCCGCATGGAACACGCGATGGAAGTTTGTTGCAAAGTAACCGGGTGGTTTTCTTGCTCCTGCAAGCCACGGCCTGCAAACAACAGCACAAAACGAACGAACTTGAACAGCCTAAATACTAAACACCAGACGGCCAGTATAACAATGGTTTTGCGGAAACAGTGTCAAATTTGAGCTCTAAAGTCGCCCAGCATGCGTAGAGCCTCTCTCCATCGAATCGTGCTGCTGAGCGACCTCGAACTCGAACCTCGCAGCAAAACACGGTGCTGCTGGAACTCCCAAACTCATGGCCGGGTGCAAGGGTATCCGAAATAGAAAGAAGCCCACAGGGGCCCCACTACAGTAGTTGAGGGAACCTGGGCATCTGCGCAGCCTTGCAACACCATGCTCTTGCACCAAGCCACGCATCGCTTTCAAGCATCTCCTTGATGTCCAGGAGCGGAAGGGCGCCTCAGAAATGCTGGGCGGTTTAGGGGTTTAGGGGTTTAGGGGCTTAGGGGCTTAGGGGTTTAGGGGCTTAGGGGCTTAGGGGTTTAGGGGTTTAGGGGTTTAGGGGTTTGGGGCTTTAGGGGCATGGTGACCAATGACTGCACCCCAAGTGGCCGGTTCTTTGCAAGTCCATGTCGTTGAAGAGGCACGTAACCTTACCATCCGCCCGATGCTGACAAGAACTTGGCGCATCCGAAAAGGGTCTGAGAGGCCGACTACCTGAAGACTGCACTCTTCCTTCTCCTGTTTCAGAGTGGAACCGTGAGTTAGTCTGTGCACCCGATGCCACGTGAACATGTTGGAAAGAAGCCTGAATGGCATCGTTCAGCAGACCCTCGTATTCAATGAAGTTGTCCGAAGCCTCGTCTGAAGGCACCACAATAAGAAGCCGATGGAAGCCACACATGGCTTTACAGCTTCGTACTAGCTGCTAGCTGACAGGCTTGCCTGCTCGACGCGGATGTAGTCCTGATGCTGCAGCTGCCCACAGCTCAGGCACACAAGTCGACTTCTTTGCGGTGCCAGGGTTCCTTTTCTCGCACTTCTGTATTCGCGCGCATAATGCAGTCGGAACTTTCGCAGAGCGTCGAAGTAAGAGGCGCCTTCGGCAATTTGCAGTAAGCGTGGACGCAACGTAGGTTCCGCTGCAGTGGCTGTGCGCTGAAAGACGCCGACCATATGGAGAGTGAAGAGTGCAGTCGCAAGCCATGAGCACAACTGGGCGGAGCATTCCCGCTACTTCGAGCAGCAACTGCTTTGAATAGGTTCCATGTCTGCATCACTATCCAACTTGCCACTCATTGATGAGAGTGCTTGCTCGCACTCTCTTCATTGTCGCCCGACTGGTCTGCCAGTGGTGGTAGCTATGCTACGGCTCATGTGTGGCTGCACGTTTAAATGCTCTCAAGCGTACTAGCCTGATGGCAGGCTAGCTGCAGCTGACCCTAGAAACAAAAGTTCACAACAGTTCCTGTCCGCCAAGCTCCTGCTGACAGATGGATGGGAAGTCACCAATTCAGCCATGGAAATGGGAAATGCCTGCGCGCAGGCAAACGTGCAACTACTCTGCACCCTGGGCCTGACTTGGGGGAACCCCCGCCCCTCCACCTATGAGTATGATAGAATCAACAGCGCAAGACACAGTTCATGCCCGGTCGCAACTGCTTCGCGCAATCACGACTTGACTTAACGAAAGCTTGGCCTAGCGTGCCCCAAACCCGCTGAAAGCCCCCCTGGCTCCCCCGAACCTTTGACAGGTCTTTGCCCCACACTCGCTTGGATCTGCAGTTCAGGATCGCCGTCTGCGCAAGCTGATTTGCTAGCGTCTGTTGAGTGTGTTTCTCTCAATCGTGTGTTTCGGAGTAGCCCTTTAGACCCCTGGCTATCGTGGCGACTAACTATCGCGCCCCGAGCCCCTTGAAGCACTGCAGCACCCTTAACTCCCAAACGTTTGACAGGTCATACGCGACACTCGCCTCACGTCGCAATACACCGCCGGAGCAACCGCCACCCCACTAACGTCGGCCACGACCGGCCCACGCACCCGCACATTCACAAGTCTTGGCTGGATCTCTAGCCGTCTGTGCGAGCTCATTTGTGTACATTGTTCCCCAAACAGTCTACTGTTGGGGTTCTAAATTCATTTAAGGATTGCCGACATTCTGAGGACTGTTGCCGGGTTGCTGGGCTCCTTGTCTCCCTTTGTCTCCCTTTGTCTCCCTTTGTCTCCCTTTGTCTCCCTTTGTCTCCCTTTGTCTCCCTTTGTCTCCCTTTGTCTCCCTTCATGTGGGTGGCTTTGCCGGGTTGCTGTGCTTTGTCTCCCTTTGTCTCTCGTCGTCTACCGTGTTTCTTTGACGCGCCTTTGACTGTTTGGGGTCGTCGGTGGTGTGATTTTCCCGTGTCTTGCGGATAGCTCTTAGGTTCGCGGTCTTTGTGAGCATTTTCTGTATTTCTCTCTCAAAAGATATCCCGATGTGTGTGTGTGTGCATTTCTTTCAACATTGACCGCCCACCTCCCCCTGCTCATGATGCAACTATTCACCCACCGGCTGAATTCAAGCCTAGCTCCGCTAGCTTTCGTGATGAACATCTGCGGCCCTAGAACGTTTGTCAGTGGCCTTCGGAGGCATCAAGCACCGCCAGCCACCGCCATGCTCGCCTGTGGCACTCACACAACCAAGGCCTTGCGGCTCCGCAACATAGGCATCTTGAAACAACCTTTGCGTCAAGAATCCGCTCTTCAACTCACCTAAACTTCGGAACGCTACGCTTGGGAACTGAAGGAAACCCATCGAAACCCTACACCCATCCCAAATGCTGACCTTGTCCTGAAGACCCGGCCAGTGTGGATGGCCGGTCCAGGAAGCGGTCTCTAGCCTTGGTGGCACGCTATCGAAGATGAGTGACAGCAATGATCGCCGTAGTGTTCGTCGTGGTGGCTGTGGCGGCAGCCGTGGTAGCGTTAGCGGCGGTGCTCGTGGTGATAGCAACTAAGACCAAAATATGAGCAATCATCATAACGAAAATGATAGGAATAAGAAGAGCCACAATAAAGCACTTAACCCCCACCCCCCCCCCTCCACCCACCCCGCCTCCACCCACCCCCCCAGCATAACTAAACCAAGCCAAAAGCCTGAACCCAGGCAGCCCTATAGTTATGGTAGTAGTCGTAGTCGTAGAAGTCGTAGTCGTAGCAGTCGTCGTGGTGGCAGTGGTGGTAGTGGCGGTAGTGGTGGTAGTGGTGCACACGAAGCGGGCTCATGAAAGAGCCTGCAAGGCAGAATGCAGGTGCAAGCACCAAAACGTGCACGGGACTGTGGCGAGAACACGGTTTGCACCGCACGCACACCTGGTAGAGATTTGCCTCATGGAACGATGCAGAAGCCCTGGTTACGATGTCAGGAGTGTTCGGATCACGCAGCGCCTTGGCGATCCAAAAGGTGCGTCGCGCCGAGGCGAGAGCCCAGAGCCAGAGCCCGGCACCACACGGTAGCACCAAGCTCAACGCAGGAGGGTCATCACAGTCAGAAGAATTCAGAAAAATAGCAAGTATCAGCTGCAATCATCGTACTGGTGGCTGTTGCAGCAACACTTTGGACAAAGCAGTGCGAAACAGTCACAGCAATTATAACAAAAAGTGACTGAATAAGCGCACAGAAAGCTTCAGGGCCCTGTCTTGCCAGGCAGCTCTTGCAAAATATCCGGGAAATCGTCCTCTGCACTGCCTTAGTCTTGTTCTGTTTCGGTTCGTGGTGCATGGGTAGATACAAAGAGGGCTATAACCCCATATAGTGTACTTATAAACCCATGAACCACCAAGTACAATAGCAGCCCCACGGCACTGCAGGGTTGCAAAGCGCGACTCTAGGTTTTGGGTTTTTGCCACCCGCCTAAGGGTTTAGGTTTTGGGGTTTAGGGAGCAATGGCCACAGCCCATTCTGCCGAGCCGCACTTGGATGCAAATGTTGCCAAGAGATACTGGTTTCCCACCTGCAGCTTCCGTGAACAAGTACGGCATGCCGAGGTAGATTACGGGCAAGGCAAGCAGAACATGCCCAACTGCCACCCACAAACTGCTTCCATCTTACTAAAGGCCCACTGCGCAGCAATTCTTGCATCCGTTGGCACCCAGAAGCTGTGCCGCTTTTTCAGCCGGGCGGCCGCTCCCCCACCCTGGTGCACGAGGCGTCGGAGGAATGCTCTGATCAAGCATGGGTTCCTCAGACTGGGGCAACAGAAAGTATGACAGTGAGTTACTGATCTGTATTCTGGGCCTTGACCCTCAACTACAAAGGGAAAAACTTTGATGCAGATCACCCAACGCCTGCTTCGGGCAGAGTTGCCCAGCACCCCATATGAGAATTCATGCGTGTCTCCAGCACTTCTACAACCCGCAACATCCTTACGCCCTTTTATGGGAGCCTTGTTTTGAACACCATGACAGATGCTGCGTCCACCATGAAATGGTGCGGGCAAACCTACCGGTGGGAAATAAACCGCGGGCACAGCTCCCCCCCACTTGTGGAAATAGACTACTGAAATTTCAGCGTTTTGGGCTTGAAGAGGCTCCCCGGCTCCCCCCCCGCCACCACGGAACTAGACCACTAGAATTGCATTGTTTGAGGCGTTTGTTTTCCCCAAAACCCCGCCCCAGCTCCCCCACCCCACGGGCTATGGGTATAGAAAACCCTAAGAACCAAAAGCAGGCAAGCAGGCAGCAAGCAAAGGGGTTGGCCTCGCGGGCCTGATTGGCCTCGCGGGCCTTGTTTTGCAGCAGAAGCTGTGAGCATCGATGCTGCCGGATGGGGACCTGTGTGCCAAAGAAAGGCTGTACATCATGACATCCCAAAAAAGGAGTGTTGGCACACAGTTAGCCGCTTCATGCGGGCTTTTCTACGGACTCTTTGCTCCTTCCGGAGATTGGCCCTACGAGCTTCTTCTATCTCATCTTCGGCCGTCTGGACCACATTCAGAGTCCCCAAGCGCCTGAACTTGCCGAATAACTCGTCAATCATTTCTTTGGTAAGTCCGTCGGCATACTGGCGCCAGGTTGGCACCCAATGAAGGATCAAGACTCCTTCTTGCACCAGCTGTCTTGCCGCCATGATGTCAAGTGACACTTGGCGTTCCGTAGCCAGTTGCCCTGAGCCCGTGACATGGTCGTAGAGGCTTTTCGCGTCGCTGACCAAGTGGCCCTTGAACTGCAAGTCTGCGCGCCAGGTCGCCTCCACTTCCACCTTGCCCAGGTAGAGCGCCTCCAGCAGCTTCAGGTTGTAGACCAAACGGTCCGACGTCGTAGCCAAACTGCAACACTCTGCCGCCATCGAGCTGCGAACAACACGTGACACCTTGTTCGAGTGGAACTCCAGAATGCTGCCCTTTCCACTGCCAGTGAGCACACGCTGGTCTGTTACAAAATGGACTTCTCCACGTTGAGCCGAGTTGTCTGAGGCCTTTCCAAGAGAGGCATCGAAGTAGCTCACCAAGAGGGGTTCGCCTTGCAACGTCTGGAGCTTGAGGATGGCCATGCCTTCCTTAGCTGTAGCTTGTACTTGACGGAGGAGGTCGTTGGCAGCCTTGAGGTCCTTCACCTGGGGGTTGCCGACCTTCTGGGCCAAAGAGCTCACCTGGAAGAGGAACTCCGGGAGAACCAAGTGCACTGGCCAGCGCATTTGTGCTACAAGACGTCGTAGTTCTTTAAGTCCTGCAGCTCCCAGGCTGGCGTCGTCCTTCTCGACAGGAACCACAGCGGGCTTCAACTCCAAGATGTAGTTGTTCATGTCGTTGTAGAACACCTGGTCTCGGACGTAGATCTGCATCCCTAGGTAGGAGCATGGCTTGTCGGTGACTTGGATCCACTCCTTGATTTTGAAGCTCGCGTCAATCGCCTTCCTGGTTTCTTCAGACGTCTGGCCATCTTCCAACGCCAAGAAACCATCATCAACGTGTAAGCAGAGAATTGCTGTTACCAGCAGAGATTGTCCTCGGCGAACACGTTTCACGAACGTGGCTGGCGAAAAGCTAAGTTCTTCAAAGCCACACCGTTGGAGAAGCTCCTTTGCTTGGATATACCAGAGACGTGGCGCCTCACTGAGACCATAGGCGCTCTTCAGTATACGCCAGAGGACTGCAGCGGACGCGCATTTGAGATCACCAGGGGGGCGGCAGTAAAGGTCTCTCTTGACTTCCTTGCCACTCAAGAAGGCGGTTGAAACGTCGAAGAGCCAGAAAGACCACTTCTTCATCAGCCCAATCGTCATCGCCAGCCTGACCGCCGTCATCTGGGTCGTCGGTGCGTCTGTTCGCAAAGTGCCGCAGTCTGGATCCAGGTGGCCCGGAAGCACTATACGGCTCTTGGCAAGGAGCTCCTTGGCTCCTGCTATGGCCTTGTTCACTCTTACCACACGTGCTGGCACCTTGAAGATTCTCGAGGTCGGAATCTTCTCTGCTTCTCCAGGACCCAGCTGTTCGATGACCTTGTTCTCGATCCAGGCGGACCACTCCTTGGCGTCGGACTTGTCGAAGGCCGCCCGCTCCTCAGGGGAGAAGGCACGAGGGTCCAGTTCCTTGCCATTAGCCTTCATTTTCAAAAGAAAGGCTTGCGTCACGAGGATATGGCTGGTGAGGTCGCGAACGGCGGCCTCGAAAAGCTCCGAGTCGGGAAGGTGCACGACGAAGGTCTCCCGGTCTCCTTGCCCTTGGACACGTAGAGTTTCTCCGCGGTGCTTTTGCCTTTCTTCAGGATTGCTTTGGCCTCTTTGATTTCCCCTTGTCGCAGATGTGACAGGTCCCGCTTCAGGAAGAGAGAAAGGCCCCGCCACATGTGCGGACATCTTCGTCTCGGCCTTGCAGCAACTTCTGAAGAAGACTCCCTCCCCACCAAGATTTGCGAAGGGTTCTCCCCGTACATCAAAGTCACCCGTGACTTGCCACCACGAGGTCCTGGATGCTGTAGACGTTTGCGAGGTCGCCGGTGTACACGCGCCGCAGACAAGGGCATGTCCAGCAAGTGCGAGAGTTGCTCAACTTCTCGTCGAGGTAGCCATTCATTGGCTCTCAGGCGTTGTCCAGTGAGCTCGCCCTCGGACACGGCAGTGAGGACGTAGTTGGCAAAGTCCGTGGTCTTCACCCGTTTCAACTGCTCTTCAGGATCTTCTTGTTCATCCCGTTGTCGCTTTCGTTCTTGCCAGCGTCGAAGCTGAACTGGAAGATCATCGAGATGATCATAGACATTCGCCGGTGGATCCGGCGAGGGCACAGGCGGCGCTTGATCCCAAACAGCTTCCTCTTCGACGTCCGAGGGGCCGTCCAGCTCAGCAGCACAAGGTCCAAAAGGAACATCGGGGATAGGTTCATCCACTGGTGACTCCTCGGCTTGCTCTTCACGAGGACGTCGTAGTCGGGCTCGAAAACGTTGCAGACGGGGATCCAAAGGACCTTTAATCAGCTTTTTGACTGACTTCAGTCCAGCCATCATTCTCCGTGCCTCGGAGAGTTTGCGGCCAGCTCCACTCACTCGCCTCTTAGACGATATCCCGGGGCCCTGGGCAGAGAAAGGCGCCTCAGGTTCTTCAGGCGGGCCTGGTTCGTCAGAGATGTCGATATAGCCTTTTGCCAAATCCAGCGCAGCCTCGTCCCGCAAGTCATGGCGGTTCGCATCCTCGACGGTGGCCCCCTTCAGGTTTGCCCCTGAGACCAGCAGACACCGGCCTCGCCATGACACAAAATATCTGTCAGCGCCTTCCGGAACCAAAACTATGGCTGGCCCCCTCCATGCTCCAATGCCCTTTTTGTATCGACGGTCTTGTGGTTGAGCTGGCGACCAAAAATACACCATCTCGCCTGGTGCATAGGAACGACGTTCTCCAGCCGGGGCTCGACGAAGGGCACGTTTAATCTTTTCCAGCACATCGCCTCTCAAGAGAGCAATGCGCGCCGCCGCTCGAAGTTCTGCAGCGCGCGCCACCTCGCCGTCAATGCTCAACGCAAAACCCATGCTCTTCCGGGACCAGACGTCATCATCGAGGAGTTCCGGAAAACAAGCCTGTCTCCCAAACAAAAGGAAGTGCGCACTGTGGCCTCCGCGACTGATGACGGAGTTTTTCGCCTGGCAGGCCGCCGCCAAGCCCAGCTTCAGCTGAAGACGGCCCGTAAGCTGCTTCTCCTCCACAACGGCTTGGACAGCAACACCAAGCAAAGCGCCGTGACGTTCTGCATAGCCATTGCTCCAAGGGCTGTGCGAACCGACAAACTCGCTGTGAATGCTGTGGGCTTCCAACATCTGGATGAACTCAGTCTCCCACTCGCCACCCTGGTCAAGGCGGATGGTCTGAGGTGGACCGAAAAGCGAGATCCACCTCGACAAAAACTTGGCCGCCACATGTCCCGGACTGCGGTTCTTGAGCAACTTGGCCTGGCGGTAGGTCGTAGCCTCGTCCACAACCGACAGGGCCACGTAGACGCCACCTTTGTAGTCATGAAGGTACTTGAGGTCAGCATGGACACAAGTATTGAAGACCACAGCTCTCACCTCAGGCCGTGAAGGGTGTGGGCGCTTAGGCGGACAAGAGAGTTGGCAAGACGGACATTGCAGCTGCTGAGCCATCTTGACGGTGTCATCGGAAGCTCCTGCATGCTGGAGCATGCGCATCAGGCCTTCCGTAGTTGGGTGACCAAGCCGGCGATGAAGCATCATCAGGCGTTCCATTTTGTCGGTCGGCGGCAGGTCCTTGAGATTTGAGGACACCTGTGGCGGGGAAGCCATTTCTGCCACCTCACTATTCTGATCCAGATGCATGCCTTCATGGTCGCTATGTTCTGGGCCGCCGCCTTCAGCCCAAGCATCATGAGGGAACACCAAGCGCGCACTCTTGAAGTCTTGAGAGTCCTCCATGAACCGCTCCTCCGGCACCAAAGGGGGGGTCAAGAAGGTCTCCGTCCGCTTTCGCCGTGAATTTTCGCCCTTCAGGAAATCTTCTGCTCCAAGAACAACGGCCTCAGCGAATTTGTTGGTGTACCCGCCGGTGAACTCAGCCATTGAACACCAACGACCACGTACTCGAACTCCTGACAGACACGGACTGTGTCGATGTCCTCCGCTGCAAAGACGACAGGCCCGTTTGAGAATTTCACGCTGGCCCGTCAAAAGGGTCGGCTTACGCAAGTGGAGGCCTCGCGCTTGAGGATCCCATTCAGCATCAGGTCGACGAAGCCCAAAAGCGCACATGTCGGTACGTTGTTTTGGAAGGCCCTCCCAAGTGTCAATCACCACAGGTTCCTTCCATGCTCTCGAGGAAAGAGGATTCTCCCCCAAAACAGCGCCCCCACGGGCTCGATGCGCAAAGAAGACGTCCTGGACCCACCCCAGCATCTTGCGTTGTTCCATTCTTCGAGCCGCCAATCTTTCAAGGTACTCAGCGCTGCGAAATCCGAAAGTTCGAAGCTCTGACCAGACCGCGCTCGGAAAAGCCACCACCAGGAAGTCAGGATCGAACTCGCGGATGTACTCAGAGGCCTGGCGTTGGTCTTGGGGCTCCAACAAGTTGTAGTTCGGGAGCGTCAAAGGCTCCCCGACCTCCCATCCTCGGTGGTGCGCCGCAAAACTCACGGCCATGGTCCAAGTGAAGATCTCGATGATTCTCCAAGGTCCTGGGCGACGCCGGGGTCGAAGCACTCCATCCTGGCAGCTTGTCACCAACACGCTTGGCTCACAAAGCAACGTTGTGGTAGAGGACGTCTGCGCTGTACGGCCTAAGTACTTCACATCACCCATTGCCGCGTTGATCTTCTTCCTCATGTTCTTGTGGAAGTATCTCGTTCGGCTCTTGTCCGGGATCAACTCTTCTTGGTCGCTCAGGTCCTCGAACTCCAGGGCGATGTGCTTCTCAACGTCCTCCTTAGCTGGCAGGAGCTCCTCGTCGTCATCGGCGATCGGCTCCTCTTGGATCACTCCAAACTCGTGGCTGCTGATGCTTTCCACCTCGCTCTCCGAGCTCTCCTTCGAGAACTCCGAACCAGTCTCGTCGGCATCGGGGAGCTGCTGGATCACCTTTACTCCAAGATCACTTTCCAACAGATCAAGCCATTGTCGTTCGTTCTCTCGTCGTCTCTGCTCTCCGAAATCTCCAAAGAAGTCAGGCTCCTCTCGAGCCTCCTCCTCGGACTCTTCTTCGTCAGTCTCCGCCTGCTGGGATCTCTGGCACTCGTCACCAGTTGCAACAAAGGCCAAGCTATGAGGTCTCTCTCAAGAGCTGAACCTGTTCCTTCAGGTTCGGTGCAGCCAAGGGGTCGACGGAGTCCGCAGCAAAGTTCAGGATACTCAGCGCTGGATGCCGAGTGGCGCTCAAGACCATGGGGTGCCACTCGCCAAAAAACTGGACAGCCTTGGTGGTGAAGTTGAAGCAGGTTCCCCACCTGGCCAGCTCCGATGGTCCGACCAGGCCTGGACAGGCCTCAGCTCCACCTCCCACCGCGCTCATCCGGATCGCGGTGTTCTTGCCATAGATGCCGGCGGGATAGACGAAGGCCTTCTCCGACAACTCAGGTTGACCAGAGCCGAACTGGAACGTCTCGTTCTCCTCCACCTCCATCCATGCGTAGCCTAGCCGACGAAGTTCTTGTTGAAGCTCAAGGTGCCATCGCCATCCAGCTACAGCCGTCCTACACCCCGAGTCCAAGATCACCTGTCCAACGGGATGCGTCGTGGTCGCCGTCAAAACCGAGCTGGTGGAAGTGTTCGGCACACACGCAGTCGATGACGAACTTGTCAACACTCCATGGCGACAGCTCCACAGAAGCACGTTCTTTAGGTCACACTGTTTGCACCGTGCCTGGTGACCATGCTGATTTGCTGTCCACACCAAGGACTCATAGTTGTGAGGGCATCTGGCCTGCGCTTCGGAAGGTCGTGGAGCTCCAGAGGATGGCTTGGTTCTCCTGCCGTCCCATTGGGCACGCCACATCTGAAAGCGGAAATTCTCCAAGTCGCTCTTCATCACCGAGGAAGCCTTGTCTCTCCCTCGTTCGTCCTTCTTGCTGGGCGGTTGCAGGCTCCCAGCCAAAGGCAAGGCTGGCGAAAGAGGACAATGCTCCCGAGGATATGGCTGACCCAAAGGCATCGTGGACGAAGTTGCTGGCAACTCTGTTCTGGAATTCCCACGGATCGGCAAAGGAAGCTGCTGCCGGCCAAGTTCCTCTTCTTCTTCCCGCTGGAGCAGGTGCTTGAGCGCCTTCTTGTCCTCCTTCGTGAACGTGTCCACCGCCGCCAACACCTCCAAGGGCTTCATCTTCACTCCGCGGTCGGACTTGGAAGTCTTGTCCACTGCACTCTTCGGCACACGTATGTCTCGCATAGGGCGTGGTGGAAGCTCGTCCTCGGTCCAAACGTTGCTCTCCTTGGCGCCAGGGTCGGCTCCAAGCATCAACCAACCACGCTTGGAGTGCAGCTTGTGACCACACTCTGGGCAGAACTTGCAATGGACCGAGACGGGCTGCTTGCACGAGGGGCACTCTGGGGAAGGAATTCCTGGAGAGGCGTCCGTAGTTCCAACCATGAACGTGAAGTTGGTAAAGTTCACCTCCCTCGCGGCAGTCTCAGGCTTCTTGTGCGGCGGGTCCCGGCCGCTCACCACATTGGGACACTGACTGTCTCCCTTCCAGTGGCCTCTCTGTCCGCATGAGGAGCAAGTGCTCATCCGCTTCTTCTCCGCCAAAGATCTTGTAGAGCTCGAACTGGGTGTAGCTTTTGACCATCCACGGGCCTTCCGAACTCCGGCAGTCTTGGCCTTGGCCTTCCAACCAGCAGCGAAAGCTTCATAGACTTCCTGCTCCGAGGCGACATCAGGGATGGCTCCTCCATCTTCTTCCCCATCCTCCAAGTCTTCCTCCTCGTCGGGCAAAAGCTCACCTTCTGGCAGGGGTTCCAGGCTCTCACCAAGCACAAATTCTTGCTCCAAGTCTTCCTCGGCCTCGAATTCTTCTGTCTCTTCTTGAGCCACAGCCAGGTGTGCACCATGCCTTCGAAAGGTCTTGGGCCTGGAGGACGCCGAGGACATAGAGCTCGCCGTGGTAGATGTCGATGACGAAGTAGACGACGGTCGGGTTGAATGGCGGGAAGCTGCGCCACTGCCACCCAGGTACGGTACTCGCCTCTCCTCCTCGTGGATATGCGAGCAGCGATGTCTCAAAGCTTTTTCGATGGCATCCGCGTCATAGGTACCACCAGCTGAGTAGAAAACGTCCAAGCGGTCTCGTCGGCTCAGCGACGCCTTGTTGAGCAGTTTCTGTGCCCATGCTCGGTTGGACCAGGTGGAGTCGGGGTCCTCGATGACATAGTTCATGCGCAGCCTTTTCATGCCGGCGACATAGCTGGCAACCGACTGTCCTGGGAGACGCCGGTAAAGACTAAGCTCCTTCTCTGCCCTCTCGAAGCTCTCCGCCGTGGACTCGCCGAAGGCCTCCTGCAAGATGACCCACATCACAGTCAAGCCCCCGGAGGCGGTGTAGTCTGACAAGGGTCTCTGGTCCAAGACGTCCCTTGCCTCACCCCGGGTCGACAGGTACACCAGCATTGCCAACTCGGCAGGCTCGAGGCGATACAAGTGCTCCTGAGCTTCTGTGGCTCGTCTCCAAGCCTTGAACTTTCGCCTGTCACCACTGAACTCCTCCACCTTGACTGAGCCGATGGAGCTTTTTGGGCGCTCCGTCTCCCTCACCCTCTTTCGCAACATGCTGCGCAAGTCTGACGTGGCAGCACTTGACGACGTCTCTCCGCTGTCCTTGCCGTTGAGCTCTTCCATGAGTCTCCTCCTGGAAGTTGACGGGGAAGGGGAGCAACCTTGGACTGTGCCACTCTTGACGTCCCCTGGCGACCTAGCCACGGGAGTTGGTCCGTCACGGGGACCCTGTGCATGGGGTATCTCCAACGGCGTAGACGAAGTCGCCGCTGTCATAGAGGTCGGCATCGGAAACGGTGGTGGCATGGCCCAAGGACTTGGGGGCCACATGCCCCAAGGAAGAGGTAGTGCATACGGAGGTCCTAGTGCGCCTGGAAGAGCTTGACAAGGTCCAGGCATTGCAGCAGGCCACCCTGGAGAAAGGCCAGGATGTGGAAAACCAGGCGGCGGCATCCACTGTCCAGGCATCGCCATTCCGTTGGCTTGCTCTCCAAGCAAACCGGCTCCCACGCTAGCCCCACCCATCTCGAAGGTAGGAGTCGCGGAAGTCGGGCCCCAGGCAGCGCCCTCTAACGTCCTTGCTGTTGCCGCTGGCGTCCCAGTCCCCAACTGACTGTGTCCACCAGCCGCGTTCATCGCCGCCCAAGGATCAGCAGCAGGCTGGTCCCATGGATCACTCTCATCATCGCTGCTGCTAGGAACCGGAGGCATCCGATCGCCAGCAGCAGCCGCAGCCATCAGCAAGCTCAAGGGCAGGCAGGCGCAGCCTAACCTAAACCACAAACCTCAAGCTCACGCTACCAATATGGGTATAGAAAACCCTAAGAACCAAAAGCAGGCAAGCAGGCAGCAAGCAAAGGGGTTGGCCTCGCGGGCCTGATTGGCCTCGCGGGCCTTGTTTTGCAGCAGAAGCTGTGAGCATCGATGCTGCCGGATGGGGACCTGTGTGCCAAAGAAAGGCTGTACATCATGACACGGGCATGGACTGCTGGAAGTCCCGCTTTTGAGCAGTCTGTTTCCACACCTCTCGGGGGAAATAGACTGCTGGAATTTCTGTTTGGGTAGTCCATTTCCGCTTAAGAAGTTCGGCTTTGGCCGGTCTAATATTTCCTGAAAAATCCCAGCCCAGCCCGGGAAAGCAGGCAATGCCCCCCCACGTCTGCAGACAACTGAACCAACTAAGCACTCGAGCCAGGAGAAGGACATGGCAGCTATCATGCTCGGTCATTGTTGTAGCGTGGTATGTAAGACAAGCTGGTTGCAAATCATAGTTGGCAGAAGCTTTTCATTGTAGGATCCACATGCGCCCCTTTCCCGCCCACGAGGCATCCATAAACCCTAGACCTTGAAACTGAGATTTTTGGGGCTCAAGAGACTCTTTTCTGCGAACCATGGAACCTGCAAAACCTCTAAGCTCCGCTAGGTCCCAAAAGCCCAAAAGCTTAAACCCTTGAACCGTGAACCCTCTCTCTCCATCTGGGCTGGGAGGGGATGCCGGAAAAAAGCAGCATGCACGAACGGACCGTGGACCCCAAACCCAAAACCCTGAAAACTTAACCCTAAACCCAAGACCCTAAACCCAAAACCCTAAACCCAAAAAACCCTCAACCCCAAAAACCCAAAACCCCAGAAAACCCTCAACCCCAAAAAACCCTAGCCCCCCAAAAAGCCCATTCTTTTCCGAGGCTCCTCGTTGCGAGCGCCTGCCGGAAGCCCTCGTCGCTGAGTGGCGGCTCCGGGAGCTGTGGGTGGCGGCCCTCGGCTTTCGGGCTTGGGAAATGGGGCGTAGATACTCTACATCAGTAAAAAAATACATAAATATACATAAATATTTATATATATATAGAAATATATTATAAGCTATTATGTACAACAAATATTTAATGTAATTATATTATATTATATTATATTATATTATATTATATTATATTATATTATATTATATTATATTATATTATATTATATTATATTATATTATATTATATTATATATACATTATATATATATATACACTTAATACGTAATTAGATTTCTACATACATATACATTTGCATTAGTGCTCAAAGGAACCGAGTCGTAGGCCCAGTAGGCGAAGCCGAATTAGGAGGCAAAGCCGCATTCGTCGAAGACGCACTGGGGGCGAAGACGCGCTACAGTAGGCGGCGAAGACGATGTGCGAACGATGTGAAGCCGAAATAGGAGGCGAAGATGCATTGCGAAGCCAAACTTGGAGGCGAAGACGCATTGCAAAGCGGTCTTGCAAACACACAGTTGGGACAAGCTTCATCCCTCAGGGACTGCATGTGTGACTCAGACTAGAACCTTGGCCATAGGAAAAGGACGAAGCACCATAGTACTTGCGACGTTTCGGCTTGCGCAGACTTCCAGACTTGACAAGTCACGGATTTCAAGCCCCATGGAGTTTGCAGTGTCTTTCCACACGCGCAATGCTTGTGCGTGGTCTTGGACAGTGCTTTTCTGAGTGTGTGATCTTCAGGTGTCGTGCATGTGCTTTCGGAAGGCTGCTGCGCTTCTCGATTTCTGCGCGTTTAGGGACGGTTGAGGCCACCGAGTTTAGGGTTGAGGGGCTCACGCGCCAGAAAACAGGAGAGGTTTCACCATCAGAAAGGGCTCGGAGCATCCTACACGACCAATCCGGGGCCGTGCGCGACTGGGGCAATACCGCAAGAGCCTGTGCACAAAAGCCTTGCTGCATTTCCGTGCTTGCTTGCGATGTCTGCACTTTCATCAAAGACGACTATCCTCGGGCGTGTCGCAGCGCGGATTAATGGTATTTTCGGTGCCGTACGGTCCAGACCCCCTTGACGTTCTCGGTCTGGATCACTGATGATGATGATGATGATGATCATGAGCGAAGGACGAGGGCTCTGCTCATGACGAACGGTCGCCGTTTGAAACACTTCGGGCCACCCGTTGACTAGTCTAGATGGAGACTGGCTTTCCAAGAACAGGGCTGCAGCAAAGACTCAGCACAGACATCCTCACGCCCGCAACAGCACGGCTGCTGCTGGCCCATGGCGGATGCTACTTCTTAGCTCCGCTGCTTTTGCCAATTGCTGCAGTAGGTCAGTCTCTCGCTCCGAATGCAAGCAAAGCAAGCACGCAGAACGGCTGCTTGCTTCAGACTTCTGACGCGCAGGACGTTACTGCAACACCAATGTAACTCCAGGTCCTCCACTTTCTCTGGCCTGACACCGCTGTCAGCCAGGATAGCCCTGCAAGCAGTGAGCTCCGACTACTAAACCTTCAGCTGGCTGGTTCTTATGAGGGAATGAGGTACCTTCCTTAAAGTGAAAAACAGTATACAGGGCCCTAATTCTCGCATTCCCCAAGAACCGGGGGGTCAACCCAGCAAGACACAGGCCCGATGACGCACGTCTCAGGCCTGAAGGCTGTCACTGGGACTCGCCGGGTGAAGATGCGACGGGCTGCCTCCTCCTTGAATCACAGGCAACGTGTTGGATGTTTTTGGCTTGGGGTTACTCTTACGCTAAACAGGTAGAAGCAAGGCTCATCAAGAAGAGGCTAGCTCCTTCCCGCGTGCACAGAAGGCATGTCATCCCCTGTCTTTTCAGCCGAGGCACATTTAAAGAAGCGCTCAGTCGCCGCAGCTGATTTAGATTGCAACACCTGGTCCGACATAGCATGGGCCTTTTCGTGAAACTTTGATACGATTCTGATTTAACCCCTGGAATGGCATAACTGAAGTGATGCTAGGCCTCAAAATGGCCTCTGCACGGACATGCTGACATAAACCCTTTTTGACCCTAAACCCTAAACCCTAAACCCTAAACCCTAAACCCTAAACCCTAAACCCTAAACCCTAAACCCTAAACCCTAAACGCCCAAGTCCAGGTGGCTCCAGTAGCTCATTCCGCAGCTCGGCGCAAAAGAAGGTTTTTGCAGAGCCACCTCGGAGCAATCTTTTTGCCACTGGGTTTAGGGTTTAGGGTTTTGGGTTAAGGGTTGAGGGTTTTGGGCTTAGGGTTTAGGGTTTAGGGTTTAGGGTTTAGGGTTTAGGGTTTAGGGTTTTAGAGTCAGGGCTTTTTCTCTTTTGCCATTTTTTGGGTAGGGTTTGGGATTTAGGGTCTTTTTTTGGCCACCCGCCTAGCTCTTTCGAGGGGTTTTAATGTCCTTTCTTAGGGTTTCCGCCTGCGGGTCAGAGGTTGCACGAAAGGCTCAGATCCTATCCCTGCCCCACCATACTCCATCGTAAGGCTTCCTGGATTCGCAGTGGGAAAGTGACAACCGCAACTATCCAATGAAGCTTTGGAGCTGATCAGCGCGCCCAGCACGTCCTTGCCGGTACTCAGACTTGCCATGCAAGCTTTGGGCACGTCTTTGCTGACGGCTGACATTTGCCGCACACTTCTTGTAGCACTCTTGCTTGCAGCTTGCAGCAGGGAAATTAGCTTGCACACACCGATGTTGTTGCGCTTGTAGATTTGGCTGGTGATGCTGGTGGGCGCGCACGCTTCCCGCAGACGCCTTGGGGATCTCGGCGTCCGAGGGTGAAGAGAACCTGAGAACACGAGGATGGGCCTGCCAAAGCTTGAAAAAGCCCTCCGCTTTTGCGCGCTCCTTCCAGCCAGTCTATGTTATAACCCTAAACCCTTTCCCTACACCCTAAACCCTAAACCCTAAACCCTAAACACTAAACCCTTTTTTTTCTCCATCTGGGCTGGGTGGGGAAAACCCTAAACCCTTTTGCAGCAGGCTTGCGTGAGTCCTCGCCTGGATCAGGCCATCGCTCTCCGAGCTGACAGCACTAATTGAAACCATCTTAAGCAGAAAAAATCTGGCTTTTCGACGCTCTGTCTTGGCAGCAACTCTCTCAGCGAAACTGCTAGCGCGAGAGTCGGATGCACTAGAGTTAGCTGCACAAGTACCGAGAGAGCAGTGCCGAGAGTCACCAACCCGGCACCGTTTACTTTCACACTCCCCATGCGCCAGGGCTCGTGGAAAGGTAGGTGAAGTCGCAGGCACTGGAAGCACTTTCGACTCAATGGCTTCAAGACGCGTCCTCGCCTCATTTCTTGCAGCCTCAAGCTCCGAGTCAAGCTGTTGAAGGGTAGCCACGTGATTCTTGATTTGAGTCTTGGCCTGCTCCAAAGACAACAGCATATTGGGCCCGAATGTCCTTCACAAGGGATTCACACTGTGCTCGCGTTATCATCTCGAAGTCTGTCTGACATGCCGCAGCTCTGCCCGCACCTTGGTCGGAAGGAAGTCCAGAGCACCCCATTCGCGTATCCGGCAAAGCATGGTTCAAGTCGACGACCATGCTACAGTTGATCTGTGGAGAACAAGTGCACACACAGAAGCCCAACAACCTCCGATCAGTACAACTTGTCCAGTAAGGCTAAGAAGCAGTGCAGTATGCTTGTGATGCAAGGTTCGTTGCCCACAACAGCTAAGGACAGTACCAGCTTCATTCAAACGGGCACGACGAGCCTGGTGCAACTGATCGGCGCGTCAGCAAAAACAAAATTCACAACCATTTTTTTGTGCTGACAGTGCACAATAAGGACACCATAGCTTTGACATTGCGGCGAACCTGAAGCATTGCAAGTAAACGACGTACGACACTCAGTCTGTGAGCGCATCAGAAGCAACATGCACACTAAACTCAACTGTCACGAAGCAGCTCGCACTGAGCACTGCACGCGCGGGCACTTCAAACGTCCACGCGCCTCGCAGTTAATGTAAAGTCCCTTGTAACACCACTCACCACAAGACTGAAGCTCTCACCAAAAATATTCTGAGGCTCGCGCAAGCAAGGCAAAGAAGACCAGCAAAACCAGCAGCATCGTCAAACTACAAGTACGAAACAAAGCTAGTGGCTGAAGAGTCCATCGTCAAAAACCGTTGTCAAGGCAGAGTTGATGCATTGTCTAACACCTGTGAGTCCCATCTTCTTCGCATGCCGCTGCGCGTAGCCCAACACGGATACCAGCTTCTGTTTCGGATCTGCCATGGCAATACAAACTCCCTCTTTCTGCTGAACTGTACACAGGCTGTGCCCTTTCGGGCCTCGTAACCAGTATGGCACTTGAGCCAAAATAGCTTGAGCCAAAATGGCTACGGACCCTAAACCCTAAACCCGAACCCGCAGCTTGGACAACTTGCGAGGGTCTAAGACTCTGGCCAGCCATGTTGCAGCGCCTGCATGGCTCTGGGCCTCTCCTCGGGGGTTTTTCCTCGGATGTGGCGCTGTTTTGGTGAGGGGATTGTGAAGCCTGACATCTCGCACACCACCAAAATCCTATGCAGTCTCGGCGTCTCAACATTGACGACACCAGATCCGTGAGGAGCTGCCTGAATGGCTTCACAAGTATGGCCGGCACGCGCCACACGAAACGCTAGTACTGGCCCTAACCCGAAGCCTAACCCTAACCCTAACCCAGTACTCGGAACCACGTCTGCTCGCGGTTCGGGCTGCATCCCTGTTGGAAACAGCTGCCACGGCGGCTGGCTGGAGATCGTCCGCTGTCCGACCTCCTGGGGATGCCCGTTGCACGCCCAGCTGCTGCGAGCCTTGCGAGCCTACAATGCCTGCAATTCTGTGCAGCCGTGTAAGGTCCGTCTAGATGATGCTGGCTTGGATATCTAAGGAATCTAAGGCTAAAAACCCGCGGCTCCTGCACGCTTTTGGCATGCACCTGCGGGACACAGTGCACTCTTCACATCTCGTGCCTGTAGGGGCAGCCACTATTCGAAAAACTTGGCAGCACGCCGGCCTGGAAAATTCCAGCCACGGCGTCCGGACCAGAGCGCGGCACGCGGGCTGCAAGCAGTTGGAAGAAGACCACACCCAGTGAAAAAATGTCCTTGGCTGCGGGTTCACCCCTTCAAGTCCTACGACGGCACGCTTATCCCTCAGCTGAAATGCAGCTTGCCGACACCCTGCGGTTGCCAGCGATGCCTCTTCCATGTTTCAGGAGGGATGTAACCTGCGTAAGAACTGAAACTTGGATGCTTCATGCTTCACCAGGGGTTGCACACCCAGCCTGGCGTGCCGCTGATGCCGGTGACTTTGCTGGAGATGCTCTGCGCCAGACCGAAATCTGGCACGAGCTCTCTCTCACCTCCTCTTCGTGTTCTTCGTCTTCTGCCATGGTCATGTCACTGTCCCTCCATCCCTTCTCGTCTCATCCTGTGCCCCGCGGGGGCCTCTTCTCACCCAAGCTCAACATAAACCCCTAACCGTGTAACTCGCCCACCTATGAGAACAACTTCTGGATTTGCAAAGTCATCGTGGCGAAGCATTATGTTTGGCTCCTTGATATCCTGAGCAGAAGCCAAAGGCATCACCCTTATATACACTGTACAGAATCAGGGCCCATACCCAGTAATCACTCCATGCAGCCGGGGCTCACAATGCATCTGGGCCTCCCGGTGCAAGTAGTCCAGACCTGGCGAAGGCATGGCTGCAACTTTAACTTCCGAGGTGCCTGCATCAAGAAGACAAGTGCGCCTTGCAAACATTGCTTGAAAATTTCTCGCCACCAGCTTTCTCGCATCTCAATGCCCTTGTCCTCGACACAACAAAGCTGAGCCAGAACTCACCCCGCACGTCACTGCCAGGTCTAATTCATCAACAGCATGCTGCCCAAGGGTCGTAAGCTCGCTTCGCAAGCTTGGTGAGGTCACCCCCAAAGTACCTTTCGTTTGCTTGTGAAAACACTTGTATGTCGATCTAAAACAACATGCATTAGCCGCTTTCCTTTTTAGTTGCCTGTCTCGACATCATGCACTCCAATTTGTGAGCTTCACAGAGTGTTGCGCTTTTGTACCAGTTTGCATACAACTTGTGGACATTTTCAAGCCGCTCTACAAACGAACGACTGTCGATGACGTGTCCTGGTCAAGTCAAGAACTGTTCAGCTTCATTCATTCATGTTATCATCCACAAATGTCAAACGGATCGCACCCCCAACACGCCCGATCCCTGTGACGGTTGACACGTTTGGATTCGAGGACCCGAAACTGTCTCGTTTTGAGATGTTTTGCTGGCTACGCGGCTTGAAAAGACAGCAGCTGCTAAGCATGACGTCACATTCACGACTACATACAGCATCCATCTTCTTCATTCTTGTTTAGCTGGATGACGAGCGGCTGCACAAACGATACAGTCTGCCGATTGCTGCAGCACGACCCCTGCCAGATCCTGACTAAATCACCAAAGACGGAAGCGCGCGTGGTCACGGTTCATTGACCAAGTAGAAGAAATCTTGATCGTGGAAGGCTTCATAGGTCCTGCCATGTTGAAGGATCGCACATAGCTGCTCACGGTGTGCAGGCTGACGTCGTGAGTTCTAAGCGAACAAGTTTCACGGCATAGGCCCAGTCCTTGCCACGTGCACATTATCGAACTCTTTCATTCGGTGAAACTCGTCCTTAGCTGCGGGAGTTCGCCTGGAAAACAAATTAGGGGCTTTTGGTAAGGACTTCATGGGCGCACGCAAAACCCTTAAAGTTACTACATGTTAATTGCGGTCTTTCAGGCGGTCCACTTTCCTCTTCCACAATCCTGTCTCACCAGGTGGAAACAGTCTCAAGGTATTAGATGACAGGGTTAATTCTCAAGATAGAACTTTGTAAACCTTGGAAATCCAGTATGATTATTAGAGGGGCTCTATTGGGAAGAGCCGGTTAGCGCCAGGCGAATTGAGTGCAGTCTGGGCGTCCGCCTGCCTTCTGGAGCGTCTTTCTGTCTTTTTGTTGCGGGATTTAGGGCCCCCTGCGCAGTTCGCGCCCCTGTTCGGGTATAGAGAGGACTCAAGAAACAACAGAGCGAGGTGTGTAAAGCCTGCTCGCACGGGGTGATGGAAAGACTGAACCAGCCCTGCGCAGTGCGCGCGCGCCCCGGAGGTTCTGGCTGAGACTATATGATGTGTTCTAATTATAACCCCCAAGGCTGCGCGTGCATCGTCACCACCCCCCAGTTTGCCGCCGAGCTGGTGACTTCGGCTTGCAGTAGCCGGTTGGCTTCCGCGACCCCCGAAAAGCTTTACTTCTTGCCAAAACTTGCCCTAGCCACCGGGGAAAACTTGCCCTGCTCAGAGCTGGCTCTACCCCTCTCTTCTTGTTCTTCTCCTCATCATGCTCAAGGGGCCCTGTGGCATTGCGCCCGCACACTACAGGCTTGGTCTTGCTCTTTCTTTCGTCCTGCTCTCTGTATATCTCACTCTTGACATTGTCTCAAAACCATAGAAGTTACCCAGGTACACCTGCCCACAGTTGAAGCAAGTGTCAAGAATCTCTTGCAAACCTGAGAGGGGTGTTGCCGTCATCCAAGGTCGTGCACAAGCCAATGACAATCGAGGCCCCCCACCTCCAGCATTCGAATTCCTTTTGCTGTAGAACTTGATGCAGTACGACGGGCCGCTGCTGTAGCCGCCTCAGCTCTCATCACGGCACAGGGCGTCGTCAACCTTCCTACAGTTTTTTTTACAGTAGTGCCACCATCCGGTCCGCAAATGCCAGTGGAGCGCATGCCGTACAGTAGTCAAGCCAGGAGGTGGCTTCATCCTTCTTGGCAAGATACATGATGCCTCGGCGTAGGGGGCCACATTTCCAGCCACAACCCTTCTTTTGAGCAACCTATTGTGCATGAGCATTGTAGCTGGGAAATCCTGCCTTGGCCGCCTCGGCCCAGTTCACGCACAACCGTGTACCCACCGTCCTGGGGCACCGAGCAAAGCTCTAGTGCATGGACGTGACTTTAACATACCAGAGTGCGAAAACCCACCTCAAGCGTCCGCGCCGGGAAGTTGTCAAACTTCGCAGGGCCGGCTAGGGACCAGCGCCATTCCAACAAGGTCTTCTTCACCATGACCCTCCTGGGCCCCAGCATGGCCCAGCCCCATAAAATTGGCAAGCCCTTTGCCACTACTACTTGGGATGTTCCCCTTATACGAATAGTCCATAGGGATTCTAATAGGGGGTACTATAATCCCTATTACGGACTGTCAGTATAAGGGGGAACATCCCAAACTACCATCATTGCAGCAGAGTGACACCTCCTCCAAGCTCAGGCGGCCACTGCCCGTGAAATCAAAGCTGGAGAATGTCTCTGGAAGGCTGCCTGGGGACAAGGCGCACGATCAAGTCTTGCAACCACGACTGTGACAGGAATTCAGCGCTGCTTGCAGCAGATTCTGCCTGCACTCTGAATGCTGCAGTGGTGCTGAAAAGGAAGTCTGGAAGCTCAAAATGCCGAGCCTGTGCAAGCAGAAGATGAATTCAGAACCTCTCACACACTGAGATCACAACTCGCATTTTCATACTTAAGGCCCCTCAAAAAACACTAAACCCCAAACCCTGAAGCCTTTTTTTGAATCAAGACTCTGAACCCGAAACCCTAAACCCTGAAGCCACACCAAGTTGCTGCGCATTCCGAGGCCAAGAAGCCAGGTCCGCCGTCAAACCGATGGCCTCACCGAGGCTCAGTGACCTGCGGTCGGCAGGAATTTTGGCGGTTTTGATGGACTCAGGGTTTAGGGTTTAGGGGCTTTTCCCGTCACATGCCTCGGCCTCAGCACGGGTTCAAAAAAAGGGAAAGTTTAGGGGTGTAGTTAGGGGTTTGGGGGTTTAGGGTTTAGGGGTTTTTGTTGCCATCTGCCGGTCTAGGGTCTAGGGTTTAGGGTTGTGGGTTGTAGGATTTAGGGTGTTTTGCCACCTGGTGGCTGCGGGTTTAGGGTTGGCTGACACCTGTGCGGCCTATGCGCCACTCCGAAAGGACAAGTCGCTGGAGACTGAGAGGGGACGCAGGCAGCCAAGTGGAGCAGGTTGAGTTAGTCTTGGGGTCCCCCTTTTTAAGGGCCCCTTTTGGGATGTTCCCCCTTATCCTAACACTCCCTTTTCAGCGATTCTAGTACCCCTATGGTAATCTCTACTAAGGACTGTTAGAAACAGGGTGAACATCCCAAGGCCCATGCAAAGGGACATGTAACTACCCAGTTTCGAGACGTTAGGGCTTCGGGTTTGCTGAAGGAAGTGTTTTGGGGTTTGCCTGCCTACCTGCCCCCACCACTGCAAGGCACACCACTCTGCGACCCCATTCAAGATAGCACGCCTTCAACAAGGTCGAGAGTCTAGAGTTAAGGCTTGTGGCCTCAAAGGGTTTAACTAGGCTAGCTTCATAATAGTTTGAGAATCGTGTACTCTCTCAC
The DNA here is from genome assembly GCA_905221605.1 of Symbiodinium natans. NCBI lineage: Eukaryota > Dinophyceae > Suessiales > Symbiodiniaceae > Symbiodinium > Symbiodinium natans. The sequence goes on from CAJNDS010001824.1 coordinate 450,125, forward strand.
CACTCGGATATGTCCGCACATCATCGCACATCCAGCGATTCCAGCACATTGGCCAGGGGACCGGGCCATTTACTCTTGCTTAGGGGCGGAGGCCTCTGCAATGCCTACACGGGCTTCGGCTTGAAGCCAGGAACTGCCCCGAAATGCGTGCCTCCTGCCCAGCTTGTCCTTGCCGCTGGCGTGGCGATGGAAGAAGAACATGACCTTTGTGTTCCGTAGCAACCTGCCAGCCATAGCAGCAACGGCCGACTTCCAGATGAATTGAAGCGGTCCATGGCGGCCCTGCCTCTGCTGCAGGCAGCGGTCGATCGCCTGCAGAATTTGCCCATTGAAATCCGGCGTCTCGGCCACATGGCTGGTGTTCATTGACCTCCCGCTTGCAAGGCCTGAAGATTGCTGCTTTAGATGGTTGCATGTTACTTGCGGAGTGTCCGCTTGGCGGTTGAGCGGAGTTGTTTAAAACGAGGGCCTCTTTTGGGAGATCCGTCTGAGAAAGGATTCCTGGCATAAGCTTGCCCTTTCTTGGAACCTGTGTAGACCAACCTCCCATGTGTTGAACGAAGCCCAGGGGTTGGATCACACAGTAGCTGCTGCTCAGTAATCACATCCCATATTTGAAGTTGCCTTTATGTGGCTCTTGTTTTAGCATGATTCGCTACTGCCCAGTTGAGGCTTGAGCCTACAAACGTGCTGCTTGGGAGTCACACATCAGCCACACATGACCCCACCTCCCTCCTTAGAGCACGGAACACAAGCCACTCAGCTATGGGCAAAGTCGCAGCGGTTTCCCGCTGGCATTGCTGGTGATACTTGAGGTTCCTCCAGAATTGGGAACTTAACTCAACCATCAGTTCGCATCGATCACGCCAGCCGAGCGCCTGTCTCCCAGCTCCAACTTGCAGACCAAAGAAGCTTGCGGGACGATCAGCAGGCTTTGTGCCTGCTTTGCGGACACCGCAATCAGCATGCATCCGCCATTTTGCTGCGGCACCTACGCAAAGCTGCTGGGCACCTGACCTCACCCCGGGAGCATAGCTTTACAACGGACTCGGCATCACCGTGGTCGCTTTGCCACTGTCCTCGACCACGAACACAGCGAACAGGCCTAGTCTGTTTGCTAAGCGCTTCTGGTTGAGAGCATCTTTGGCACTAGTCATCCTCCCCATCGAACCCCAGGTGATATACTCGCGGCATCTTACGGTGACCAGCGTCACGCGTGCACAGTTCGGAACAGTTTTTCAACGCAGCGCTTGGCGATGCTTCCGACAGCCCCACTGCCCGCATATCTGGGAACCCGTTAAAGATTGTACACTGAACTACTGGACCTCAATCTCGCCGCTGTAGCCTCACAGCACGGTACACATGTTGCACGACAGACAGCACGGCTAGACTACGCGGTACAGCTACCTCTGATGATGGCCCTAAGTTGCTACTGCGCTCAGAGCAAAGTTGTACGATTCTGCCTAACTCAAGATATGCGGGCTGGAGTTTAAATTAGCAAAGCATCGCAACGCTGCACAGTTTGGTGATGCAGACGGGCGACCGCACTTTGCAATGTTGTGTACAGGCCAGAAGCACGGCTGGCGATGATTCCACGCGAGCACGATTGAGACCAAAAGCACGGCTGGCGATGATTTCACGCGAGCACGATTGAGACCAAAGGCATGGCTAGCACGGCTTGCGGTAATTCAACGCGAGCACGACTGGGATGTAAATGAAAAGCACGGCTGGCGCTAACTCCACGCGAGCACGATTGAAACCAAAAGCACGGCTTGCGGAAATTCACGCGAGCACGACTGAGATCAGAAGCACGGCTTGCGGGAATGTCACGCAAGCACGATGGAACCAGGTACAATGGAAACTGTGTGACTGCAGCTGTAGTTCGCAGAACGCGCTGAACTGTGACAGCATGTTCTGTGCCTGCACGGCTTAGCGAAAAAACACCAACAAATCAGTGAATTCCAAGCATGTGCTTTGGTGGCCCCAAATAGCACAGCAAGCCAGCATTTTCACGGCTCCGTGCAGGCCAAGGGAAGTCATGCTGCTACTGTCATGCCCAAAACTCTGGCCTAAACAAGCCTGACAGCTTGACTCATGACGAAGACGATGACTTTGTCAGTGTGCCAGCAGGCACTGCCAAACACAGCATCAAGCCAGCAAGCAGGCTGGGGCATCGCCCGCAAGACTTCCGCGAGGGACCAACAGACCCACAAGGGCTCTGTGGGCTGGTTGAGTCTGGGGATCATAGAGCCATGGCAACCCAGAACAGCTTCACAAGAGCTCTTGTGAAAGGTCTAGTTGGTTCCATGGATCTTTCTACACCCGATTCAAATTATGCGGGCAGTCCCTGCGCCCATGGCTTCCGCCGCCGTTAAAGCAGCGTCCTGGCGGGGGGGGGGGGGGGCGGTGGCGTCGAGCCTGCTTCCGGCTCTCACATAGGTGTTCTCACCTTCCCAGCCCGTGCCTCGCAAGCCTTGGCTGGGATTCCAAGTGCTGCGAAAAACCTGGCCTTCCGCCAGATGCGCACGGTTGCGCATCTCTGTGGCCTGCATGACGGGTAGCAGCAAGCATGTCCTCCAACCACGGAGTTGTTGCTGGGCCTGCTTGCTAAGCGTTGGAAGCGCTTCCGAGAGGGGATGCGTTCAGCTGCGGCGTCGAAGCTGTCATAGTTGGCGTGGCTGTAGCAGCCGCTGGTGCTGACTCTGGCGTTGCACCTGTACTTGATGCTTGCTCAATTCAAGGCACTTCCTCAACCATCGAGGGTGCAACCTGTGACTAGATTGACGTCGGCACTGGAACGGCGTCTGCTTCTGAAGCGGTGCTCGGCGCTTGCTCCACCAAAGACGGAAGCCCAACCGGCTCGAGTGATGTCACAACCGCAGCTGCGCCTCCAGACACATCAGGCGCGGATCTCGGCGGAGCGGCCAAGGCTTCATCATAATGCGCCCGAATTTGTGCGAAAGCCGCGATGGCCTGTTCTGGATTGCTTGCGGCCAGGTCCACGAACTGTTGGATCAACGATGATCAACGAGGGGGTGGACGGTGCAGCTGGTGGCATGTAGGAAGGTCCGGCCCCTTCACCGTCGACACGTTCCCAGCCTCTCTGTCGAAGTGGAAGCTTGGCGTTGTTGTCTGTTGATCGCTCGCTGGGCTTTCCCAGGATGTGGTCTCCTTTTGCTTTTGGGCAGTTGCTGGGGCTGGGGATGGTGTGGAAGCTGCAGCTGGGCATGCTGGGTCCCAAACCTCCGGTCATCCCCGTCCTGCCATGCTTCAGTCTGAACAGAGCCTGCACAAACAGAACTGACATCTTCCTCGCTATTCGCCATGGGTACAGACGATGGGAGCAGCTAGCCGTCCGACTGGGAGGCAAGGAGTGCTGCCGAGCACAGGGACGCTCGCTTGGCAAATGGCTGCCATGCGAGGCATGCCGAACATCACAGAAGCCCAAGGTGAGGCAAGAGTGTGCACGAAAGCCCAGCTGCATCACACCCTTTGGCCTGATGACGAGAGTGGAGCCGTCAACAACGACTTTGCTGCTTGCTGCAAACAGCGCGCCTTGCGTTGCGGCAACCCGTAGAAAATCAACCGCTCGGGACTCTTCTGAGGCCGCTGGCTGCCACTTCACCTCAGCGGGCGCGGGCATGTGACGCCTGCTGCTGCATCTCAACATCACATGTGTGCAGCGCAAACAGAATCCAGCGGCTTTAAGCCCTGGACTGTCAGCGCCCGCCTGTCGACATGCAGGCCATGACCGGATCAAAGTACAAACAACAAGCGCCACAAGTGCACGATGTTGCGCGGATGCCTCTGAAGCGATGCCTTTGGAGAAGGATACCTGCGTGGAAGGTATTCACTGGTGAATGCTATAGCATTCCTTGTGCCTGGCATATGAAGCCAAGCTGCATACAAGATCAGGCCTCTGCCTACGGCTGCCCACTTGTCCTGCCGGAAGAAAAGGGCGAAGCTTCATGGTACACGGGCATGCTCGCACGTTATCGGACAGCTATCCCTCGCCCCACGCTGCTCCCGCCCACACATCCTCGGATTCCGCCACAAGTAGCCGAGCCTGGGAGCATCGCTGGACCACCTCAACACTCGCAAGATCTTGGAGGGTGGCACGGCCGCTTTCCTCCAAAGAACCCTGATGACAATCCGCAAAATAGGCACACGCTGATGTTTTGGCCCTTGCGAACATGGTGGCTGCTTCCTCGTCGCTTTTTCAAAAGTCCACCATCTCCCACTAATGTCCAAGAGTGCGCACTGGCATCGTAAGCATATTCTCAGGTTAGAGTCAGAGTTGCAACATGGGAGAATCGCATTATCAATCAGCAGATGCCATGCACATGTAGCAGTTGCATCACATCGTCTCTGGGAAAAGCCCACGGGTGCTCCCAGGAGACCCGGTTCGAACCATGAATTTGCATGCTTCTGGGGAAAAATAGCTTAAATGCGGGGGCCGAGCCCCTTATCGCCGGCAGGAGAAGCATGTCAGGTAAGACTGAATCAAAGGCGCTCGTGAGCGCTGCGTTTGTGCAAGCGAGGCATAGCATGGCTAAAGGCCCTGCCTACACACGCGTGTACTGTCGCTTCAAAGCGTCAACTATGGAACCTGCGTCAGGCCGCAGCGGCGTACTGACCTCAACTGACCGGGAACAGCAACCACACCACATCACACCCACTCGCCGACTGACGCAGATAGAGCATGCCTACACAACAATGGCAGGCTGAGCACGATGAGAATGAAGTGCCGCGGTTGCTTCTTCACCTTGGGATGGCGCTTGAACTCCACTGTGGCGACAAACGCCACTTAGGAAGGCCCCAGACAGAAGCCTCATGAATGATTTGGGTCCATATCAGCCATATATAGCCACATCAGGACCCGTAAACATGAGAAGGGCCCACTCAAAACGCAGCCAGGCACGAGAGAGAGCTCCGCTCGCTTTCCGGAAGCTTCTCCATCAAAGCCTGGCACAATCCAGCGCTGCCTTTGGCTCCGAGTATCCCGGAAACACTGGATCTTGCCTGGATTTGTCGCTTGGTGGCATCCACACTGAGCTGCTCGATTTTCTCAGCCTGGCGCCGTCCGAACAAGGCACAGTGCAAGAGCTAAGAATACCTTGCACACGACCACCGGTCCGTGCGGCTGAGAGGCAAAGGGGTTGCCCTCCAAGATCGCCACGGCTTTCTCATCGTCGGCATCCGCGCCAGCCTGTCGAAAGTCGAAAGCCAGGGGCGCGCCCCCTTGTCGCCTGAGCTCCTTCTTACTTCTTCTTGGTAGCCCAGTAGCCATATTCTCATAAGTATAAGGATATCCTTTTTTTGGGTCGGCTACTTTATAGGGGCACCCTTGAACTTGAATCACAAACAGGGTAAAGGCCACTGGGCTACCAAGTCTTGAAGGCATCAGCCCCCGACTACATCTGACAGCCTCCGCTTTCGAGGAACCGGGAACGTTTTTATACCTGCTCCTGGATCCAAACGGTACCTAAGTCTCCTAATTTTCAGCACCCTCGCGCGATGCTCTCAGTGCTCCACCCTGTAAGCCCTGTGCCGGAGCTGCCCTTGAGAAAACCATGGGATCCGAAACCTCCCTGAAAGGCCACAACTGCCTCGGAAAGCCAGGACGACAAAAGTTCTTGTGCAGCCTGCCAGGGCGGAGGTTTCTTGCCAGATGGACTTTGCCAACACGGAGGTTCGGCCCCACAAGTCTGACAAGTGAGCACAGCATGTTCCGAGACTCCTTGGAGGATAACGCCGCATCAGCTTCGCGAATGCTATGTTCCACTTCCTGCATCCAGCTAGCGAAGCACGCTAAATTAAGTAGAGGCCGCCATCGTGCAACTCAAAATCCCTAATGCCAATGCCTGAACGCCGGCCGTTTGTGAGAAAATGGTTAAGTTGCCCTGCCGCCGCATCCTTACCCCACATGCCGTCCTTGAGCAGCAATCGGCATCGGACCCTCCAGTAGAAGAACTCCCGAGAGCGCCTCCACTCCAGTCCCTGACCAGGGGGGCCCAGACACGGTGACATCTTTCGCAGTATGTCTCCGGCAGCCAGCCGATACAAAAAGCTCAACGCATACTGTCGTAAGCCACTCACTGCTTTCACAGGACGCTCGCCTTGCGAATGACGCCTTTGGCTTCCATGCGCCCGGTACGATCGTGCAGGTCTGCAAACTCACAAGCGATTTGAGTGTAGAGAGGCTTGAGCTTCTCCTGACAAACAGCCGATTGGTGGACGCACGGTTGCCTTCACTGCAATGTACACAGTGATCCAAGCAGCGCCCGTCCTCGCGGGCCTTGATCTGCGCCTCGATGTCTTGCGCTGCGCTCCCAACCTCCGAGGAGGAGGACTCCTGGCATTGAGGCTACTGCGCCCGTTTCATGGTCGCAGAGAGGCAACAAAGGCATTCGGCCTCAAGCAGTGCATCGTACTTCTTCAACTCAGGATCTAGTCGATGCATCATCTCCTGGCGAAGCTTGCGTGTTGCTTTGTTCCATTGCTCATTTAAGTACCTCACGCCTCTTACCCTTTCACAACTTCACTTGTACGTCAGCCATGCAGCAAGCAGTGCCGTCGGTTTTCTGTGCGCGCCATGAGACAAACATGCCGAAGACAGGCCGCGTCATTTTTTAATCAGGGGGCTCGTTCTGATTTGGCTTCTAGGTCTTTACAATTCACGACATGACTGAGGTCCTGTGACAAACAAGGTTACCCTACAAGGCAATTTTGCGAATCTTACGCGCGGAGACCAATCAACAAAATTGGGACCAAGAGCACTGTGCAACCATCAAAGGACAAAGTACCTTTTTCCTTTTGCTTCTCTGGAAGACCCTCAAAAAGGTGACCCTAACAGGGCACAACCTATGAACAACCCCGATCTACGCCCATCTAGGGAGCCTATTCAACTCGGTCTGTCCTTTTGCTGCATGGCGCGGAACTTGACCTCCGACATTGGTTGATGGTTTGCGAGTTGCCGGCAACACTTCTCAGAGCTTTGTTTGTCTTGCTGGTGCTTGTAGGGAATGAGGGAATGCGGTACCTTCTGGAACCCCTGAAAAGTGTTTATGTAGGAGGATATAAGGTGCCTAATTCCCTCATTCCCTACTAGAGCCAGTAGGTAAAAACCGGAGCCTCCACGATACCGGGGGGCTCCAGAATGCCCCCTCGCGAATCAACATCGGCATACATCTCCTGCGGATTTTTAAAAGGGGGTTAGGGTTTAGGGTTTAGGGCTTAGGGTTTAGGGTTTAAGGTTTAGGGTTTAGGGTTTAGGGGCGCATCGAGGGCAACGTCAGACTCGCGCTGAAGGAGCCACGACCGGAAACCGAGAGACTGCTTGCAGCTCGGGCTCCATCTGCTCCGGGTTGATGGTAGGATCGATCACGACCCACGACCCGCCACGCAGCTCTCCCCCGGGAGGAATGTAGACAAACACAGGGCTCTTGTACTCCACGAGGGCATCGACGATCTGCGCCCCGAACTTGAGCACCTCCTGGTACATGTCGCGGGTGCCGCCCGAGAAGCCACGCCAGTTCGCAAAGATGATCAGAGGGAGGTTCTCCCCTCGGTTGAAGTCCCGGATGGCCGTCGCGGTCTTGAAGGCGCTGTCCGGAAACCACACCTGGCCCGCCTGCGGCTCCACCACCTCCTGGCTTGCGGGGTTCGCAGGGTCTGCCGGGATCCTCCGGTCCATGTTACCTCCAACAAGGGAAGACGGATGCAGGAGGCGGGAAAAATGCGCGAAGCGGCACCCAGAACAGCAGTACTGGGTATGTCTTATGTCACACTGGGCATGCTCTTCCCTCCAGCCAGGGCACGTGTCTCCACAGCAATCACGCCCATGGGAATTCCACCGAGCTTGGCCCTGCCCACAATCACGCTTCGTCCCCAGCCGGCCAAGTACCTCGGCATTAAACTGGTTTGTTCCAGAGGTCCGCACCAGCAACGTGCATAACCCATCGGACCTCTAGCTGCCACCAAAGCACTCCTTAAAGGTATTCCGATCAAAGAAGCCCGTGAGCTTCTTGCCATCTATGGTCGCACCTGCCACGTTCATGTCACATGTTCAAAAAGAGATGAGCAGCTTAACCACCCCCAAAAGAAGTTGGCCCTCCAGCGTCTACCGGATCCTAGCCAGTCATCCTTGCTGCCCGCACCTTCTAGCATGTGTCGTGGGTCATAGGGCGTCTTTGAAGGAACAAAGGTGACATCACGGGAGATCGGGTCCAGAGGGTCCAGGAGCGGCGGGTTGTCCGAGGCCACTTTGGGCACAAAGGACCTTGCAACTTTGCAGGGCTGTGGTGTCTCAGGTTACAAAATATTGCGAGCCACTCCACAGGTTCCACTCTGGCCAAGGAGCAACCAGTCCAGAATGGCTGCGACTCCTTCTGTGTCATCCGACACGACCTGGACAAGGGTGCTGCGTGGTCATGCGACCATGCTCGAAATCGCAACTTCGTAGCTGTGGGGTTTACTGCCTGGACTGGTGACGTGACCGCCCCGACTAGTTGTCGCGCCTGGTGTGTCACGCCATTGGGAACCATGACTTGGGGCCCGCCGAGCTGATCTTGAGAAGTGTACACGTTCTTACCCAGGAGCTTGTTCAAGGCGGAGAATCCTGCTTCGCAACCCGTTCAAAGGCACCCTGGCTCCTAAGACCCAAAGACCCGCGCTACATGTCACATGCACCCTGAGTGCATCGTTGCAAGCACAGCGGCCTGTGAGAATCATTGGTCCATTCACCATCTGGATCACCCGCTGCCCAAGCCTGTTCAAATAAGCACCGATGCCTACGGAGCGCCCCGTGACATAGGACAGCGTGAACACTTCGTTGTAGGCCTTAGACGTCTCTCCTGCTATGAGGCCACTTCCTCTCAAGTTCTCGACTCCAATACCTCCCTGCGTGGATTTCAAGCCCTCTCCGATGATGGAGTCGATGACGTAGTGCTTCTGGCCAGCCACTGTGACCGTATGTGTGTCTACTGCGCCTTCTGGCAGGCTGGCAGCATCTTTCTCCTCGAGATACAAGTAATCGAAGCCCTTGGAAGGATCATCGTCGGTCCACTTGGCCTTCACGAAAGGCTTCAGCTCCTCCGCCAGACCCACTCGCGCACCACTGTTGCATGCGATGTGGATGCGTGGAAGGCCTCGCTGGCGGGCATACTCAGAAGCCTTCTGGAAGAGCTCATCCTCGTCCACGCCGAAGGATCCAGCCTTGTGGGTCACGTCATTCGCGATGAGAACGATTTCACGGCCTTCCGGGTACTCGGGGCTCTGGAGCGTGCAGCACCAGGCGATCATGCCGATGTTGTGCTGGCCAGGCTCCCGGTCCACCTCTTTCAGAACGCCATTGTCGCCGAGCACCAGCTCGGTGCTTCGGAAGATGGTGCCGGGCATCTTCCGAGAGCCGCCACACTCCTCGTAGGTGTTCCACTTCTTGATCAGCTCGATCTTCAGCATGCCCAGGAAGTCCGGGGCGTAGGTCGAGCCAGCATTTCTGGCGAGCGAGCGCCGCTGCTGCAAGCGGCTCTTGGCTTTCGCAGAGGTCAGCTGGGTCTTCGCTCCGCTCCTGATGTCGAACCATTCGGTAGGGGACCCTGTGATGACATCGTAGGTTTCAAGCGCGCCGCTTGTTCGCAAGTACTCACCTGTCAGAGAACTCGCGGTCAAACGCAATGTCTGAGTGCGGTTCATCTCGCTGCCAATGCCAATCTTGACCACAACCTCATCCACTTTCATCTTGCCCAGCCGGCTTTGGTGTCTGGCAACGAAAAGGTTGAGGAAGGATTCTAGCTCGGCATAGGCCTCCGAGGGCTCGACATCGACGTTGGCCACGATGTGGGCGAAGATGTTGCTGTTAGGCCCATATCCAATTTTGGGGTTCAGCCGGGCACGCTCCACCTCGTCCACGGCATTGAGCAGGAGGTTCTCCAGGGAATCCGTCCACGCCTTCTCATTGTCTGGAAAGTCCTTCATCGAGTGCTTGATCATGCCTCGGCGACCAGTGAGAATAGCAACATATGGCAACTAGCTCCCGCCAACAGGCGCCATGCTTAAAATCGAAGACACGTGCGAAGATTGTGGACGGATTCGTCTTCGAAGGCACCGCATCGATTGGAGAGCCAATGTACACCTCCGAGTGCACCCGACTCAGCAGGAACGCGCATGCTTGATCGAGTCTGCTGCAGGTGGCAATTGCCAAAAGCCCCCCACTTTATTGCGACAACCAAAACATCGCAAGCAGAAAAGGACGGAGAACAGCATGGCTGGGCAAATAACACCAAAAACTAAACTCCCACCTGTGAGTTGCGGCCGACTGGAGGCATCACCTTCTCCAACTTGTAGTCTTCTGCCAGGCGGTAGACTTCTAGGACGTTCGGCAGCGACGGCTTCATGTCGCCTCAAGAACAGCAGACAAGCTTCCTTGCACATGGCCGCCTGACCCTAAGATCTGGCCAGTTGTCAAGCCACATCCCCGAAAGTTGCAGCCAAAGCACGGGTGGCCAGGTTCTCTTTCCAGCCATCGCTGCGCATGAACGAGGCATAGCGCAAAGCGTGCGGCACATTGGAAACAACCAAGCCAACCTGGTGCAAGACATCCGAACAATCAACGCACATCTGCGCCACATCACGGGGTCCGCACTGGTCTACACACACAAACACACATAACACAGACACACATCACACGCTAGGCCTCGCGGATGCCAGCAGATTCCAGGTTGGCGTTCGACTTGAGAAGCCCCTCCATTTCGGTGCTCATATCCTCAAAGTCGGTATCGCCAGGCGACGTGACAATGACCTGAAGGGTCCCGGTTGAAGATGGTCGAGGTTTACTTAGTTTACTCACTTTTGCTCTCCTAGCTCGGCACAGTACTCATAAAACCTGGGATTGGTCGAGACGGGGCGGTTTCTAATCTGCCTCTATGAGGATGCAAAGAAAAGCCGCGGTCGACAAGGCATTCTAGCCAACAGAGCCGCAAAATGTCAAGCAAGACCCTCAATTCTTCAAGCCTGAATTCCCGATTCCCGGTAAACTCCGAAACCGGTTTCCCGCTTTTTCCATCTGGGCTGCCTAAACCCTAAACCCTAAACGCTAAACCCTAAACCCCCCCTCCTTCATGGTATTCAGGTTGTCGCTGGCGTCGTCCATGGGGATGTCCTCCTTCAACGCCTCACGCGCCGCGTCGAAGTCGGTGACCACCTTTTAGGTTTAGGGTTTAGGGTTTAGGGTTTAGGGTTTAGGGTTTAGGGTTTAGGGTTTAGGGTTTAGGGTTTAGGGTTTAGGGTTTAGGGTTTAGGGTTTAGGGTTTAGGGTTAGAAATTAGGGTTTAGGGCTTTAGGGTTTGGATTGCCAAAAGACTTGCTCGCAGGACGTGGTCTAGGCCCTTGCGAAACAACGCATACCTGGACACAGCACCTGATATCTGATGGCCCAAGTATTATGTACTTATATACTATGTAGTAGGCATATTATATTTCATATATATGTATGCATGTATGTATGTATGTATGTATGTATGTATGTATGTATGTACGTATAATGCATACATATACACGTGTGTCTCGACATATGTGCATACATGTATACTTTTATATATCATACATATGCAATGTATGTGTATGTATATGTATGTGTATATGTATATGTATATGTATATGTATATACTATATGTATGTATGTATGTATGTATGCATGCATGCATGTATGTGTACTTGCATTTCTTTATATGTATATATTCTGTGCTTTTGTGTTCGATTAATATGTTGCATTCATATCTTCTTGATGAGTGCCGGCCTTGACGTGAGCCTCACGAAAGGCGTCGGCATCTGCGGTGCCGGGAAACTGAAACTTGAAGTTGCATCGCATATTTCCAGCCCCCTGATCGGTGATTTTCACGTCCTGCGTGTGGCAAAGGGCCAGGTCGGAACTCGGCCTATATGTTTAGGGTTTAGGGTTCAGGGTTTAGGGTTTAGGGTTTAGGGTTAAGGCTGGGGTTTAGGGTTTAGGGTTTAGGGTTTAGGGTTTAGGGTTTAGGGTTTAGGGTTTAGGGTTTAGGGTTTAGGGTTTAGGGTTTAGGGTTTAGGGTTTAGGGTTTAGGGTTTAGGGTTTATTTAGGGTTTAGGGTTTAGGGTTTAGGGTTTAGGGTTTAGGGTTTAGGGTTTAGGGTTTAGGGTTTAGGGTTTAGGGTTTAGGGTTTAGGGTTTAGGGTTTAGGGTTTAGGGTTTAGGGTTTAGGGTTTGTTTTGATGTAGGCAAAGGCCTGCGATGGCCGTAGTTGGTTTTCTCGTGAAGGACTTCTGCGGCCTCCCAAGGACCTTTATATAATCCCCCGGAGGTCACCAGAACGATGCCTACATCCAGTCGCACAGTGGAACCCTCGAAGCCAGCACAGAAGGTTTGCGCAACTATGGCCCATGAGATATTCCTCGTCCTTGGTGAGTTTTCTGAGCCTACTCCTGGTCAACTGTAAGCAACAAGAAGGGCACTGCGTCCTCCCAGTAGCCAACAACGCCAAACCCGAACAAGGCGCAGCATGCTAGCATGCCTGGTAACCAGCCCGCCTCTGAACTCATAAACACTCGCATTTCGGGCAAGGCCTTGATGAGGAAGGAGCGGTACAAACGTCTCATCAAGGCATCAAGCGCATTGGTTCGGACCTTTGCTGCATCGTGTACATGCATTGCCAATTCGCTTCGGCTGTCGTTGCTCCGTCTGCGGCTTTACTGCAACTGCACGCAGCGAGTGGACAAAAGGATCTGCTTTCCACTGTCACACTGGCTTCAAGTGCAGGGGGGTGGCCAACGATGATTCGTCCAGCAACAAATCTGACAGCAGCTCTGCACCGGCCTCTGCAATTGCTTGTGCCATGCCCCTCTTTGGATGGGAAATCCTAGGAAACTGTCTCTCCAGCATATGGTATTGATGGGCAACACCAATCTGCACCTTGCCTTGCTCGCTGGCATGCCTGAGATGGGCTGGAGCTCCGGCTCGTCCGTGTCCAAAATAGTTCGTAGAGCTGCGCTGCGATCCTCCAAACACGCGCCCAGTGTGCAGGAGACATGCTGTGGGACCGCTGTGGGCGGCGCATTCCTCAAACGGCTCGGAGCTCAGCAACGCCATTGTTGTCTCCCTTAGCCAGCGCGACTCTGTCGGTTTGATTCTCCAGTTTGTAATTTGTGGTGCGATTTTCTGAATAGAGTCACGTACAACTTACAAAGCTTTCTGTGGCAGCCCGTTGTCGACACGAGCACCACCTCGCCGTAGCCACCTGGTCGGGTGAGCGCGGGCGCTGCTCACGCGTAAGGTGGTGAGCTTGCAACGACATCTCGTGATGGGGCCTGTCCCTGATACCAAGATAGCAAACTGAGCGCCACAACTACAATCAATGCCAGGCCTGTGTTGGCAAGATTTGCCAGACGTCCGATCCTCGACTGCGCATGTGCCCGCTGAATTTTGATCGCACATGTGACGAAGAGATGACATATACGGGCGCTGAAATACTCAAAGCTAAACCTGCCCAGGCTGCCGAGGCTCTTCTGCATCAGATTCACAGAGGGGCTCAGCTTGCGCAAGCTCCGAAGCGCGGCAAGAACCACTTCCTGGGGAGACTTCCCGCCAGGAAAGCAGCACAATCCCATCGAATCATCCTTGTGCTAGATCTCAGATCCCTGTCCGCCCTACAATCACAACTTGGCTTGGCCGAGGTTCACTGCGGGTGCCCAGCTGGCTATGTGCCAGCGCTAAGGAGGCAACCGCCGACAAGTTGTCCTGTAGACACAGAGTACTGGTACCCAGACAAGCAAAGTTGCACGGGTTATGCAAGAAAATATGCTCTGCCGAGGTCCCGTGAAGCGTGTCTTAGAAGTGCCTTCCTTACTAGTTCTGAGAGGGGAATTAGGGAATTCGAGACCCGAATATACGGGAGAGATATGAGGTAACCTTTCAGCGCCCACCCGTAATGATTTCCATTTTGAAAGCATGGAAGAGCCTGTAAACCTTAGAACCTCACGGCAACCCTGAACATAAATACCCACGTCATCCTCCTTGTGCTGTTCCCTAAACCCTTTTGCAACTGGATTCCCTAAACCCTAAACCCTAAACCCTCCGTGGTTTTTGCCCGAATTGGGCACATGCAACCTAAAGCTTTCACGGGCTTTCGGGGGGGAGCGCGGATCGGCAATGGCCGGGGCGGGCCACGGAATCTCAACCGTGTTTGTTTTGGGATGTCTTGGGGGGCCCAGCAAGCTATCTGAAGCTGATGTCACTAATGTCTCCTTGTTCTCAGCAATGAGATTGGCGTAGATCTGATCGTTCGTCAGCTTCTCTTTGATGAGCGGCGAGAACTTCTCTTCGACTGCCAAGTAGCGCTCCACCAGAGCCGACGCAACGTCATCGCACTCAGCCTCGCCAGCTGATGCACAGGAGACTCTAAAGAATCACAACTCATGGCATGATGCGCTTGCCTCGGGAAGCTGAGAAAACATCTTCTGGGCCATGAATGCTGGCTCCTCTTGCGAAGTGAAGCCGTCCAGCACCATCTCGAGCTGGCTTTGCAAACTGCGGTCCTCACGCAACGGTCAATAACATGCAAGGCTCTTACAGCAAAGGGGGAGCTGCGAAAATGATCCGTGCAGTTGTGTCCTTTCCGTTGCCGTCTGCCGAAATGGCAAAGGTGCCGTCAAAGGGGACAATTTTCTTCACCTTGGAAGGGTCAGAAAGCTCCAAATTGCCCAGCAGCTCGCCCGCGGACACAATGCTGCCAGCTCCTCGTACATGACTGACCTTGCCCGTGGCGGTTGCCTTGATCGGCATGATCATCTTCATCGCCTCAAGTTCTACATAAGGCTCCCCCTCCTGAACCATTCCACCATCATCTTGCAGGTATCTCACGATCTTGCCGTTGAACTCAGATCGAAGCTCAGATGGATCATAGACGGTCGGCAGCATGATCGTGCCGATGCCGTCCAAACGGAGTCGAAGTCCCAGAGCCTCGTCGGAGCCCATCACGCGCATGACGGTCTTGCCCACTGACACTAGAAAGGTTCCATCAGGCTGCGCCATAACTTGAGCCATGAACTTCTGATCTTGAATGCACAGCTCCAGCAGCGAAGGCCCCAAGCGGGATACGGAGAACTGGTACCGCACACCCTCGAATGTGATGTCCACGGGGAAGGTGTTCATCTTCGCCATGTCTCTCAAAGGTCCTAGCTGGCTCTTGGCCAACGCGGCTTCGACTTCTTCATCGAAGGTCTTCAAGTTTTGGACAGCCCTGAAGACGGCGGCATAGAAGACCACGTCGGAGATGTTGTATCTCAAGGTCACGGACTTCTCCTTGATCAAGCCATCCAGCCAGGAAGTGTCGATCTTGTTCTCCACGAAATCCTCCTGCTGAAGAAGCTCCACCAGGTACTCCACCGGATTGCGAATCTCCCCAACCACCTCGATATTCTTCAAGGAGAGCATCAAGGCCTTGCGAGCCTCTTCGCGGTTTGCCCCGTGTGCAAAGATATGGCCAAACTGTGAGTCGGCGTATTCGTGGATGCCTCCCTTGGCGCCAATGCTGAAGTAGCCCCAGCATGAAACAGAACTCTGGAATTTGATGCGCTCGATTTTGCCACTTGTGGGCTTGAAGCCGTCGTCGGGATTCTCAGCGGTGATTCGAGACGCAAGGACATGCCTGTCCGGGTACACGTACAGGTCTTCCAAGAAGTTGATTGGAGAGGTCTTGTCCGACTCGCTCTTGCCGTAGAATCGTCGGATCTGAGGAACTTTCTCCAAGGGAACGCCGCTGCAAACGAGCATCTGCGTGGCTGGCAGGTTGACGCGTGTCAGCTCCTCCGTCACAGGATGCTCGACTTGGAGGCGCGGATTGAGCTCAAGGAAGTAGAACTTGTTCTCCTTGGAGTTGTAGAGATACTCCACTGTTCCTTGGGGGGAGGGGAGCACTTTCTTTAAACAGGGAAGCCGTTGAAACGCTGAGTCACGAAATGAACGAGTGATAAACAGTGCAACCGAACCTGTCGACGTGCTTGGCCGAGCTTCCCGCACCAATGTAGCCAATGTTCTGGGTGAGGCGCTGGGCTGCCCTCTCCATCTCCAAGAAAGTCTCCCTGGGGACGACGACTGGTGGCCCTTCCTCGAAAATCTTCTGGAAGCGCCGCTGAGTGGAGCAGTCGCGGCCGTTCAGGGCAACTGCATTCCCATGCTCGTCTCCCATGATCTGAACCTCAATGTGCCGGGCCCCTTGGCACAGCTGCATCATGAAGATCGGAGATCCCGGCACTTCGTTCTGAACCTGAAAGAAGCTACTCTCAAGGTCCTTCTCCTCCTGCACCATGCGGATGCCTTTGCCTCCGCCTCCCTCTGATGCCTTGATCATCACCGGGAACCCAATGTGCTTCACCGCCTTCTTGGCCTCCTCAAGCGTCGAGACCGTACCTTTGTCAAAGATCTCTTTTGGGATGGTGCCATCCGGGCCTAGGTCGGCTTGCAGGCCGTCACCGCTCCAGGGGATGGATGGGACGCCGGCCGTCTGCGCCAGGATGTTGGCCGCAATCTTGTCTCCGAGCACGGACATGACGGGGGAGGTGGGCCCGACAAAAGTGATGCCCAACGCCTTCAGCTGCGATGGGAGCTCGGGATTCTCGGAGGCATGGCCCCAACCGGGCCAGACTGCATCCACGCCCTGCGACTTTGCAATCTCGACGATCAAGTCGACATTGGCATAGTTGTTGACATTCTTCCCTCCTGGTACTTCAATGTAGGTATTGGCCAGCCGAATGAACTCGGCATTTGCCTCTAGATCCTCTGGCGTTGCCATGACAACGAACTCGAAGGCGTCGTCCAAGCCGAGCTCTAAGTACGCCCACTGGCGTAGAGAAAGGATAGCCTTCGTGGCAGCCATGCCGTTGTTTGCAATGAGCCACTTTCGCAAGACGCGCTTCCCACCCAGGTCCGTGATGTACTGCTTCAAAACATTCTCTGGGTCAACGGCCTCCGTGGAACCCTTCTCCAAGACGGCTGACGAAGACTGGCTCATACACACGGTCACGCTGCTGGTGTTTTTTGTGGGTCCGCTCCGCTTCTTCACGCCATGGCCAAGCATTGCAGCCAACCCTGTGAGCGTGGCTGCTCCAGCTGCGCTTGGGAGTGGCGTTCGGCTTGCTGGCTTGCCAGGCACGGAGCTATGCTGTGCCTGCGTTCGCGGTGCCAGGTTTGAAGTGGAACTGAAGGCCAACAGCTCCTGTGCCAAGGGCACAGCTGCCACACCGGCAGCCACGGCAGCTGCCCGCTTTCTGGCAGCATCCTTTGTCATGTTTACGGCCGCACCGACGCGACCTATGTCTGGCCTACACACTGTAAGGCTGTAGCGGCAAAGCGCTGCGTCACGCAATGGGAAAGATTCAAACAGCAAGAATGAGCCGCAGCAAGACCCGAAACCATGCAGCGACACTCCTGGCAAGATCTCCGACACAACACTCAACAGCACTGAACCCTCTAGGCTGCAGCTTAGCGAGGGAGCCAAGGATTCTCAGAGCCGCACCACGTGGACACCCGCAGACGACCTTTACAAGGATTGGTCGGCTTGATGGCTTGATCACCCAAACCGCGGAACCATTTCAGCTTCACTCTGAAGAGCTACTGCACTGCTGCATACTCGACGCTTGGCAAGGATCCGAAAACCAAACGACTAAAGGGCCGTTTGGCCGAAAGGTTGGTGGAAGATGTGCAAATGGGAGCCACTATGCTACAGGCACCATGAACCACTTCGTTGGCTTAGCATCTTTTCATGTGCGCCATGGCATGTACGGGGCACGGCTAAATTCATGCAAATTACGCTGATTCAAGTTGCCCTGGCGGCGCATTCCTTGACTTAGGGAGGTGCTTCGAACCACTTGCAGCGTAGCCATTGTCCAGTCCTGGCCTCAGGGAACATGACAAAGGCTGGTTGGTCAACCTTGTGTTATGCAGCCATGCAAGGAGACCCAGAGCTGGTAAGGACATTGTGAGTAGATCTTGAGGAAAAGTGAAATAATCGTACCACAGATATAGCTGGTTTGGCTGCAATTCAGACGCAGACACACCTTGCAAAAGCGCAAAACTGGCTGCTGAGACCATGTCTGTGGAGACGTGGCTTGCGCCAGCGACTTTGTTTCGCAAGGCTTGCTGTAGAATCTGGAAACACATGGGTGCAAAACAAACAGCGCATGCCCACCACCAGGATCGACAGAACACACAGCACCGGCCGCCAAAAGCATCTCATTTCATGTGGTGTCATCTACAGCGCATCATCACAATCATCACACAACATACATTGGGTGGTAGATTGGAAATTCCTCTGCGGGGCGTGTTGGATGGGTTTGCGGAAGTGAAACCTCCCTCTCCCTCCTTACACCCCCACAACACGCCCGAGGGGGTCCCCCGGCAACTCTTGCGTGACTTCTCGGAACATGGGACTCGCAGTGCTCCAGCATTGTTCCAGCGGCGGTTTTTGTTTGAAACATTTCATGGCTTCAGCGGATCAAAAAATGAGCAAAGCTGCCAACACATGAAATCTTGCCACACCGCATGACGACTCATGGCACACACGACTTGCCAAAGTGAAGTGACGGCTGCTGCTGCTGCGCGTGCGCACGCAATCTGACACATCGCACCTGCGTGATGACGGCGCAGCGCCAGCCACATCCACCTCCACATCCACCTCCTCAGGCAATAAAAAAATAGGCCAGCATAGACCCCAAACACTAAAAGACATGGCCCATGACCGTTTCGCATTTCGCGTGCGCCTAGATGTCCAGAAGCAACGGCAGAGGACGGCGGCGCAGATATCAAAAGGAACGATTGTTACGTATTTCACGAGCCCACACGTCCAAAAGCGACTAGCATGTGGCGACGTCCATGCCTAATTGAAGCGAGAACGCCATTTCCGTCCAGCACGCGAATAGGCCGCAGGCAGCGTGCGGTGACAAAGTTTGACGTTGCGACAAAACCCAAACAGCAAGTGCTGATACACTTTTGGGGGGGGCCCAAACATGCAACTTGCAACAAACACATGACCCGAAACTCTGACCCGAAACTCTGACCCAAAACTTTTTTCTTTTTTTTTCCGCACCTTTTTCAACCCGCATCGTCATGTCCGTCGGCCTTGTTCACGGCCTGTCCAGGAGCAGGTCCCCCAAGGGGACCTCCGCCCCATCACCTGCATCCCGTGGGTGGACTGGCAGCTCGAGGAAAGTCTGCGCGTGGGCCCGCATGGCTGCGAGCGCTGCCAGGGCCGTCCAACGACGCGTCAAGGCCCGAGCAGTGGCGACCTGCGCCCAAGGGGCCCGCGTTCGGCCGCGGACCCGCGCGAGGCGACGGAGGAACGCAAGCGTGCTCGTGCTGAAGCGGCCCCCTACCTCAAGGCCGAAGACGACGAGGCGACATCGGCCCCGCCCCCCCAGCTACCCAAAACTTTGACCCCAAACTCTGACCCCAAACTCTGACCCGAATCTCTGACCCCAAACTCTAACCCGATACTCTGACCCCAAACTCTGACCCCAAACGCTGACCCCAAACATCCCCAAACGCTGACCCCAAACTCTGACCCCAAACTCTGACCCAAAACTCTGGCCCCAAACGCTGACCCCAAACGCCGACCCCAAACTCTGACCCCATACTCTGACCACAAACTCCCATGGCTGCTGACCTCCTGCTGCGCTGCAGGTGAAGCACATGGCAGCGGTGCTTCCGACATTTGACGGGGTATTATTGAAAAATGTCGAATTATATCTATTCCACCACAACAACGTCTGTAACTCCACATGTCACCACAAGTCGAACTGCATCTATTCCACCACAACAACGTCTGTAACTCCACATGTCGCCACAAGGCTTAAAATTGGTGTCGGTGTCAACTCTTTGGCTTCACGTGATTGGGTTTCAGCTCGCCGCTTGCACTGGAATGGCTATAGCATATTGTCAACACAAAAATGCACAAAATGAGTTTGATGGTGCTGCAGGAGAACTCCACGTCTAAGCAGATTGTTTTTTGCTGCGCGTTTTTTTTGCGAGTCTTTTTTTTTGCGCCTGCCGGGGCAAGTCTCGTTCGGGGGGCTGGGCGGGGCAGCCTACTGTGGGCGGGCGGGCAGGCGGCTGGCCTGGGGGGAGGTCCCAGCGGCCGTCGGCCAAGACCTCATGTAGCTGCGGCGCAGCCTGCCCCCCGTGCAACTCAGCTGCGGGCGGGAGTTCGAGCAGCGAGCTCGCGCAGGCGCGCTGGGACGCGACAGCGAGCAGTGCGGCCCACCGTGCGACCCATGCGGCCTGTGCAGCCGGTCGGAGGCGCGCCGGCACGGTGGCGGCCCACTGACGGGCGAGTTTGCGCAACAACGTCGCAGCCTCTGCCCCAAAGCGGCCGCCGACCTGGCAGCGGCGCGCCTGCGTGAGCTCAGGGTAGGTGTCGCGCCGCTTGCGCCGGGCGGCACTGTCAACGGCCGATTAGGGCTGCGTGTCAGCACGTGGGTGTGGGTCGCCGGAACGGGTGAGTTCACGGCATGCGGCTGGCGAGGGGAGGCTGCTCGGAAGAGTCAGCAAGAACGTCACTGAGCAGCAGCGGTGAATCAGGACGGGCACTCCTGCCAGCCGGCTGCGTGCCACCGTGGCACTACAAAGGCAGGTTGCATCCACTACCTCTGCCTCCAGCTGTCGGACGCAAGCCTCGGCTAAAGCCGGGGCGCGCTCGCCAAGGACAGAGAGTGCCACGCCGCCTTACTTGACTCGCAGGCAGGACCGTACGCTGCCCGCGTGTTCACTACACGACCCAGAAGCCTGGCGTGAGTCGTTTGCGCGCTCCCCGCTCCCGCCTCCCAATCACGTAGGCATCTGCAATGCCACCTGCACTGGGACCGCGATGAACGATGAGCACCTTCTCGCGTTTCACACCCGCCTTGCCTTGAACCTGTTTAAGATAGCCGTCTTGAATGGGGCCGGAGTCGCTCCCGATAGCCTGCATGCCGTCTCGGCCTCCTCCCGCATTTAGGGGACCCCCTGGAGCGGCAGCAGTGCCTCTGTGAGCTCGCTTGCTGATTCCAAGCCTTGGGTACACGTGCGTGACTGGTCGCTGCTGGTACATGCGTTGCGTCCCCGCTTGTTGAAGTGGTCAGCCAAAGCGTCACGTTTGCATCGTGATGGTTCGTCGTTTTCCCCTGACACGCGCTGAGCGATACTTGACATACTCTACGCTGAGTTTGTGCACTTTTTTGTTGATTTTTTTGGAAAGCAGCGAATCCGCGTGATTCGTCCAAAACTCATACGCCGCGGCCACAACCTGACTGGTGGGATGACGAATGATACGACGCCATGGTTGGCAGGAGTGCGGTTTGGCGGCGTTGGTGTCGCGAGCATACTTCTGAGTCACGTCAAGTCTTCCGGGCTAGGCGGCTTGAGTTTCATCATTTGGTCCGTCGCAAACAGGCGGTTTTTTGGAATGGCTGGCTTGAACGTCAGGAACACGATTCAGTGATGAACCCGCGCCGTGCTGCACAAAACATTCGTCGGCAGTTTGGCCCTTCTACTGTTTTTTTTTTTTTCCCCCTCGCGCCTTTTTGCAACTGCAGACGACGGTCAGAGGGTCGACCCTACAAGAGGCGCTCGCCCCGGGGCTGCCTGTTGCTGGAACAGCGGCAGGCGGCTGGGTTGCGGGGGCGCCAGCCAGCGTGCGTCGGCCAGGACTTCGTGCAGGATCGTGCAGGTCTGGCGTCGTTCCGCCGACGCAGCACTCCCCGGCCAGCGGCAGCTCAAGAAGGGAGCTGGCATACGCGCGCTGCGCCGCCACCGCCAAGAACCCAGCATAACCCAGCCCAGCGCGCGACCCACGCCGCTTGCGCCGCCGGTCTAAGTGCGGCGGGGACACCGTCGGCCCGGTGCCGGGCCAGAAGGCGGAGGAAGCGGGCGGCCTCGGCACCAAAGCGGCCACCTACCTCGACCCCGACGACCACCAAGCGGCAGCGCCGGGCGCGCGCCAGCTCGGGGTACGTCTGCTGTCGCTTACGGCGCGCCGCGGCGTCGACGGCCTGGCCGGGGCGAACATCAGCGCCCGGCTGCGCCTCCCCCCTGCGGGTGAGGGGGCTGACGATGGTGGCGTCAACGGCGAGCTGCGCTCCGTTCCACAGCGACAAGCCGTTGGCCACAACCTCAATGCGACGTGCGTCCGCGATGGGCGCATCGACATTCATATCTGCCAGGCGCACGTTGTGGCACACCCGCCCTCCCGCTTCCCGGCACACACGGGCAACCGCGCGCTCGACCGCTGGTCCCCCAAGGCATCCAGATGGCCGTGGCAGCTGCAGGTGCGCGGCGCCAGCTGCAGCGGGAGCCGCAGGCGGCGTAGGAGCAGCACCCGGAACTGGGCCGGCGGGATCAGGAGCTCCGTGGCAGCCGGCCTTACTGTGAGGGCACGCCCGGCGTGCGGCCCGGCCTGCGACAGCAGCAGCGCACGAGATGCGGTGTCAAGGTCTGAAAGGTGCATCTCGAGCGCGCGCTCATCACATACCATGGCCGCACGCCTTTGCCACCCCCGCAAGGGGTCGTCACGTTCGCCATCGCCCGGGGGGACGGGCGAGAAGGAGTGCTATGTTCTATGGCCTATACTGTCGTAGGCGCTGCGCCCATCGAGCATCATCGAGCTACACTACCACGGCATCAGGTCGCCCGTCCAGAGCGGCCCGGACCGTGGCGACCACAGCATCTATCCCCGCCCGCGATTGAAGTGCGTATTGGAAGGGTCGTGTAACTTGGTCGAACTTGGCTCCCCAATCTTTGGCCAGTCTTCGGGCGACAAGGCGGCGAAAGGCGTCTCCCATCGCTATCCCCCGTACTCCGCCATCCAGCTTGGCACGCTGCGCTCGCGCCAAGCGGGTTGCAGCGTAGGCCAAGAGCTCCTGCGCCGGGATGTCTTGCAGCAGCTGTTTCAAATGCTCTGCCCGCAGTCCCGACCCGGCGCGCCTCCCCGACGCGCTTCGCAGCAGCCGCCACCTCATTGGGAGCGAGGGTGACGGGCTCTGCCGGCACGTGTGACAAGACTTCCTCGGGGATGGCGGAACGAGGCTGGGCCGGCCGGCGTGCCGGGTCTCTAATGGCGGCGTATGTCGCCTCAGTGCCTGGTGCATCAACGTTTGGCGGGCGCGCGATACCTCGCCTGTTCGCACCTTCGCGCATGCCCGCTCACGACGACGCGCGTCGGCGGCCTCAGTGGACTGGTCGCGGGCCACGTCGCCCGGTGCCCGTGTGCGGCGAGCGGCGACACATGAACTTGTCCGGCGCAAACGACACAGCACTTACCCTGAGTGGGCCGGTCTGGACGGTGTAGGTTGGTGGTGCTTGAGGTTGAAGTCGGGGGACGTTGGGATGTTGTGGCAGTACGTTTTCTGTGCCTCGCGGGCTACGATCCCCAACTGCGCCCCCACCAACAGCCAGCACGCTGGCAACGGCGCGAACCCCATCGCGTGGTATGGTGGTGCACCCCGCCCACAGGTCGGCACTCTGACGACATGAGGTGGGCAAGGTCGCTGCGAAGGAGGCGGCCGACGAAGAGGCCGACAGCCCCCACCCGACCGCGCGCCATAGTAGTTGCACCGCTTGCATCGCTCGCCGCTTGGCCGGGAGACTCAAGAACCGATCTGTCTTCGACTCGTTGGATTCGTTGGCATAAGAAAACCCCGGTCGGCAGCCCGGTGAAGCGAGCACAAAAACGAACCGGGGACGGAAGGAAGCAGCGCAGCATGCTGCAAGCCATCACAACTGTATCTCATGTGAACAGACATTATTGCCGGCTCGCATCAGACAAGGAAATGGGCTTCAACGTTGAGGAGTGCTTCCGTGCTGCGTTGCCCACAGGGCCGAATTTTCGCAGTACCCAAAGCCCTGCGAGTGGAGCCATTCCGCCACGTACTCAGCACCTGCGGGTCACGTACCGGGGCGCCCCGACGGTGTCCGCCCAGGAGGCCCAGTACACCGCGTGCCGATTGCGCCATGGCCAAAGGTAATGCGGCTTTCCTGGAGCTGCGTGTTCTTATTCGGTTTGTGCTCTAGAGAAACAGGGGGTCACCAGCAAAAGAATGTTCATTTTGCCGCTTATTCCGCGGTTATAAAGTCGTTAACATATCTTGTTCGCGATATTTGGGGCCGAATTGGCTTGGGCATATGCGAAAAACACAGGTGGTATGCAGAAATCACATCAGTTTGACTGTCTCGAGAGGCCAACCATTCGCGCAGGATAGTGTGCGCAGCGCACTCCAAGATCTGCAAATCCCCCACAATTCATGCGTCGCATCGTCCCCTCCCAAGTTGCATCTGCGTCGCGACTCCATCCAACCATGCTTCGTAGCAATTTTCGCTGGCATACATCAAGCTGTTCATGCTGCTGTGCCGCCAGTGCCAATGCAAAAAGCCCGGATAAGTTGTGAGGGAATCTGGCTCAGACTTGGGGATGCGAAGCACATGGTTTGACGCGTATGCAGATTAAAACACAAACGAGCGTTCAACAAAAAAGGAACGACGTTTAGCGTCTGCCGTTGTTTGACAAGTGCCTGTCGAACCTCTACTTGTTGAACTTGCCCTGCGCTGCATGGATGCGGCGCGCCAACTCTGCTACAGACTGGCGTCGACGGTTGTCGCAAAGTTTCGGTTCATTGGCGAAGTGGCAATTGTGAAGAAGCGAGTTTTCGTCGCATTTGATGAGGCCACGAACGCCAAGTCAGCGGTAGCAGAACAAAAATGTCGGGCCAGTGCCCAGAGCAGCGGGAAAAAACGGCTTCTCCACGCACTCTCGGATGGACACTCATGATGTGAGTGGCGTTGCGCCAAGCGGCACAAGACTTTGGCAGCACACTACACCGCGCATTGGATGACTTTTCGACCCGCGAGATGTCTGCCCCGCATGGTAGTCTTACATGTTTGTACAGATTCAACTAAGTTTCGGGGGGGGGGGGGGGTGTAAGGGCATAAGTGGTACAAAGTTCAAGATGTTCGAGCGATCGGCGATCGGCTCTTTCGGCCCATGCTTTGCCGTCTTCGCAGTCAGGCAAGACATGCGTGATCCCTACCGCAGACCTGCATAAATCTGCAGGAATCTGCATGCAACACCTTGCCTTGTCTCCGCAAAAGCCCTACAGGGCCGTGCTTCCAGAGCGGGACGATCTAGGTCATCGAGGATGGCATCGTGCATGCACATCAGCACGTCTTGCTTGTACGCGGCACTCGCAGCCTGTACGACTACAGCTGCTCTGGAAGATCGCTACAGCTCCTTCTCTCATCTCACTGTGGAGGAATCAAACGGCATACTCGAGATGGAGACTGCCTGTCCACTTCAGTCAACCAAACACAACGACAGGAAAATCTCAAAGACTGCGTCTCTAGCAGCCTTAAGGTGCAATATCTTACACGCTGGCTGGCCTGCTTCGGAGGCGTCCCTTGAGACCTAGTCCATGCACAAACTGATCCGCATCACCAACACCAAACCAGCAACTGGCATCTGCCTGCAGGAAAGTCTGGAGCGAAAGACGACTGAAGCCGGGCGGAGCAACCTTGCTCAATCATACACCGTCATGCACTCGGAGTTTTTTGGCAGAACATCGCATCACGAAGTCTGTCTGCATCTTGGCTGATGAGACTCGTGGGGCTTGGGGCATGCGGTGTCAGTCTCCAGGCCGCGCACATGCTAAGAAAACAGCCCCATGCATGCCTGCCCACTTTTGTGCGGCCACAGGCGCAAAGTCTTTGACTGCATGCGGAAAGGCCGGGTCCTCGGATGCACGATGTCCGGCATTCTTGCTGTTGTGTTCTTAGGGTTTAGGGTTTAGGGTTTAGGGTTTAGGGTCTAGGGTTTAGGGTTTAGGGTTTCGGGTGATAGCAATCATGAAAGAGCATGGAAGAACCATATGGAATCTCCTCCACGCAAGGCTGCGGGAGAGTCAAATGGTGGTTCCGATATTAGGGGTGCCTTATTGGGGTCTTTATAAACAGGAAATCCTACTATTTGGGGTCTATATTAGGGTCCCCTATTGCCGTAAACCTCCAAATGACCCCCCTGTGCACCATCTGTTAGCTCGCGATGCGCCTGTTTTATCTGGCTCCTGCGTTGGCTCTGAGGCGTGATTTTCATGCAAAGCGAGGGAAAGAAGATCCAGGAACTCTTTGCCAAACGGGCAATTTGTCTCTTAACAATTCCAGTGTCACTTGGCCAGGCCAGCCCCTTTTGAGCTGCGGCATCTGGCACGCGAGATGTGCTGGTACCGGCATGCAGGCGCACGTTTCAGCTGCAGCTTCCCATTGTACACAAGTGGAACTCACGGGCTTCTGTCCGGTGAACGAGTATTTCTTTGCCTCGTCCGTTGTCGGTTCCTTCAGCGCATGGAAGGCTGAGAACTCTCCTGCAGCATGGGTTGCGAAGATGTAGGGGGGTCTTATGGACATCGCCTGACAGCTATCGAAGATAACTTCATATCATACAAAGAGGATCAAAGAGGCCGCTTCATCCTTGGAACTCTGAAAGATGTACAAACAACCCTTAAGTGCTTAGTGCTTCTATCCCCATGAAGTGCCCGAAAGGCAAGACCAGGTTTGTCTCC
The DNA here is from genome assembly GCA_905221605.1 of Symbiodinium natans. Classification (NCBI taxonomy): domain Eukaryota; class Dinophyceae; order Suessiales; family Symbiodiniaceae; genus Symbiodinium; species Symbiodinium natans. Next base: position 476,731 of record CAJNDS010001824.1, read on the forward strand.
AGCGTCCTCGCAGTTAAAGTCCAAGTGAGGAGTGCGTCCGCCTGCGTCAGCACAGGTGATCTTGAAAGAAGTCAGCCGATGCTTCCAAGACCTTCTGACGCAAGACTTTGTGCACTCGCGTTCTTAACTCCGAGGCGTGCCGGACGGTGCTGCCACTGGTTCAGTAGAGAACGACTTCGCTGACTGGACAGCAATGGCAAGTGCATCTGTAAATATCTGTAAACATCTGGACATATCAAGGAGGCACCGAACATCACTGAACTTGTGATCCAGCACCATCGGCTAAGCATAAGATGCAGCACGCCGGCGAAGAGGACCTGAATTCACAGCTCGTCGAAACTGACGGGCCCTCGCTAGCTAGGGGTCTACAGTCAGACGGTTCTCTTCTAGTCGGCTCACTGCCCCTACTGCCCCGCAATGCTCCCTTTGGGAGGCATGGGTAAAAATTCCTGCAAGACAAGCCTCACAGAATCTGCAGATGAATCCCCGGCATCGTTCTCAAAAAACAACGCCATTCCGAAACCAACGAAGCGCTGCAGAGTTTGTGGCAGCCAGATGTTGCATCGTAAGCAGGGCCCAACGCTATGCAGATAAGGTCGGATAAAGCTTGAATAAACTCACAAGGGCCCGACGACTCCGATTTCGGAGGCTCAAGGCCTAGCTGAGGTTTGCGATCGGTTGAGGGATCCCCTGTGAGAAGTGCGCGGTGGCCCTGAGGTGAGCTTCTAGCGAGGACACTACGCCCCCACCAGAGCCGACAAAAGATCATCCGGTAACGACAAGCGACATGCGCAGGGCGCCCACAAACAAGAACCTGCGCTCACCTCAGCGCCAGCGCCTCCCTAATGGCACATTTGGCACAACACAACGGCTTCACTCAGGGAGGAAGTCCGGAAGGCCACACGTCAATCGAGGTCTTCAGGCCACCCCCCGAAGTCCAGAAGCTTAAACGTTCTGAATCTTCATTGGAAGATATACCCGATGGAAAATGGTCTCTTGCTGGTCCTCACGTTGTCTCATCACCTTCTGCTAAGGCTCAGCATTACTGGGCATAAGAGGCCGGGAATGCGTTTTCAAGGACCCTCGGACGCTGTATGGAGGGCGCAATCCAGCATGGAAAAACCTGCACTGAATACATGTGGACCAACTGACCTTGGTAGGCTGCCCCTCACAGCTCGGCGTGCAGCTGAAATTTCAGCTGCAGAACATGGGTCCGCCAGACTTGCGAATCTCCGGCATCATGAGCGCTCGCTGAAACGCAGGGGGGGCATAGCTGCCTTTGAGGCCACGGTGTGGCATCGTCCTGCCAAACAAATGCCGAGAGGATATGGGAGAAAAAAACCTGCAGATGCCTGCTCGGAACGCTCTGTCTCATGCCCTATCACTGCTTTCCACAAAGTTTCTCCTGATATCGTCCGTGGTCTCACGCCAGCACATCAGTGAGTACGAGCCTTTGGTATTCTCTCCTGCACGCGGCACTGCGCCCTCAACAGTGGGCGCAAACGGAACCGCGGAGGCTGCTCAAGTGCGATTCCAAATGAAACTGCCCTGCTTTACAACCCTAAACCCTCAACCCTCAACCCTAAACCCTAAACCCTAAACCCTAAACCCTAAACCCTAAACCCTAAACCCTAAACCCTAAACCCTAAACCCTAAACCCTAAACCCTAAACCCTAAACCCTAAACCCTAAACCCTAACCTAAGGTCTCGCAGGTCCTGAAGCAGTGGCTGGGCGGCGTTTGAAGCCGCTGGACTCGGAGATCCAGGAAGTCGGCGAAGCGGACCCCGGACGAGACCCCGGACGAGAGCCTTGACGAGAGCCGCCAAAGCCACCTGAGCATAAACCCTAAACCCTAAACCCTAAACCCGAAACCCTAAACCCTAAACCCTACCACTCTCATGGGAGAACCCAAAAAGGAAAGGTTCGGTTCCGTCGCGGTTTGAGAATTCTGGGCGTTTTTGTTGGCTTCAGGGGAGGGTTTTAGAAGCTTCAGAACTTAACCCTAAACCCTATAAACCCTAAACCCCCCACATTCTTCCACCCTAAACCTACATGGGAATCCTGAACCCGATCCCTAAACTCCGATCCCTAAACCCTAAACCATCCTAAACCCTAAACCCCTAATCGTTAAACTCAACAGCCACATCCCAACCCTGCATCGGAAAAACTCGAGAACCCTCAAGGCTAAGGGATTGGTCAGAGAAGGGGGTGGCTTTGGGTTTAGGGCTGAGGGTTTAGGGTTTAGGGCTGAGGGTCTAGGGTTTAGGGCTGAGGGTTTAGGGCTAAGGGTTTAGGGCTAAGGGTTTAGGGTTTAGGGCCAAGCGGGAGTTGTTGCGGCCGCTTTCGGTTAATGTTAGGGGCATGGCGGGGACGCCAACCTCCTCCCTCCCAGACACGCCCATAAAACCTTAAAAGCCCAACCTTAAGGCCCCCCAAAGCAAGCCACTCTTCCAGCTCGAAGCCATGGAGGACGCAGGCGATGAAGCCGAACGCTTGGAGAACTGCCCGGGTGCTCTTTCGACCCTCACTCTCGCGCACAGGACTGGCAAGGCTTCAGGATTTTGACTTTCAGGGTTTAGGGCTAAGGGGCCTGGTTGTAAGGAATGGTATTTTGAAAGCCTGTAAGGAAGAACACCAGGAGCTGAAGGACCAAGCACGATGGAGACTTGGGGGTGTACTACAGGCCTCGACGAGGGCTTCTTTGCAGCGTCGGGAGCAGCAGCTGCAAGGTAAGGGCATGACAAGCCTCCTAAACCCTGAACCCTAAACCCTAAACCCTATAAACCCTGAACCATGATGTCCCACTTCCTTTTCATCTTACACGGCGCCCTGAACTGCAGGCCCGCGCCCGTCGGAAGGTCTAGCAAGCAAGGTCTAGCGTGGAATCCCTTTGCTTATGGTCCAAGCCTTGTCAAGACTTCCAGTGCTGCTGGATGTCATCAAATGCTTCGGATTCCGCGTCCTGAGCACTCAAGGTTCAGCACAGTAGAGTCTGCAACTGCTGCCTACCTGAACTGAACAGGTGACATGACCGGATATCTCTGAGAGCATGGCACATGAGCCTCCGGAAGTGCTGTCGCCATAGTGCCGGGAGCTTGCGCTATGCACCACCCTTGCATCAAGCAAACTGCAGCTGTCTTGGGAGAATCATGCATTGAACATACCCCATGGCCTCTTTCTATGGCTCTTCACCTTTGAGCTGTTTCCGTGCAGATGACAAAGGAAGAGAGAGACGGAGAGCGAGAGAGAGAGAGAGAGAGCAGAAAGAGAGGGAGAGAGAGAAAGAGAGAGATATGCACATATGCAAAGAGCGAGAGGGTGAGCGAGCGAGAGCTTGAATCGACCTTGCAAGCAATTGTTCTGAGGGCGCAGCAATGCGGAGCAGCCAGGGCTATGCAATCTCGCTTGAGCCAGCTTCCGAAACACGTTTTTCTTGCACCCAATGCCAAGCAAGCTTTCGTTGCAGATCCATGACTTATGTCACTTCTGTGTTTAGCTAATTCCTATAAACTCCTGCTGCACACACGCCTTGGCGGACCTCGCCAGGAATGGTACCGAGCTGGCAGATGTTGTTGGCGACGTTTGCAGAGCTTCAGGATGGTCGTGCTCTTGCGCTTGCACAATCCTGCAAGATGTTGCAGTACTTCCTCGATCGCCCTTCTCTGCACCCTTAGCTGCCTTACATAAGTGGGCAACCAACCAAGAGTTCCGCACATCGTCCTTCACACCCGCCGTGACGGGCGATCTTGCAAACAGTTCCGCTGGGCTGCGCCAACACTTGATCCAGAATGGCGTCACAAAGAATATGGTTGCCAGTGTCTTCTTGTCGACATCGACGTAGCTACAGACGAAAGAGGCGGAAGCTTAGGTGAGAAGGGCAATACATCCATCCCAAGAGTCGATGAAAACCACGTCGCCGGCACGAGGACTGTAAACCTAAGCGCCGATAGAGAAACGCCCTTCTGCTATGTCAAGGGCCACAAACCGAGACCCCGACTATCGGTGGGATGCCGTCGAGCATCTCCTGCAGGCTCGCCGTGTGTCGCTCAAGGAAACAACTCTATTCAAATCAAAAACCAGGATCCTACACGTATCGCAGGTAAAAAGAATCTACATACAAGGCCCATATTTCTACGACATGCCTACCATATTTCGGGGCTGCCCTTCTGGTTCCCATATGGCTTCCCTTAGCGGCCTTCGTATAGAACTTCTTGTCTGGGTAGAAGTTCTGCAAGTCAATCGTCTCGAAGAAGTGCGCATTCCTTACAGATGCCACACGTCCACAACAACATCTCGAGTGCCTTTTCTGGAGGTCTCTCATAAGGATTGTAGCACTTTGATCGCTTTGGGGGGAGAAACACCCTCTTATCAGCTGCGGCTCAGATATCTTTGGAGAGCATCCTTCTGGACCGGATGCAAAAGCAACTCTCCACCCGAGGTCTCCTCAGGGACTCGCAAGTACCTCAGCTCGTTAAGGCCAGCCGTGAGTAGCAAGGTTTTAGACAGGGCAGGCACATAGAAAGCGACTACATTGACTGCACTATTACGCAAGAGTCACCAAACTTTGACAGTCCAGGGCACACATTGACCGAAAGAGTGCTTCCAGGTCTGACGCTGTCCATGTGCACATTGCCTTCGCGGCGCCGGCCACCTGAGAGGTGCAACGAAAAGCTTAGTGCCACAAGATGCCACAAGCATCAAAGGGGTTCTCCGGGCACGTCACCTGGCACCATTTGCCGCACGACGCAGGGCAGAAAGGCGCGCCCTGAGCTGGGGCAGCGCTCCAGCTGGCAGCTGACCCCAGGCAGTGCATCGAGCTCTGCCCTGATCAGGTCCAAGGGGAATTGGCCTGATCAAAGATGTCTGGGTATTTCCCAGATAGGGGTACCCTTTGAAAACCCCAAATAGAATAGAATCCCTTGACAGGACCCCCAAAAGGGTATCCCAAATTTCGGAAACCCCCATGTTGAAGAACTTCAGAACAAGGTGTGCGCCCTCCCGGTTTGGACAAGCCTGGAGGAAAGGCCTGCAACAAGGTCCGCGTTGTCTCCTCTGCGCGCTGCAGATAGGATTCTGGGGCAGCTGTCGCTGCCGTCATGCGGAAGCCTGCAGGATTTACATCGTGCGAAGTGCGCAATCAAAGGTAACAGAAACGACTGGGAGCAGCACCTTCTTGAATGAGAACGTCAGTCTTTGTGTACCCCAGCTTTGTGTAGTCCGAAGCTGGTGCATCCTCAGCGAACGGGAAAAAGGGTCTGAACACGTCTGAGTCGCTTCTGTACCGGAGATGCTTTGCGTGACATGTCGTAGACACCTGGCTCCTCTATTCCATCATGTCAGCAACCACTTGTTGAATGAAGTTGAGCTCTTCGAGGGTGCTTCTCACATCAGTCCGTTTTCATTTACCAAGTCTCTGGGCCATTAGGTTCAAGTCTAGAAGGACGTGGGCTAAGCCCGGGACCTTCCGACCAAAGGACTGTGAGGAAGTTGTCTCTTTGCTGTTGCAATATGTAGCAATTAGTAGTAGGAGATGCCATACTGGGGCTTAGATTAGCTTTCAACAGCTCTGTCTATCTGACATGGTCGAACGCGCCCCAGTCAACCAATCGCCACCAGGCCGCCGGATCGCGGCCCAATCGCCACTCCGCAAAGCGCCGGGCTTGGGAGCCTCCTAATCACCCGTATGGGATCCGCTGCTCATGGAGTTGCGCAATGAACAATGAAAGACAAAACTTTGAAACACCAACAAAAAAAACAGAGCCGTTTGGCTTCTTTTTTGGGGGGAGCATGTGTTGGACTGTGCATCTCTTGCCGCCTGAAGCTGCTGCGGAAGCGGACTGCTCCAGAAGCCGGTCGCTGGCTTCTCGGCAGACCTCTTGGGAAATGGCGCCAGGCAGCACCAGAACCTGGCACTCTGAAGACTTTGACAGAGATTGCCAGGCATCTCCACTGGACTCACTGGACATCACTGGGCGATTTCCGGCTAAGGGCGCCAGGCTGCTGGGCTCTGGCCGCCGACCAGCGCCAACAGATCCCCACGCTGCAGGCCCAACCCTCCTGTCGCGCCCACGGCACTCTGCACCACGCGGGCCGCCGCGCCTCTGTCATGCAAGGCGTACGTGGCAGACGTCGTGTGGGAGGCATGTCACTTGCCCGTCTGATCTGACGCCTTGAAGTGGGCGCAGGCCACCAATGGTGTTCTGGACGAGCCATGCCAGCCTCATTCCCTGCAATGAAAGCCCTCTAGCTGCTCTAGCTGTATGCTTCCAACTATGTTGAACTCGTGCTGAGCTCTTGTTATCTCTCCCTCTTTTAGAGATTTCGCTCTGCTCGACCTTCAAGCCTGAGGGCTCGAGGGCAACGGGAGAAGGAACATGGTGACATGTGGTGACTGTCCGAGTGACGGCTTGTCTTGCGCATTCACCCTCAAAATGCATTGCATGCTCGATTTGTCAACACCTCCTCTCGGAAATGAAACACCTAGGGCAGGATGCCTGACGTTTTGTCAAGAAACGCTGCCGTCAACCAATGGGTCACCGGACCAGTCAGTCAATTAGCCTGGCAACGCTCCCTAAATATCCCTAAATGCAGGTTGCAGCCAAAGCTGTAGTCTCGTCATGTCTCGTCTCGGGTCCTGGTGTGATCCGGTGGGTACATGTCGGTGCCTGTGGATTCAGCACTGGGAGCGACTGGCTCCGGAATTTGGAGCTCGTCCTCCTGACGAACCACCTGCTTCTTGTGAGCAGACGGGCTGCCCTCCAGACAGAGGGCATGCCCTTGCCTGTGGTCTTGACATAGCGACATAGCGACACAGTGTCAACGTGTGGACTTTCGTGCAAGTCCTCTCGCAGTCTGCCGCCTACGAACGAGCTCGGGAGCAGCTTTGGCAGAACCTGGATCAGTAGGGCAGCATGAATGCCACGAGAGGACTGGCCTTGCGCAACGTCCACGCACGGCGCGCGGTGGGCTCACCGGGGTCAGCACTCGGGGCGGCTGACCGACTTAGCGCCTGTCGGCCATGGCATCCTTGGCTTCCGAAGCATCCCAAAAACATCCGCAGCAAAAGCCCGAAAAGGGAGCCCCCCAGAAGAAATCAACTCTCCCCTCCCCCACATCCCCCCCCCCCTTGCGAGTAAGAAAGTCTCAAAGAAAAACGTCGAACAGATGGGCTTCTTGGGGGAGGGGGTGGGGGGGGACGGGGACTCAGAGAGATCTCTGAAATTTCATGGGAGTTCCTGGGAGCTCTGGGACTCCGGCATCGGGAGAACCGAAGGCGAGGCCAAGGCTCGGCAGCATCGGCCTCTCAAATCTGACGCTCTGCTTCGTTCTGGGTATGAGGGGGGGGGGACAAGGGGGGGGGGGGTGTTAGGAGAGGGGTATTAAGGGGGATGAGGGGGCATAAGAAGGGTCATTAGGAGGGTTCTTGTGGATAGAAGGGGGGGTACAAGAGATCAGAAGGGGGGTAGTAAGGGGGATATAAACAGGGTGCAGGGGGGTACAAGGGGTTGCCTTTGCTCTGGTCGCTACGAGTAGCACAGACATGAGGCTCCAGCGTTGCGAAGGAAGATGGCTCCTCACGAGGCTTCAAAAGCTTAACGCTCTGGGGCGTGGCTTCTGAAGCTTAAGACTCGTCCAACTTGTTTTGAAGATGTCTCAATCCCGCCAGGGGATGATCCCGACCTGCTGCGTGGCGAAGCGCGCTGCGAAGCACGAAACGAGTCGGGCGGCGAACGAAGCACTTTGCAAAGAGCATCGGGAAGCACCGATGTTGCTTTTGGCAGTGCGGCAGTGCGACCTTCTACGTAACACAGGAGCTAGCTGCATGCTGAAGGTGCGCAGAGCGTCCTCTTCTAATGGTTCTTGGGAACTCCGTTGTCACCTGCGTCTCTCGTGCTTTGCCATGCTGCATTCAGTCCTGGTCAGGATCCTCGGCCAACACCTAAGGAAACGGTCAAGTAGGAGCCAAGTCTCTAAACATCCGAGACTTGCTGAGGCTCAAGCAGGCATTTCCGAAGGGGATGGCTTCTTTGAGCCTTCGAAGAAGCAGGACAGGTCCAGGCCTCAGAAGTCAATCGGAGTGGCGAGATGCGCTGGAAGGCGTCGAAAGAGTTCTCACATGGGACTGCTCCTGCATCTTGGTTGCATACCATCTTTGGCCCAATGGTCCTGAAGGCAAGCATATTCCAGCCTTGCTGGGACATTCCTGGCATCTTCCGGCCTGCAGTATTTCACACCAGGACTTTCGGAGGTGCACCAAGTCGGACAGCATCATCAGGACCTGAGGAGATCCACTGACTACGCGATTGCCGCTGTAAGCCTCGCTTTACACTTTTCTACATCGTCAAGCAACGACAGCACACATGACGACAAGCTGACGCTCGGGTACCACACCATCTGCGCACGGTCACTTCGGAGCTTGTCACCATTGCGCGCAGGGCCCTCAGAGAGCTCCTGGGCCAGCAGATGCAGGCAGATGCACGACGCCCACGACATCTTCTTGTCACCCAAGGAATCGCATGGCCTTGATCTTCTCCTTCATCTTGTTCTCCACCCTGTCCAGGAAAGCTTTGTCCTTGGCTTGGCAGAAAACCGCGCCAGGGCCCAAGGCACTGAAGCAAAGCAGCAGACCATCTCCAGGATCTTCATGGCTGCCAAGAAGTCGTTGTCGTCCGTTGAGGTGTCCCTGCGGTTCTCAAAGTACCTGCCAGAAATGGGGTCTTGAGATGTTGCATGCTGTGACATGCCAGGACATGTGCACCACATGGGGAAGGGCACTCTTCCACCTCTGTGCATTGCTGGTGCAAGACCTGTCGCAAATGCCAAAGCTCGTGTCTGCAGTCCGCTCCATTCGAAGGTGCCGGCAGGTGCCAGTGCTCATGGGAGGTTTTTCCTATCCGGGCAGTTCTCTAAATCATGGCCAGTTTGGGGGTACGGTACCCTAAGTATGAGATTCCATATCACAATAGGAATCCCAGTAAGTGCTAGGCCGGGCCTACAGCCTACAGCGTACTCAAAGCAATCAACGTGCAACAAAGTTTCTGAACGAACCAACACTATGAGAGAAGCAGACCATCAGCAACTTGGAGGAATTCCTTCGGATCCCACCCTCGAGCCTCAACTAGCAACACACCCCAAACAGCCCATCATCGCCACAAAGTGCACGTACCGGGCGCATCCCTCCCTGGCCTTGATCAGCAGATCCGACGCACCCGAGCTTGTTGCCTTGCAATCTCACGAAAGTCTGGGATGCACATGGCCGGGTGCATCGAGGTGGCATCTTGCTCGATTGTGGATTGCGGAAACTGCTCCGGCCTGTGTCGACTTGCTCAGATCTCTGACCTGGGCAAAAACTCAATGGACAGTTTACCTTCAGTTTAAGCACCACACCTCGGGTGTCGGGACTCGCTCACGTTGAATGTTGAGGCTCTGGGTATCAAACACATGTTTGGGAAAGCAAAAGGAACAGACTTTAGAACACATCGGTTTTGCGTGCATAGATGGGTGTCCACATTTGCATCACAACAAATGCCGTGGAGTCTTGGCTTTTTGGTAGGCGCGGAGCGTGGGAACGTGCCCTGACCCCGCAAACATGTTCGCGAAACGTCAGGTACGACCTCATGCCGACAGACCGACAGACCGACAGACACAAACACAGACAGAGACACCGACACGGACACCGACACTGACACCGACACCGACACAGACACAGACGCAGACGCAGATGCAGATGCAAACGCAGGCGCAGACGCAGACGCAGACGCACGCTCGCACGCACACACGCACGCGCACACACACACACACACACACACACACACAAAGACACAAAGACACAAAGACACAAACACACGAACACACCAACACGCAAACACGCAAACACGCAAGCACGCAAACCCGCAAGCACACCTGGTGAGCTCAGCTCCTAACAATGTCCAGGCGCCGCTGCGCACGGTCTCTTTGCCTCTCAGGGCGCGGCTTCGAGGATGTTTACGGGGTTCACTCGGAGGTTCAGGGTACTTCTTAACCCAATACTAACTGCACGTATAACCCAATTAGAACCAGATTAGGGCACTTAGGGTGTTTATAAGTGGTTATAAGTACAGTTATCATTGGTTAATAGGTACCATGAGCCTCCAAGTAGGGCTGAGATGGGCTGAGGGTTGAACATGGATTGATAGGACTTAGGCCCACAGCTTCCAGCATGTGAGTAGAGAAGTGTAGAAACAGGTTGCCAACAACGAAATGAAATCGGGTGCCCCATCGGAAGCTTCCTGCACATGCCGAACAAAGAACTCTCGCCTGACACAGTTAGTCTCCAAAGTTCTCCGACGGCCCCCCCAGGCTGCAACACCCCCAAGCGGATTGGATGATATCGCGCAAACTCTCTCCTCGCTCATAGCTCTCACAACTGCTGCAGAGGGCCTGCGCAAGTCGGTCAGCTGGGCGGCAATGCTCTGCTTCTCCTGAGGGCAAGGCATGGGAACATCTGAAGGATGCTGAAGGCTGAGGCGGTCGTGCCGCAAGTTTGCTTTTGCCATCGTAGTCCTTGTCTGTCTCGGCTCTCTGATCCAGAAGCGTCATTCCTGGGCACATGCTCACGTTTCGCAAGCTAGCTGCGTGTCTTGACCCCTCCGAACTCCCCGGCGTGGCTCATCCCCGAGCATGCCACAAGACGACAAAAAGCTCAGCCCTGCATCGATGTACCCTCGGCAAACTTCACAGGTGCTGCCGGGCCGCGCGTGTTCTTGTTCGCCTGCACAAACTCCTCAACCTGCCGAGCTTGCTTTCGTACCCATCGAGGCAAGGGACTTCACTAAGCCGCCCCTTCTAACAAGGAAGACCCGGAAGCAAAAAGCGGGCCTCGGCCAGCTGCTCTTCCAGCTTCCTGGCAACCCCAGGACATTCACACAATCCACACAAGCCCCCCTAAAGCCTCTCTTCAAAGGGCAAAAGCACCTCCTCTCTGCGCCGGCTTTCGGGGCCATCGAGATCTGAAGTGAAACCTCGGCCCAGGCTCAAAATGCCACAAACTTCAGCCTTTTCTGCCCAAGGTAGAGCTGGCCTGGTCCTGCCGGTCGTGCAAAGACGTGCCTTGCCTGGGCCGGTGCTATTCTTTTGGTGTCGCAGCAACGATGACTTGAATGATATTTGGTTGGGCTGGGAGACACATGACAGACACCGGCACAAGCGTGCAACACCCAGTCAGTATGCAAGCTGCTGCTGCAGCTGCTGCAGCTGCTTGCGATTGTGGGCCTGCACAAGTTTACGTCCACACTTGGTGCACAGCAACGTGCATTGCACAGCAGTTCAGCGGACCTGTCGAAGATCGCAACTTTCGAGGCTCTTGGTCAGCCCGTTGATTTCCTCACAGGCGGCCAGACTCAGCTCAGAGATCTCGGTGAACCTCTTGAACAGGAGCTCTCCCGCTCGTGCACCATGATATCGTGCTCCAGCTCTCCAATCGTATCCTGCCAGGGCCATTCAAGCTTCTGCAACAAGATGTCAGTCTGAGTCTAACTTTCTCTGCTCTGCCTGTAGAGTGTCGAGTTCATTGTCCATCGCGCCCCCAGCTTTCGCCTCCCCGTCCTGGCGGTGTCACGCAACTGGATCGTGCAGGGCTTAGCGTGCCACAGCTCCGTCACTTCTGCAGTCAGGTGCCTTCTGCTTGTCGTGCTGCACATCAAGAGCAGCAATATCTAGCCTCACCTGCACGAGCAAATTGTTTTCATGTCGCTTTTTCGTGAATAAACGAAATCAAGAAACCACGAAACACCCTAGCAGGGAAAGCCCGTGCCTGGTTGATGCTCTCTTGCATGGACGTCAGACCCTGGATCAATGTTTCGACTCGGACTTTGTCGGTGTACGTGTCCTGTGCCAGAACGTCGACTGCAAGCCAACCCCGAGCATCACAGCCATTCACGGCCTGGTTCAAGACTTTGCACCCAGTCGATGAGATGGAAACGCGTCCTTGCAGGGCTGTCACATAAACCATTCGGCAGCGACATTCTGAACATATGATCAGGACGAGCCCGCCCTGTGGTATGGGGGGTCGTTGTTCGGGTTTAGGGTTTCGTGCTTTGGTTCGGAGGCTTAAGGATTCTGGAAGTGGAGGTTTGTTGGCTTTCTTTCTAGGCTTCGCTTAGGGCTTTAGGTTTGGGTTTGGGGTTTTACGGCTGGGGCTTTTTTGGGTCTAGGGTCTAGCGAACCCGAGCCCGGATCATATACTATCACCTTCAGACATCTAAGATAGAAGCCGCCACCATTTTGGAGCTACACTTGCAAACATGTGAAAACTGCACCGAGCCTGGCCGCATCTGCGAGCGGAATTCAAGGGCATTGAAGACACAGAAGGGCCTCTGGACTGCACACTCTGCGCTCAGGGAATGGAGCACAAATTCGCAACCACGACGCTCTCCTCTGGAGCAATACAGGAGAACAAGATCTTCTGCAGTTGCCTATTCTTGACAACGGCGATGCTGCTCTTCTTGGACTTGTCGCTGTTGACCAAATGATCCTGGTGGTGCGCTTAATTATGCAATTCCTCGATCAGATCTAGCGCCACCTGAAAGCCGTCGCAGATCTCACCCCACCTGGCGCGCAGACATGCCATGCAGCCGGCGCCGCCATGTGCTGTCAATGGCTGCAAGTGCGAGAGTGCCACTGCCAGACGTGGGAGCTCAAGGCAGCTGCCACTGAACTGTCTGCACCAGCCTTAGGGTGTACACGCCGGCAGAATTGTGGCACAACAGCTTTGCACTGGTGCACAGAGCACCACCGGCACCCTGGACCACAGCAGCACAGCTGAGGCATCCGGCTGAAACCTTGTTGAAGCGTTTGCACTTTCACACAGCTCACGACACTGCACGACTGTCCGAGAGTGCGAGAATCAGAACGAATGAACGAACGAAAGCCAGAGCTGGACTAACCACGTCAGGGCGCAGAGATGATCTGGCCACCTTTGTTGTTGCCAAGCCTCGGTTTCCCAACGAGCCATTGCAGGCAGCTGCAAAATGCAAAGAACATTCCTGGCCCCTATCCTAAAAGCACAACCCACACAAAACCTATGGCTATCCTCCTTCGGCTCTTGTTGAAAGCCTTCACGGTGCCGAGCCACTGCAGCCCCGATTCCTCTCCGTCCATGACAGGCGGGTGACCTCGAATAGACCCAAAAGAAATGCAGCACCCTGGCTTACGCTTGGACGCTCATTCGGGCTCTTCAGAAAAGAATAGAAGCTACAATCGTACGGAAAGTCAATTCAAAAAACAAGGTCGTGGCACACCTTGACTGGCTGGGTGCGGTCCCTGCCAATAACAACCAAGCTCTTACACATCGGCTTTTCCAAAGTACCCAAATGTCCACACCCCCGCCTGTAATCGCCAACGCCTAACTGCCCAGCTTTGTTGCGGCCCCATGACCAGACCTCAGCAATTTGGCACCCAATTTTGGGAGAGCATCTCATTTCCTGCTTTGAGACTGCCACTAATCCAGGCGCCACCAGCGCCAAGCAGTGGCGCATTCCGGCAGAGACCTGACGACCAAACCCAGCGCCAAGCCACTTGGGACACGCACGCGAAATGGCATTGCATTGAGTGGCCAGAGGACATTCCCACTGCAATCACAGCAAACAATGGTAACCACGTCAATGCCTGGGTGACTTCGTGACCAACCAGGCCCTTCACCGGGAATGGCCTGCCAAAACGCAAGCGTCTCATCTGCAAAGGCTTCGCCGCCTCTGTGATCCCTAAACCCGAAACCCTAAACGCTAAACCCTAAACCCTCGGCTCTACACCCTCGGCCCTAAACCCTCAAACTGCCAGCCTGCCATTCTCTTCCTTGGCCACGGGCTCCCGGCCCAGCTGGCCAAACCGGTTGTCGCCCCAAGTGAAGGCGATACCGGCATCTGAGAGCAGAATGCCGTGCCTCCGGCTCTGGCACATTCATTTTTTTGTGTTTTTGCTTTAAGGCAAAGCACACGACCTGTGGAAATCACAAGCAACTTGCAGTTCAGCGATAAAGCTTTTTAGTTTGTACACGGGTATCCGACCAACACACGGCAGTTCCTCACCTAAAAGTCACGGTGAATCTTCAGCAGCTCTTGCGGATTCCCTGTAGAGATGTACCCAGCAAATGCACTTATGTGAGCCGAGTTGCTCCCTGCCCAGGCTCACCTGAACACAACGTCGCCCCGCACCCCCCCCCCTTTCCGACAAAGCCCACAATGGCAACGGTCTTGAAACATCGTTCCCTACTTCCGCAACAGCCCCACAGGCCTGCAGCACACGGTGGCGATCATAAATGGCGGACCCGAGATCGGCCTGCACAAGTCTGCACATTTTCTTATCCTCTTTGGGCTTGCGATGGTTTCGAACGGATCGCAGCAAGTGTGAAGTAACAGGTAACAGCCTTGGGAGCCAGCGGAAGGATGCACGTGTCTGTCTCCAGCAAGACATCCAGCTTCGCAAGCTCCCTGGTACGGATCGCTTGACGGTGAACGCTGCACTCATGCGTGGGTGATGTCTAAAGCACACAAACAATGCAAAACTTGCGCCTTTGCTGGTAAAGCTGTGCAGCACTGGGGGCATCTGCTGAAGCCTGGAGCAGCAGCAAAACAACCGACTGCGCACGACACGCGACACTGTACGTGCCACCATCCTGCGACTTGCCATCTTCTGATGGCGGAGGCTTCGTCAAAAGCCAAAACGGTGGCACTTCCTGCCAACGCACTCTAGCAACTCTGGCAACCGAACGATGCGTCTGCTGGAAGCCCAAAAAAAGCCCGGGGCCTTGAAGTCATCGTCGCTCCGCTGCATGGCAGGACGTGGTGGGACGTATGGATAAGCATGCGCGTGCGCACCGGTCACGATTTGTGGCATGGGGGTTTCCGACATTAGGGGTTACCGTACTGGGGTCCTTGCTTTCAGAGAATTCTTCTGGGGACGTAAATCCCATACCATGAAGGATGCCAAGCTTGAGTGCTTTGCTGTGCCTGGTCTTGTGACGGATTCTGAGAGCTTCGAGAAGTCAGCGGCAATCGGACTGCACAATATGAAAACTTTCCACCTATGAATTTTGAGCCCGCCCCCCCCCCCCCCCCCCCAACAACACACACACACACACACCTACACACAAAGCACCACCATGCAAAGATCAACACACCTGTCCATAAACGCAGTTCTTCGCTCCTCTCTATTTTACGTTTGGTGGGCGAACGTCCATGCAAAAAAGCGCTCCGAAGCAAACCTGACAACACTCGTGTGAGGGAAAGCATGTGTTGGCAAAATGCCCCACAGCTGCACTGCCAAGGAACAACAACCACTGGATGCAAATGCCACCAGGCACTCCCCAGCAGCCATGCGATTGCCTGCCGATGCAGCAACGCGTCGGGTACCCACACCTCACTGGCACCCAGCTCAACCTTCACTTTGCCGCCAAGCGACCGAGCTGCCAGCATCAGTAGATGGACCACACTCGAGTTCTCCAAGGCCCCAGCCAGTGCCAAAGACTGATCAAAGGATACTACTGGGTCCTCGTTCTCAGGATGCGGAGTGGGGGCCGTTGATGGGTTTTCATGGAGGACCAAATCAGCATCACATGCACAAAGAGTGGTTCGACCCAGTTGCGGCTGTCCCATGCAGCAGGAGCATTGGTGGGGACCTTCGTCTTGGACTGTCGCAAGGGTTGCAACGGTTACAAGAGGCTGCCATGACGCGACAAGGCCCAAAAAGCTGAGGCCACGGCTTGTGTGACACGTGCGTGGTGGTGGACAAGTTGCGAAAGCAGCCTGAGGCTGTGCTCGCAACGAGCAAATATGAGCAAATGCCATTGTTCACATCCGAATTCCACATGTCCCATGTGACATGTGCAGCAAATGGCAGCCCTGAGCTTCAGTGCGAAGCAGTATTGCTGCCAAGCATCCAGGCCTTGCCACGGGAGTGCCACCACAGAAGAGGGTGTATGCTTCCGGCCAGTTTCTACGGACTGAAGAGCGGTATCCTGCAACAGAATGCAACAGATGTCAGACAGACAGCGGATTGCTACGACTTGCATCAGGGGTACCTTGCTGGAGCTCTTGGATGCCCCACAGATCCACCACACCACGCCTTACTTGCTCTTGGGGTTTGTTGGCGTCTGGTCGGTCTTGGTCGGGTCTGGTCAGGTCTGGTGCTCTTTGTTTTTTGAAAACTTTGCGTGACGCAGCTTAGGGGCACGAGCCCCGAGGGCACCAACAATGACGCCAGCACAGCCAAATGACCGCCAGCCGACTCGCCCTGCAAAATGATTCCTGAATGGAGCCGCAAGATGGATCCGGCACAAAAGGGTCAGTCCATCAGAAGCCTGACACAACCCACGCCAACACCAACGGACACGG
Source organism: Symbiodinium natans (assembly GCA_905221605.1). Lineage (NCBI taxonomy): Eukaryota > Dinophyceae > Suessiales > Symbiodiniaceae > Symbiodinium > Symbiodinium natans. The sequence continues at coordinate 493,099 of CAJNDS010001824.1, forward strand.
CTTGGGCACATTGCCGAGGCTCTGTTCTTGTCGACGCCAAGTTCCAAGGAATGGTCGATTACATACGTGAGACCATCAACCACATCTTCCTTGGCAAACAAAGTGTGCATGCTAGAGATGGCAGATCATCTTTTGGATGTCACCAAGGTGCCACAAGGTCTGAACCAACATAGCCATCCCGTGTAAGGCGATACCCCACCGAGATCAGCACAAAGCCACCTCAGCACGCAACCGGATGCTGCATGAGAAGCAACTGCTGCAGCGGGTGCGCGTTGATGGGAGTCAAGCGTCGATGCAGAAAATACTCAAAGAAGCAAGCATGATGCCAGGTTCGGTCTCCACTCCACCACCAGCCGCCATGGACAAAGAACACGGTAGGCATGCCGGATTCCCCATGCACTCCTGATGATATCGTGCTTGCCAACAGTACAGCACACATGGGCCATGCCATTCCAGGAGACAAGATGTTACTTCGCGGCACGGTCTGCTAAGATGGGCTCTTGCAAAGTGGCTGAAGGTCCTAGACATGCTTTTATTATCAGGTTATCAGTGTGAGAGAGAAAAAGGGAGAATCTGAAAACTACAAAACTGAGAAACAAAAAAAGAACTCCTTGCCCCTCTGGCATGTAGACGTCCAGGTACAGCGGGCCATCAGAGCCACACCTTCGCACGAAAGGCCCCAGAGAGCAATTTGACCTCAGCTACCAGCAGCGACCTTCGACATGCCATGGGTTCAGGGTTTTGGGGCTTAGGGTTTGGGGCTTAGGGTTTAGGGTTTAGGGCTTAGGGTTTAGGATGCTCAGAACATCCATGTCTTGCCCTCTCCAGCAAACCCCTTTGCAGGCCGATCGCGGTCGAGATATGTTCTTGAACGGTATCGAGTGCTGCAGCGGCCGAAGCTTGCAGCGGCCCACCTGGTGCAACTGTGTCAAAACTAGCCGAAACTAGCCCCAAGAACTGACTGAAACCCTAAACCGCCTAAACCCACAACACTCTAAACTCTCTGAACCATAAATCCCTAAGCCCTAAACGCAACCTCTTTGGACTTGGGACCGTCCTCGGAAGCCAGCGGTCCGAGAAACCAGGAAGTAAGGCTGAAGGCACTGCCCCGTGCCCCTTCCACGACCACTGGGAACAGCGTGTGTACCTGACAAAAAGGTACAAGGTGGGGGGGGTTAATAGGGTTATTTGTTGGTACACTTTCTCGACTTGCGCTTTTACGGTTTAGGGTTTAGGGCTTGTGCAGCTCGATCACTTGTGGCGATGGGTTGCAATTGCAAGTCGCAACTGCTTTGCGCAGCCAGTGGTTGTCTTTGAGCGAGAGCGGTACAGACCTTCGAGCTGCATACCTTCTGAGGTGTGAGCACTCGGTCCGGGAAAACACGCCCACATATGCTTCCGCGATCGACTCGCCTTCCTGAAGGACGACGCCCGAGGCGACAAATGCAGGTTCTCTCAAGCGGATGAATTTGGACGGCATGCGGCTAGATGGGCATTTCCCAAATAGGGTTACCCTCAGTCTACCCCAGCATACTCTAATCCTGAACCCCCGAAAAAAAGTACCACTATTGTCGGAAACCCGCATAGGAGGCTAGCTCAGCGATGCTCAGTTCGGGTGTAGGCCAAACCGGTTGAACCATCGGATGCCGCAACTGCCGGTCTTGGAACGTCCAGGAAACGTCTCAGACATTCCGAGGAGCTAGGTGCTATAGGTGCTAGGTTGACGCCTTGGCCTCTCAGGCTGAGCTGCGACATGAAAGCAAAACTATTCATTATCCCGTTGCCTTCAAGAGCTGCCAGAATTTCTACTAGCTTGCCCCACCAGAAAATCCGCTGCATTCCGTCACCTTCCGCTAGCCTGTCACGCCGAACACCTTCGCGTTCGGCTCTGGCCACACGCCTTTCAACGAGTCTTTCGCAACTCTAATAAGCAATCTAAGGAAGTAGCGGAAAGATACCTGCTTCGCAGGCACTGCCCAAACAGCTCTGTCGAGGGAGGCCTGAAATATCCGTGGGGCCACCTAGAGCCTGGAGTCCTAAAGCAACATGTGCCCCAAACCGCAACTCCCCCCTCGGCAAAACTACCGCGGCTTCAGTTTGACAGGAACCGCGAGGACGACAACACCAAGCCTCAAGGTTCGCAAATGGAAAAAGGTGGGGGGGGGGGGTGGTTCAAGGCCCCTTTGCAGCAGTCGCTCCAGGAGGATGTAGCAGGGAGAAAGCAAGAGAGAGAGAGAGAGAGAGGTGGAGAGCGGGAGAGCATCTCTTGAGATTCCGACCGTGTGGTACTTGGCCTACTCTTGGGTGGAGCGTGGAGGATGGAGACTGGAACTTCACCCTGGCAAAACGAACATGAAGTGACAAGGCAACCCATTTGAAGCCTGAGAATGATGGACATGAGCAGCTGTCAAAGAGCATGTCGATCCGAGGCGCATAGTCTCTTGCGATCTCCTTTGGCTCTTTTTCTGGAGCAGCTCCAAACATCGATCTCGCTCTTTCTTGACATAGTTCAGGTCGGTCACCCACATGGTCTTGTGCGGCTTCCCTGGGCAGGGCGAAAGCACCAGCACAACATACCGCATGGCCCACCATCAAAGCAGCGCAGTTGCGACAGATGCGTCTGGGTGGCCATCGCCGTTTCTGAACATGTAGAAGCGGTAGGTCCGCTGGATATGTCCGGTGACGAACCTTGGCAAGCATCCCCTGAGCGCCTCTTCCCTCTCCAGGCCTTCCCCCAGGAGCTGCCAGGAAGCTGGGTGTCCATAAACTCGATGAACTCCTCTCCATCAACAGCACCAGATCGCTGATGCGTCATGGCACGGAGCGTTGTACCACTCAGTGTCTCGTCACTTGCATGGCACTGAATCAAAGAAGTTTCTGCCTAGAGACTCGCCTAGAGACTCGCCTACTTACTGCTTCTGATGTCTGCGACCCTTGACCCTTGCCGGACCCGTGGAACGGCTGCGTGCTTCTTAAACTGAAAAACCAACTGCATTGAGCCAAAAACTGTGCAACGCGCATCACCCTGCACAGTATGGTCTGGCAATGTCTGGCTGTCTGGGCAGATTCGGATGTCAGAACCCAGAGCCAATGAAGCCACGGGGGGGCCTCATCCTCCAGTTTCCAGGAGGACTGAAGGGCCAGAAGCATTGGCAGGCTCAGCAGCAAGAAACCTTTTCCATGGGATTAACAGAAACCAAAAAGCAAGAAACTGCAACTCAAGAAACGACTGAAACTCGGCGCTGCCCTGGAGAAAGGTTGAGAACGCGGCAGCAAAGGAGGACCCCTCGGTTGGCCGTCATCACTCCAGGCTGCCGAACCCAAGGATCGAAACAACTGGGTCCCACCATTACTGTATCAAACCATGAAAACAGAACGGCTGTTGCCATTGCCAAGCGTCCGAGAAGCAGCAGACTGCAAGTGGCTCTCTTCCCCCGGAGCCAAGCCCACAGAAGGTGCAAACACACCAGCGATGCACACCTGCTGCCCACTCGTATTTAGAATGATGCATGAGATGTATAGAGGTGTTGAGCGGCTCGCCCTGCGGCAACAAACTCGCAGCACATTACGCATCGAAAGTCAAGTCCTGTCCAAGCAGCACAAGGGCCAGCGAGGAAGCAGGTCCACTTCCTCGCTGTCCAAGACTACCGCGGGCACCTGGCACGAAGCGCTCCGAAGCGACGCTTGCAATCGTAAGCCTGAGAAAAGGACCCGCCTATGGCGCTCCCGACGATGAAAGGCAGGAAAAGGATTGCACCCACGACCGCAGGACCAGCCACTGCCACATACCCCTGACAAATCGTCTTAAAAAGCTGCATGGAACCAATAGTGAACCAATGAAACTTTCGGAAGTGGCTTTCCGATACGTTCAAGTGTCACAATCTGCGTGAGGACAACGAGGCAAGGAACCCAGCAGCTGAAGCGCCGCTCGGCACAAATCTCCTCAGTCGGGCGCTCGGCCTCTACGTCTGAAACTGCTCTGGAGATGGATTTCGTCCCTGAGCAGATGAGCAGATGACTGGCGTCTCGCTCACCAAGCCGCCCAGCTCAGTGGACGAATCGTCCTGTTCTGGGCGGGGCTGGGTGACCTCGTGAATGAGCATCCCGCTCGGCCTCCTGAGTCTCTTGGCTGGTTGACTCCTCAGACCCGATGGTCTGCGGCGCGGGTCGCTGCATGGTGGCTGGACCGAGTCTCTGAGCCCGAGTGAGCACGAGGGCGCCAGGACTTGCTGCGCCCAGCTGGCAGACGGACATGTTGGGGGGCTCATTGGGCAGGGCAAGGCTCACACTCTCGCGACTGCCCTGCAGAACCATGCAGCACATGCCGGAGCACGCCAAGCCGAGCATCTCTTGTGTCGGTCAGTTCACTTGCAAAGGAAATCGCACTGAACGGGCGGCTGCCTCGCAACCTGAGACATGCAGCATGATCTGGCATTCCAGAATCAAGTGGATTCTTGGCGACGTGTGCCCGCACAATGAAGTTCTGTGCCAGTCTAGCAGGCTCAGCGGGTCGACCCGAGTCGGCTGGGCCATATTCACACGTGTGAGCTAGAGTGTAGCTTACGCACATGGACGATGTCCAGGCACTGGGTGAAACCGTATGTGAAACTGCAAACACTGTTCACTTCTTGCCAATGGTCAAAGGGGCTGCCTCAGTGACGAAGGCACAGAAAGTAGAGAGAAGTCAGTAGAAGAACGACAGAAGCTGCGAGGCTGCGAGGCCCAGTCCCGAATAGCGAGCTCTGTGTGGTTCAGTTGAACCTATCATTTTTTCACACAGAGGCGTGCAGAATATCTCTCAATGCTTTTAATTGCAAGAGAAGGCATCATGGCATCGCATGGCCTGCTCGATCTTTCTGGTCAGGTCAATCAAGGCGTTCGACAGCAGCGATGCCTTACACAAGCGGCAGCCCACGTGTGCATGACACACAAACGCTTAAAAGCGTTTCTGTGGGCGGCGATGGTCCCATGGGCTCCCCACCAATTGCAGGACCGAGAGCAGTTCTGCGCGCCACTCCTGACGACGAGAGCAAAGATCCCCATTGACAATGCCCCCGCAACTGTGTAGGCATAAACCCCATCTTAAAGGGACTTTCTGGGGTATCTGATTCTCTAGAGCTTCTCAACAAGTTGGCCTGCAGCAACGCCTGCCTTAATCCACCGTGTGTAGATGGAAGATACCCTAAACCCCAAACCCTAAACCCTAAACCCTAACCAAAACCTAAACCCCAAACCCTAAACCCCAAACCCCAAAGAGCCCCCAGGGCGCACCTTCTGCGACTCGGTGAGGGCGCTGTGGAGCTCCTGGCATGTCTCAGATCCTACAAAGCTCCTGGCTTGGTTGAGTTAGGGATCCCTATGAGAACTTGGTACGGTACATTCCCAAACTTAGGGTGTGTTGGGTTCTCCGGGTCCATGGTTGGGGCAGGGGCTCCCCTTCCGGCTCCCCTGCGACAGATATCCTGCGACATGACCCGCAGGGTCTCAACTTCGTCGAAGGCGAGATCGGAGTTGATGCCTTCAGGCTTCAGCTCAGGTTCCAGGAAGGCTAGTGGGACAAGACATTCCCGCGTTGGCGCTTCTTGAGCTTGCGGCTTTCGATGGCGCTGAGCTTCTCGGCCACTGAGGCCTGGACATGGCAGCAGGCAGCCAGGAGCCCACGAGCAGCAAATAAGGAAGAAGCTTCTCACTACATTGCTGTGCACGAACGTTGTGGTACAGCCCTTGCGGCCTGGAGCCGGGCCACCACTTCGAAGGGATCGTCTCCTGCGAGTTCGTGATAGCAAAGAAAACGGTTGCGAACCACCTAGGACCTAGGGCCCACAAGCTTGCTTTGAAATTCGATGACATGCTGTCCAGTCTGGTCCACCCTGAATCGTCGCACCACATCAACGGCCTTGTCCCTGGGCGCAGCTGCAGTGCATGCAAGCGCACAGTTCATGACTCGAGCAGCTCCCGAGAACCTGACGATGAACAAATCTCCACAAGCCTCGGATCTTCGTCCAGCATTCGCTGCAGTTGTACCTCCCGAGCACTCAGACTTAAAGGTTTACTAAAGGGTCCAACACCCGTCAAGTTTTGCTGCTTTTGTCAAGCTCGGCCGGCCCCACCCGGTTCACAATGATGTTGGCCTTGAAGCCACACAATGACCGATTCCCCGACATCCATAGAACAAACCATCGGACCATCGGCAGGGTCATCAAGTGGGTTCGTCATCCTTTCTAGAGACAATCCAGGGACGACGCCATTTCCGTGGATGTTGGGATTCTGTCGTCCTCGCAAAGCTAGAGTGCGTCAGAAGCGTCTCGCGTGGCCCTACCCTATGTGCAGACTTGTTCCTTTTGCAGCCTACAACAGGCAAGTGTTCAGCTTGCTTTTCCGGTAACGTATCTTGCCAGAACCGCGCACTCTTGTACATAGAATGTGTCTAAAGTTGCTGACTTACGAGACATAGGCTTGACAACAGGACCAGCTGCCACCTACGCATGCCTATGCAGAGCCCCCCATTGCCACACCACCTTTGATGCTAGGGCCCGATGGATCTCAGAACTGAGGGTAGCAACTCGTCAGCGCCCGCAACTTTAACACCGTCACCAGCCAACTTAAGGGGAAGCGTGTCCTCATCATCATGGTGAGGTTCCTCGTCCTTCCGGTTCATGCATACTAAGCGAGCAAAAGAAGATGTCGATTCTGGCAGCACATTTTGAAGATGCAAGGCTGACCCCATCCGCCAAGGCCAGTTGGGACCTGAGAACCGGCAACACGTTCCACGACCAACACACACACACACACACACACACACACCCACGCACACACACACACACACACACACACCCAAATAAAGTACAGCTGCACATCCTTCCGCTGCCACAACAGCTAGAGTCTGGAACAACCCTTCTGCTGGGCCAGAGCTGCTGCCGCAGCAGTTTGAGGCACATGCGTTCTTCGCCCACTGCGTCGGGTGGCCTCGATCTGCCTCACAAGTGAGCCAGCAGCCCGTAGATTTCATGTCTGCCGAAAAAAGGTCCAGAGGAAGCATTGGGGCTTCTGAGCGGCCACTCGCACTGCTGCATCTGCTGAGCATGTACGAAGTCGTGTTCGTTCCCAGCATTGAAACGTCTCATGCTGTTCTTACGCGCATGCGAGCGCGCACGCGGCAGGGCATCAAACATCATGACCAGGGATGCTGCTCCAGGCCAATCCCTGCTTCAATCAGCTTTTGGCGCTTCAAGTCCTGAAGAAGCAACTCCCACTTCAGCTTATGCGACGCATTGCTGCACGGCTACGCAAGTCAGACCAAGGTGGAGACCCCAGCTTCACTGTACTAGCAGTATAGGTTCGGTCCTCTATCCGATCCAACGCTTTGTCCCGGATCTTCTCCATCTTCCTGTCTCAGACATAGCACCAGCCGCGCAGAGCAGGCTCCCTAGCGGGCCTCCTCATGCGATAGTACTTGGTCGCCACCGGCTCTGGCAACGAGCTTAGTGCAATGACCTTGCACAGACTTGGCACTACCCTGTCAGCCTGTAGCACACTCGGAGGACCAGGCCTGGTCTTGGGGACCACCTATGTCCTCATTCGTTTCCTGGCACCACCAAATTTTGTCAATGTGGGCTTTAGCGACTTCGAGCCACATGCGGCGTTTTAGAAGCAGACGTCTTGGGATGGCTTCAAATTGTCTTTTAAAGCCAATTATTCTTTTCCACTCAGCCACACGGCGGCATATCTTCGAACCTCACGAGCGGTCTTCGGCAGAAAAAACTGACTCGCAAAAAAAGGGTCTCCAACAAACTTCCTGCCACCAATACTTGGTTTTTGCTATTGGCCTTTGCGTTCCCTAAAAGATGCTTCTTCTGCAGCCAAAGATTCCAAATGGATCGCTTCGCGGGGGGCTTCTTTGGCGCCACAGGCAGCTTGTTCTTCGGAACTGGCAGCTTCTTCTTCGCTTCCGCTTTGACAGATGCCTTTGGCTGGACCTTTGCCAGCTTCAGCGGCAGCTTGGCTTGCATCTTTGCTTGTGCCTTCGCTTGCGTCTTGGCTTGTGCCTTGGCTTGCATCTTAGGAAGTACCCGTTGATACCTTGGCTTCACCACCTTGGGGGGCGCCGCTTTCACCGCCTCCGCCTCCGACCCGCTCACGCCTGGAATGCAAGGTGTCTGAGAGTCTACTGACTCTACGAGTCTACTGGATGCCGAGCACTTCCAAACTTGCCCCCCGCCTAAATATCAGCTAAGGACCTAAACCCCAATTGGCCATTCAATTTTGTCCGTTCCAGGCACGACCCCAAGAGCCCCCAAAGCTACAGAGTACCCCATGTTAGGCATGCCAGAATGGCACTTTGACACAAAGCATCGCCTTGCAAGGAGTTGCCTCGAGCATCACCCGGCGGCTGGCTTTCCACAGTGTGTGCGTGGGTCGGCATTACCTGCCGTGGCTCTGGCCGCCAACTGTGCCGTCGAGGCTTGTTCCAAATCTTCTTTAGCCTCTCAAAGTCCTCCTGGGCTGAACAAGGCTCGGCACGCCTCGAGAAAACCTCTCACCCGGAACTTCACAAGTTCACCTCCTCTCAAGCTCCAAAACTGCTTGTTGTGGGATGTGCGGAATTGCATTGCCAAGTCTCTACGCTCCTCCCTTCCTCCGCTGTGCCGAGAAACTTGAGGATGGCCACCCGCAAGTTGGTTTCAGCAGGTCTGACCAGGCTATCCCAAGTCACTCAACACGAAACAAAGAACAAAGTGTCAAAAACATCGTCAAAATTTTCTGAAGCTTTGACAAAGAGGCATGCCACCCTGATGCTGGGCAACTCGAACTGCGATAGCGTGGATCAGTGAGATCATCGATTCCCCATGCGCGTCGCGGTGGCCATGGTTATTCAAGAGCGTTGCTGCCTGCTCACAGGGAAGCTCACCGAGAAGGTGCATCATCTCCTCGGTTGAGAAGAGGTCCTCTTCGTCCGGGGTCTCGTTCTCCTCCCTTGCCTTGAGCAAAGCAGAATGGACATCCCTGGGGCAAGAGTCGCACGGGCCTTGAGCGTTCTCCTCTGTTGAGTGTTGGATCTCAGCATCCAAATCAGAGCACAACTGCTTCCATGGGTTAAGCTGGGCACCACCTCGCACAGCTTCGAGGCTCCTTTTTTGGCATCGCCGGATGGCCTTGAGGGCACGTGCCGGGCCGGTGGCTTCCAAGCACATCCTCAAGCGCCACTGCCACCTCCACGCATTGTCCCTGGGAAAGTGGCCAGCAGCTTGAAGCCTGCTGATGTATCCAAGGACGACGTTCGGAGTCGGCAGCTCTTCCTCGTCTTCAACGAGTCCCAACCACCGGTTCGAAGAGCCACCATGCCGTCTCGACTCGTTCTGAACATGCGAGGAGAGTTCCTGTAAAGCCTCGCAACGCTTGCAGGATACGGAAACTACTCACACAGCTCAAGGCCTTGCCCCACATGCATATCTCTTTTGCCGACGTTTAGCAAAATTTAGCAAAGCTACCTTGACTTTGTCGTCGAACGTCAAGTCGGAGGTCGACCACGCAGTGATGGCCGAGCTCATGGCAGTGCTTCTCCTCTGGTACTGAGTTTCGCCCAGCGCTTTGTAGTCTTCCAGGACAGGGATCAAATAGCCTCCCAGGCTTCCGAAAGCACTCGCAAGAAAACAAGTTGGGGCAGACTTGCAAGAGCAGGGCGAGGCGCTGGCTGGAGTTTGGGTTCAGAGGCCCATGCGTTGTTGGATGTCTCAAGGCCACCCTGCCCTGGCCCAGGGGATGGGGGTGGGATGCGGGCAGTGCCAAGTTTTTTGGCCGACTTTAGTCCCACACGCCCTGCCCCAGAGAATCGCTGACCCAAGGCTGGAACCCTTTTGGCTTGTGGCCTCCAGGCTTCACCGCAAACCGAACAGAAGATTCAACCAAGATCAGGGTCGAAGACAAAATTATATCTAAGTGGCCGCACGCCTGGAGGAATGCGATCAAGTTTTCTGATGAGTCGATTAATGCCCCTTGACACCCCTCTCTACTGCCACACGCCCGCCCCACAACCCTTGCTTCATGCAGGCGAGCCCCTACTGGTCTCAGCAGAAATGGAAACCCCTGCACCTTTGTCATGGAAGCTCAAGAGGTCATTCAGAGCCACGCAGGAATGGTGCAGCCCTCCCGGCAGGCGGATCTTCATCAGGCCGCTTGAGAAGCCCGAGAAGATGTCCATGAGCTTCTGCAGCTCCGCGGCATGGATGCCATGAGGCCCACCCAGCAAAATCAGCACCTCCCGAATCGGAGCCGCGGGCACGCCGAACATCGGCAAGCTGGTGCCGAAAGAGGAGACCTCGCAACCGTCCTTGTCCAGAAGGAGTCCTGCGACATCAAAGGCGCTCGAAGAAATCAAAAGAGTGATGATAGCAATAATCATAACGATCACAATATTAAAACAATATTAAAACAATATTAAAACAGCAACAACTACCTGAAGCCGCAATCGGTCCTATGCTGCTGCCACCCCGACGCTTTGCCGCTTCGGTCATGTCACGGACCTCGCGAGGGGCTCAGTGAAACCGGGCAGCATGTGAGAAATCCTTGGGCTAAGCGGCCAACCCTACACAACCAAGTAAGGCGATCAGCATCCATCAGTAACCTCAAGCGACCTCAAGCGACCTCAAGTGCCGTAATAGTGGGCCCCCTGGTTCTCCCCCCCCCCACCCCCCGGCCTTTTGCTGCAGCCACTCTTCATGCGGCCTGGTGTTGCGTGGAGCTTCCCAGTTCCTTGGCGAAAAACAAACTGTGACGTAGCACACGAAGCTGTTCTGAGCTTCTGGCAAGTTGTGGGGGGGCGGAGCTATGCACTGACTTGAGAACCCTACAGTTCTGAGCAGCTGGAGGCTCCAGTTGTCCATCTCGATGCCACAAGCAGCCTTGTGCAACTCAGACCTTTCCACTGCCAGGGCAGCGCCCAGGATGTCGTTCTCTGTGACCGTGGCCGTCGAATTCACGGCCCGAAGGTACGTGTAAAACTGCCTGCCCATGGCAGCTCTCGCAAAACCGGCATCTTTTCTTCTTTTTTTCGTGTTTTTTCAACAACTCGAGACAACTAGGGAAGGCCCCCTCCAATAGGGTAGGATAGGGTAGGATGTAAGCCCACATACCCGACCTGAGGCTGTAAGACATTCGCATCTTTGGGGACAAGCAGTGGAAGCTTGCCACGTCCTCACAGACTCTTCCGGAGAAGGCCCCTAAAAACACCGACTCACACCTCTTCTAAACCTATTTAGAAACTCTCCGAGAAAGGCTTCGCAGGGCTAAAGGCATTCGCAGCACTCCTGCCGAAACATCGGCAAATGCGGATCCAAGCACATGCGCAAGGTGCTCTGCATGTTGTCCAGCCGCTGCCTGCAAGGAGCCGTGGCATCTCAGCATCTCACCCTCACATCGCCTGGACCGTTCAGTAACCCCCTGCTGATCAAACATCCCTGTGTAGACCCTGAGCCCTGGTTGCCGAAAGGCCTCCAAGTGTCCGCCACATGACCACAGCAGAAGCAACGCCCGGGGCCATCTCTGCGCTTTGTGTCTTTGATTACATCCTCTGGCTCGAAGAAATAAGTTTCTCTGCATTCTTCCTGCCAGGGAATGGCCACATTTTGTGAACCTAGGCCCTGCTGTGGCACCGCCCCCCCCCCCCCTCCCCCCCCCAATCTGCCTCCCAGTACAAGATGTGCAGTTGCACGCCGTCTCGAAGGACGCCGGGCGGCATCAGCACACTAGAACCCTCGGAAAAAAAGTGTTTTTTTGCTTCTGGGGTTGAAGATGCTTAGTATGTTGCACTTCAGATGCTCAACTGGGCATTGCCAAACTCATGTGTTCCTCCTCGCTATGATTGTGTCATGCACTTCTTAGTTCGAGCCACAAATTCATGTGGGACATGCAGGATCTGAACGGACGATCAAGCTCCCGTATAGGAGGATCAGTCACTTCTCCAACTTCCAGCTGACCACTCGTGAACATGCGGCAATCTAACCAACGCAGTGCCTTCCCGACCAGTTTGACACCCTTCAAGGCGTTCAAGTACGTCCAAATAAAGATGATAGTTGGATCACCGCCAGCACCTGCAGACTCGAGTGACTCTCGTGCCATCTCAACAGGTTGAAATTTACACTTTAACACTCTTTAGCACTTCTTTTAACACTCCCCCCCCCGTCTAACGCCCCATCCCAGTCAATCTAAGCGATGGACCGGGTGCTTTGTGCCTCTTCAAAGTTGAGAGCTCGTACCTCAGAAGGTTAGAAGTCTCTTTTTAAGGCACCAAGCCTGCTTAGGGTTGCGGTGCCAATGCTCTTAGCCGGCAGCGTTGTCACACTGTACGAGTCGATCTGGATAGCGTTAAACGTGGTCAGCACCAGCAGGACGACCTGTGACGGACACGGTGCAAGTTCTTCCGCTGCACACCTGTCTCGCATACCGTTGGTGTACACCTTCCGCCTAAAAACCAGATCAGCAGGCACAGTGCAGCTGCGTGGCGACGATGATGTAGGAGAACAGAATGATGGGAGCAACCTCACGGATAGGCTCAAAACACCAGAGTCACACCAGCCAATACTTTCTGCTCCTCAACAGCAGCCAATGGCGCCGGCAGTTGAGCTGCCAGGATTGGCAAAGTCTCACTAAGTCGATGACCAAACTGTTGTTCTTGTCCTCAGAAGCAGCTGCTGCAATCTGCTGCCCAATGCTGCCCAATGCTGCCTCAAACCCCAAAACGGCCCTAAGCCACACCAGGAAGGCTTAGCCGGTCGCTGTGACGGGGCCCAAGTCGACGCCCCCTGCTGGCGCCACAGCCACCGCAACCTTGAAATGGCTTCTGGGGAGCGGTCTGGGCCCCTCTCACACACACACACACACACACACACACACACACACACACACACACACACACACACACACACACACACACACACACACACACACACACACACACACACACACACACGTATGACATTTCCACCCCAACACACACAAAGAAGTCTCAGGTCTACACGAAAGTGCTCCAGATGCTGTTGTAGATGCCGGCCTGTGCACACAAGAAGATGTGCAGTAGAAGACGAAACAGAGAGAGTTCAATGGAAACCAATTGAGCCTCTGTGCCTGTAGTACAAAATTTAAAAACTGCTTTGGGTTTCTCACGAGGTCTCACACTCATTCATCACCAGCAAGGTACCACTAACACATGGCGTTCGTCTGGATCGGCGACAGCTTCAAGACAAGGCCAAGTCAAAGTCAATGAGGGCTAAGAACTGTTGCTAATGCCGAGGCCGTCAATCCCATATTGCAGAGCCTCAGTTCCGAAGCCGATGTAGATTGCCACCTTGGGCGAATGACGGTCCAGTGACCCCTGTGTAAGGCTAACCCCGCGAAGCCCGCTGGGCGGCAGGCTGCGAACCCAAAGAGCGCCACGGAAAGCAGCGCGGAGTACTTGATCAGGGCCTGTGGCGCAGGAGGGCAGCTGCAGCTGCGCATGGTTGATTCACCAGCTAGCATTGATGAGTGGAACTAAGAGCTGTGCTATGAAGCAGCGCTCAAAAACGCGCACGAAGGGTAGGAACCTGCAGGGGCTGCTGCAGAAGCTGAAGCATTGGAAAGCTTTTTCCCTTCAGCAAAAGGAGGAAGCTTCAGGCACTGGCGTGCGCGAGAGCGTCAGATACTTCAGGACTCGAAGCCAGGTGATCTGACAGGAACTTTCACAGTTCCACCCGTCTGCTCAAGCTTGTCGTGCGGCAAGTGCAGGTCCGCAACCACAAGCCATGCTGGGGCTCTCACAAGTCCGAGCAAGGCCTGGAGCCCCATCACAAGCTCCATGTTGGGAACCTCAAGCCAAAGTCGATGGTCTGGACTGTTGCAACCGAGACGCTCTCACTATCTCTCACTCTCACCCCAAGGTCATCACCAGCGTACCGATGGGATAGAACATCTCCTCACACAGCGCAGGCTCTGAATGTCACTCTAAGTCGGCACATCTCTCCGATATCGAAACACTACAGCAAAGGGTCAGTCTTCAGCTTTCTGGCTATGCTGCCCGACATGGACTGACTGGGCGTGACTGGGTGTTTAGGCTGCGGGCTGGGTCGCTGATGACATCTGGCGTCAAACTAGGCAGTGTGTCCTCAGCACTGACTTCAGACTTGGCAGAACTACTGCAACAAATTGCGACAAGCTGCAGCTACACAAAGGCTCTCGTTCTCCGTCGTGGGAGTGACATACTCTGAGCTGCACGCTGCCACCTGAAAGATCTGGATCTTCAGCAAAAGCATCAAAGCCCAGACCTGCGAGGGGGGCCATGTGCAGAAACCCAGACAAGCCCTACCCAAGCGCAAAAAGGCGAGGAAAGGCTGGAGGGTGCAGAGGAAGGGCAGCTGCCAGATCATCTCTGCGCTGGCAGACAGGTGTTATGGCGTTAAGCTTGGCCACATATGCGAGAAGCAGACACTGCCGGTCCTTTGAAACAACCATCCTTTCACGGCAGCCTCCTTTGAAGCTGAACAGGCCTATGACCTGATCGGAGCTTTGCTCCTCTGGAAGGCCTCCTTGGCCCCTCTGCCAGCCATGTCACAACCCCCCCCCTTCTGCTACATGGGCCACTCACGCTTCTGCAGAGACGGTATCCGTCTCACCCTCGGCTTTCTGAGCTGCATAGTACGTGCAGTGTCCTCGGCAACAAAAGCGAAGACATGGGAGTGCATCCCACAAATGCCTCTACCGTGACTGCCGTCAACTTAGAAATGCATGCCGGCATGCAGCACCAGAAAAACTTCACTCACAGCCAAGTCTCCATCCCTGTCGGCAGCAGCACTGACATCAACAAAGTAATCCTTTCCAAGCGCATACTTGCACCCAACGGACCCGAGGGTTGGGCACGCATGTCGCGTAACATGTCAAGCCTGAACCCTAGCAGTTCGAACAGCGTTGGAACCAAAAGCCTGATTGAGTTTGATTGTCCAGCTTGGGAACGACAGGCGGCACTTCACTGCATAAAATGTCACAAAAGCAGCCGAGCATCCATCATTTTGTCTAGCTTCATTTCATGCTTACGTAGTCCACCATAGCACCACTGGAATAAAAATGTCCCACCTGCTCTGGCTGCCAATCAGTGCGGAAAACAAGTGGGGTTGGGCGGTATTGGGCTTTCTCGGCCTGGTCTGAGCAGCTTTTGTGCCAGCTTCAGGTCATGGGACTCAAGCTGGCGCTGGCCCAAATCACTGATGACCGCATCCTGTGCTGGAGCAGAAAGGCTTCTGCAGTGCAAAGCACATCACGGCACCATGATTTACTGGCCGCCAAGCTGCAAACTTTTCGCCGTGCTTGAGCAAGTGCTTCATGCCAGAAGTGGCATCGGCTAACATCACGTCACCTGCCCACAAGCGCCTCTCAAGTGCCTCTCAAGTGCCTCTCGCTCACGCCACTCTTTGTTGCAAAGTCAGAAGGTCTGCTGGACGGGATGTGATGAGGTGCCTTGAAAGCCGAAGTAGTCGCGGGCAGCCTCCACTATGGTTGCATTGTTTTCGAGCGTCAATGTCTGCGACGCTGGGCACTGACTAGCGAGGTAGCTCTGGTAGTATCCACCTCGCATGGCGAGCAGCAGACAGCGCCGGCCCCACTTTGTGCATTTCACAAACAAGAATGCACGTTGCCAACCCTGCCTCCCAGCCCCAGGAATAGGATCTTCTGCGGTCTTGTACGGCAAAGCTCCAACCACGGCACCCATTGCACAGGCCAGTCTGCCTTGTCAATGTTTGGTGCCTGGCAGTTAGCATGCCGTGAGAATAAGCCAGTGTGCACTACTGTGCACCGTAATCAGTAGAGTGCTTCTGGTGCACAAGCCCGTTTGGTGCCTCGCAGCGGTACTTGTTGCGTACAGCCGGATCCTCGCAGCTCAGATGCTCGGGCGCCTTTGACCAAGGCCAGCGGAGCAGGTGAGGCTTGCTGCCCGTGCCTCACATCTCACGGTTTCACAGTCACAGCCGACGTTCTCCAGATGTTCGGAGCTTCCGCCAAGCCACAGGCAACCGAGGCTTCCACGTAGCCTGCACTCAGGGGTGTCGAAGGATCTTACTTTTGTCAAAGGTGTCCGCGTGGATGTTTTGGGGTGTTTGGGGTGTTTCAGTAGAGCCTGGATCATCATCGAAGACGAGGCTGCGCACGTTATCACTCGCGATGCTCACGCGCACGGCTCCATGACCTCCACTGTGATATTGGCAAGAATCTGTATTGTTGACCTTGGCTTTTCTCAACGCCGCGCTGTGCGAGAGGCTTTCTCGGAGACCTGGGGAGGCGGCTGCTTGGCTCAAAGTGTTGGGCAAGAGATCCAGGAAGTGGCCTTAGCTGCGCCTCTAGGAAAGTTGTTGCCAAGCACTCTGAGGACATGGGATGAGATGGGGATATAGAGGCTAGTAGAATCGCAATAAAGGCCCAGGAGCTTACAGCATCGCCCAGCGCATACAACAGCTTCATGGCACGGCCCGCATGGCCCGCACACTATCAAACAAAAGCCCAATGGGGCCCAATGGCAGCAAGCACAAACGCAGCTCCCCCCAGTCTCGTCCCCCATGCCAAGATATGCCAAAGACTACCCTAGTACGGGACCCAAACACATAAAGGCCGTTTTGCCCCAGAGTCCACTTACAGGCATCGGCTCCGAGCCGAGGTCGCTTGGAAGCGGACAAACAACTTCGTGCAGCATGCCAGTGGTGGCATCCTTGAAAGACAGCTTGTGCCTGTGCAACCAGTTTCTGGCGCACAGCTGCGCGTCGGCTTCGAAAGTCCATGCACTGGTGTACAGCCCATCCCGGACCGTTGGATGTCCCACGTGCGCACAGTGGCTCCTGATCTGGTGCTTGCGCCCGGTCACGATCTCCACGGACAGCTTGCAAAGAGCGCCATTGTGCCAGAGCCGTTCCAACACCTTCCACCTTGTGATGCTCAGCTTCCCACGCCCTCCAGAAGTGGTCGGTTGCTGGATGCCCTCCCGCTGCTGCGAACGGATCTCACGGGACGGAGGGGCCCAGCCGTGGCAGAGCGCTGTGTACTCGCGGCCGATTTCTCCCGCATAGAGCTGCACTTGCAAGTCGTACCAGGCCTCAAAGGACTTCGCAAGAAGAATCAAGCCGGAGCTTGGCACATCAAGGCGATGCAGGAAGCCATGGTTGCGACCAGCATCTCGAAAAATCGGCTGCTCCCCCAAGGTGGCCCGTACAAAGTCGAGAAGCTGAAGCTTGGTGTGCTGCCCGTAGACTTCCCAGTTGGGGGGCTTGTACACCACAGCTCGATCTACAGAGTGCTCCCACAGAAGAGGCTGGCCTCACTCAGGACTCAATCAGTACTCAATCCCTTGATTTTGATGAGAAGTCAGTAGATGTCGTTACCAAGCCAATTGCCAATCACCAATGACTCTGGGTTACTGAAAAATGCTGCAAAGCTGATTTGGTGCTCCAAAGCCTGGCCTGCAGGGCTGGGGTGAAGAGGCCGGGCGCGGCGAGCGTCGTCAGTGGCTGCCTGGCCATCCATAGCCCGCCCCACGCGCCGGAAAGCGGCCTCCACCGACCGAAGGACATCCCTTCGAAGCACGCCGCAAAGTTGCGCGCCGCGGAGCACGGCCAGAACCTGAGACTGCTACGAGGCCCTCAACACCAATTTGTACCTTCATCAAGCACTATTTGAAAAACCCCCCCCCCAGTGCGACTAGCAAAGGGCGAAGCGCATATAGCCCGCTCTCCACGAACGAGAGTTGCGCTGAGTACAAGACGTCCTGGGCCAATGCCTCAAGAACAAGATGAAAGCGAGCGTGGCCCGTTATTGGCAGAAACTCGCGCACACAAATGCTACCAGAGCCAACCGTATTAGCCAGAAACAAGGGCCCAAACACTGCCCCAAACGCACCCGGGCCTGGATCGCTCTCAGCAGCCCCGGATCGTCGACCAGTGCCATTTCGGCCAGTTGCCTTGGGCCAAAGGTCAGGCCCTTGGACAACACATGCCTCGGGCGAAGCTTGCGAGACACGGACCACAGACCGGCTACGCAACGTGCTGGGGAGTTTAAGCAACTGAATGTGAGTCGGCTGAGCCAAGAAGCTTGGCAATGGACCTGGATAGGGCTGCAGAAGATACACCCAGCATGGTGGCCGACCATGCATACAAGGCCACATCATCAGCTGTCCAACTTGAGGAAGCAAAGTCCCTAGCAACCGCACAACAGGCGTTGTCGATAACTAGCTCATCAGAGACACCAAGCTCGGCCAAGGCCCATAGGAACTGCAAGGCACTCCGGGCACCCTTGTGCTCTCCGTGCTCACACTCGTAACGAAGGAAGAAGCGTCCAAGAGCCCACAGCTCTGAACTCGCACATGCACTGATCACCGAATCCACTGCCACCACATCCGGGCGGATCCCTTCCTCCCAAAAGCCGTGCCAAAGGCACAGGGCCAACTGCCACTTCCCAGCTCGCACGCAGGCACTGAGAGCAGCAGCACAGGTTCTGGAGTCCGGAGCCACCGACTCGGTCATCCGCAGCTCAGCCAGCAGACAAAGGACTCGCTGCCACTCCCCGGCAGCTTCGTACGTACCTGTCCATGTCATGCAGACAGGATAAACCTAGCAAGAAGGCATAACAACACAAATGCGCTAGTTCCACATCTCAAGACGGATTCTCATGGCTACGACACGACTACCGAACAGGCAGGAAGGCCCGACACTTCGGACTGGAGTTGGGGATGCTGGAGGGCTAGCGGCTATACTTTTCCGCGGGCTGCTGGTTAGATGCCTCACAGAAACCTAAGAACCGGCACATTGGCTCGCAAGGTACTCCACACTCAGGAGAGCTGCAACCAAGCCGCTGATTAAGGCGTTGAACGCCACGACATCTGCATGCCAACGGTTGCTTCGCATTTCAGAGAAGAGGAACGAAGCTGTTTGCCAAGCTGAAGCTTGCTGGCATGCGCTGATGCATGCAGAATATAACCCCAAGTCACATGCACTGCAAAAACCCAGGATGTGCAATGCCCACTGCCATTGAGAGGACGAGGCACAGGCTTGTATGGCCACAGTACCGGTCATAGCATCTGCTGCGATCTGAGCTGCCCCCATATGTCTGAGGAGTCTGACTGCCTCCTGCCATCGACGCTTCCTTGTGCACGTGCTGATCAGAGTGTTGAAGCTGATGGCGTCCGCTTTCAACCCGGCATCGCCCATTTGGGAAAACACTTGCAATGCTGCCTCCCATTGCCCGCTTCTCTCACAGGCTGCGAGGACTGTGTTGTAGCTAACTGCGTTCACTTTGGTACTCTGCCGCTGCAGATGCTGCAAGAACAAAAGGCCTTTTTCCCAAAGTCCAGCATTTGCAAGGGCGCTGATGGCCGCGTTGAAAGTTCGCAAGTCCGCAGATAAATCTCCATCAAGCCGAGTTAGAGCAATGGCAAGTTCCCAAGCACTGCCTGCAGCACATGAGCTGATGGCAGCATTGTAGGTCACCAAGTTCTTCTGGATTTTGTGTAAGTCGCAGGAATCAAAGATGCAAAGAGCACTCTGCCAACGCGTGGCCCTCTGACACGCACTTATGACTGCTACTGCTGTCCGTGCGTTTCTCCCCATGTTTGTGAATGTAAGCTCCAGGTAACACTGCAGTGCCAACTGCCACTGAGCTCCTTTCGAGAGAGCACTTAAGAAAGAATTGTATGTTATTGTATCCGCCTGAAGCTCGGACGTCAGCTCCTGCAGCAACTGCCCCGCCTGCTGCCACTCCCCAGCAGCTGCACACGCACCAATTGCTGCATTCACCGTCACCAAATTCCTCTGCACCGTGTTGCGATCAACCTCTACCAGAACATGCAGGGCTTGCTTCCACTGTGCCACTTTGCGCAGGGCGCTAATTACAGCGCTGTACGCATAAAGATTGCCAGGAACCTTCTGTGCCCGCATTAGCTGCAGCATAGCACAAGCGCGCTGCCACTGAGAAGACTGAGCACAAGCGTTGATGGCAGCAGCAAAGATATATGCATTGCTTTTTGGGGCGTGCCGCAGGTGCTGCCCAAGAATTAACAAGGCCATCTGCCATTGTAGCCCCTTTCCACACGCATCTATAGCAGCACTGCATGTGTCGAACGGCATGGGCCGTCGCTGCTGTGCCAAAAAAACTGCCTGCTGCCAGTGCCGTTTTCTGCCATGCTCCTTGACAGCCTGGGTCCAGGGACGTGAAGGTCAACCGGTCGACCCACTACCACCATAACTCATGCTAGAACACTGGAACCAATGCTTGTGCAGAGACTGCCGTCAGCTGCGCAGATGACGACGGCCTAAGCTCTGTCGGAACAACTGGTCAGAAACAAGATGAAGCTACTTCGCCTTGGCTCCGACCGTGGGCGTCAGAGGTTATGCAACCATGTGTTTTCCGTGTTTTCCGACCTCAATCCCCTCCCCACCGCCGGCCCTTGTAGTTTGACTTCCTGAGTTTCACTCCAAGGATCCCCCACCGGGTCCTTGCAGGAATCTACGCGGGGTCGCGATTCTTTCATGCCTTCATACATACAGTATATATATATATATGTGTTTATTTATTTATTTACTAATTCATATGTATAAGTATATTATGTAATTATGTGTGTGTGGAATCATTGTATGTATTATACACACATATATGCGTAGATATCCCAACATCTATATTTCATCGGAAGCAGAAAGACATTCATACTTATCATAGAAATACATATATGAAAACAATATTATATATATATATATGTAGAAAAATATGTATATATATATATATGCATATATGTATATGTATAGTTATGTAGGGTATCTCTGGAACCGAACCTTGCTGGGCTGCTGTCCCGCCTTTCACACCTTCAACATCTGAACTAAATGTGTTGAATGCCTTGGCCCTGCCCCAAGATCTGCAAAGCCCGTTTTGAGCTTGGCTCATAGTGGGGGGCTTGGTGGAGACAAAATGGCGGCAGCATGCGGCACCACACTAGCTACTCACCAACCCTAGTCGTCTATGGTCTGTCCCTGTGTGGTCCTGCGCTCATTTCAACATCAACTCACACCCGCTCCCCCGCCGACCCTCAACTCACCGGACGAAAATCGCTGACGTTGACAGCGAAAATCGATCGCAAAGAGACTAGGAAGCCATGAAAAGTTCTAATCGTAAACCCACTGCATGAGGACGAGGTACTTTGCTTTGCCCGGGCCACGTGAAGAGAGCATGTGCCACCAGAGGCAACAGCCGCCACAATCACGATGAGTTCGAAATTCCGTGACATGGCTTGAAGGCACACACGAAGCTAGAACCAAACGTCGCAGCACACAACAAATTGCAGGTCGACGAGCTGACCTTCGATTCGTGGATGCAGCACAATCAGCACAGACAAAGTTCGGGTGCGCTCACCACGAGGCTCAACAAGTCCACCTTGGCCATCGGTGTCGGAGGACAAAATCTGATTTCACGGTGCACCGCACTCTGGGTTCCAACAACACATTCCCTTGCCCACTTCCATGAGGCAGGCACATTTGACCAGAAGTACGTGAAGAAACGAGCGCCGTTCTTGTAGATCAGCCATATATTCTGACAGACAAATCGCGCAGTGGCTTGCAGTCGGAAGACTCTCTGTGTCATCTTGGCTGCAAGCATAAATGGCGAAAAGAATGCTGAAGCCACACGTCAGCACCTCACCAAATCGCGAACACCATTGCACGCGAACTATCTTGAACTACACGAACACACACACACACACACACACACACACACACACACACACACACACACACACACACACACACACACACACACACACACACACACACACACACACAGGTCGTCGTTTGCTACCCGCTTCGTATGACAACGGCGAGATCAAACCGACTGCCCGGGGGCCCCCAGCCAGGTAGACGAAGCTGCCGCCGAAGTCGTCCGCAGCCATGAGTGCCCTTTGTCAACATGTCTGCGAACGGAGAAACAGGATCGAAACCGTTTCCCTGCACAATCAGCGTCCGGCAAAGAGAGCTGCACCGCACGAAAAGGAAAAGCCTGCTACGGGCGATGGGCAAGCTCAGAGCCTTGTATATGCTTGTTATTCATGCAAACACAACCCTGGCCTCTTGACGAATGAGCACACCACCCGCCGCAGGAAATTCAAAGAGTATCCTTCCACAATGTGATTGCGCAACTTCACATCCTGAAGTAACAGTTCTAGGGCCCAGTGTCCTGCTGTGAACAAAACTGTTCACATTCGGGTTGATGGTGTTCAACTCAATCATGAAAGCACCTGGGAGTTGCACTTGGACAGCACAAGGCCTGATAGGACAGCCGTCGCACTTCAAGGCGAAGACGGGTACGAAAGTCCAACCACTTCCAGTACTCCAACTCTCGTATCCTCGACAAGGAACCAGTCATTTCTCTGCCAGGGCTGCTTGTTCTTTTAACAACGGCGTTTTCCTATGGAAGGCCTGGTTTGGGCGTCCATGAGGTTTAGCCCCAAGTCGAGGACGAAACCGTCGCCAGGGTAGACTGCATACCTCCCCATCCAATAGTCTTACCTCACTGCTGCTGGTTCCTTGGAGCTTGCGTCGCATCTTGTCTGTTGGGGTGTGCCTGCCGACGAACTCCCGCTGCTCTGTTATGTTGGCACTCTTGAACACGTAGTGGTCCTGGCACATCAGCTGGTGTCAATGGGCTCATCAAGACTTCACAAGCCCCGGGCCTTCAAATGTTCAGGCGCCCAGGCCGGTGCCCATGACAGACGACTCTGCACCGCATCGGAATAGTCCGCAAAGCAATCCTCAAATGCATCGACTGGCACCTTCATTCTCGATGTGCGCCTAATTCAATGCCTTCCATTCGCTCCACACTGTTGCACACTCATCTGAGGCTCTAGCGGTGACTCCAATGTTGTTTAGCTCGTCTAGGATACTACATGCCTGACATGGGCACATGAGTCTTCAAACCATTCTTGCCAGCATCTGACCATCGAGGCTTTCACAGACAACATCGAAAGAGCTTCACCCCTCCCAACCTGAACATCTTTCGTGGGGGTTCCTTCGAAGTTTGGAATGCCTAACCCCTACGCCGCTGAACGCGAGGTCCCAGATTACGAACCCGAGGAACCGAGGATGCTTGGCAGAGTGCTTGCAAAGCGTGCGGTGGGTGAGTAGCATGCTCATCTGGCTTACGATCCGGAAGCACTTGGCCCCCCTTAGATTTCTCTTCTTACATGTACAAGGAGGGGACAGATGGATTGGGATGGGGGTCACCCACCTCTGATTCCGTCAGGACTGCAGAGACTGAAAACACAACGCACGAATCTTCGGTCCAAGTATTGGGGGCCATGTCAGGCATTGAGGGTGCGCTCCCTCAGATCCTACTAGTAAGGTCCCCTTTGCACATGGCCATCGCACTTACTTGAAGTGCTGAAGAATCTGTGCAAGACTAGTAGCTGGAGTTCCTTTGCACAAGTCATGCCACACTGGTGCCGCATGAGATTGGCTCACAGATGCATTCAGCCTTACATGTTTGCAGCTGTGGTCAAGCAGAGCGAGCCTGGCTGTATTGGACACGAACTTGCCGCATACGGATCGTCCCGATGAGCACCGAAGTTTGGGTATCCCCAACCTTGGCAGAACAAACGGACACCCGTCCCTGGACTGGCTCTTGCGTTCTCAGGGTCGTGACGAAGCGCGGTGTCCAATGCATCGTACCATCCTCTCAGCCAGACGTGCAGAAACACTCCAACCAAACACGTTCAGAGCCTTTACAGCCTTTACCGTGAAAAAAAATGTTCCAAAGAAACTTGCGCGGCTCTCCTGTAGTCTAAAGACCGAAGTTGACCTTGTCAGGCCGGCAGGCTTTCAAACATATCCGGGGAAATTGTTGGAGCGGAGACGGGGCCCCGGGCATAACCACTGAAGGGTATTCGGTGCGGTCAGTGAAAGCCTGAAAAACAACTCCACGGAGACTCAGCCAGGGATGCACCCAGGTCCGAGCACCAGGCCAAAGGTATGAAATCATCCGTCAGCCAACTCAGGAGAGAAGGGATGTCCTTGACATCCTGAGAGAGTCGCACATCTCGCTTCGCCACATCCAAAAAGCTTTAGGGTTTAGGGTTGCACTGAGAAAGCGGCGTTCACCTTGCAATGCCTCGTCGTCGCCTGCACAGGCACAAACGAAACACAGTTCACACATTTCACACCGTGCCCGAGCTCATGCGAGCTCACCTGCATGGTGCAACCACCCCAATAGTCCAGCTGCTGCCTGCGCAGGCACAGCATGTCTCGGTCTGTGCCTGCTGTCTTGCGACAGATGACTTGCAAATCGTGGGGGCCTGCGGCTCGAATACAGATCACCGGCTTTCTCTGAAATCAGGTAAGTGGTGAGCACGAACAGGAACAAGGCAAAGAACACGCCCTGCACAGCGCCAGTATCTGCTAACTGCGGGATTTTTGCCATCTTGGATGCATCTGCAATCTGCATGCGAACTGCGAGCTGGGCAGTGGATTAGCCGCTGTTTTCCCGAAGCTGCGATTACTTCTTCTGTTGTCGCCGCATCTCTGCCATTCGGATTTCACTCTGCTTCTTCGCAATTGAAGCAGCCACTTCGCGGTTCGCTGCGACATCTGGACCATCTGATTCCTTGAAGCGCTTCTCTGCCATTGAGAAAGCTTTGTCCGCCGTAGTGTGAAATTTCAGCCCTTCGCCCCCTAGCCAATCGGCAGCGGATCCATCCTCATCATCTCCTGCAGATGGGGACTATCATTGAAAGTTGTTGCTAGACAACTCTTACGCACGAAAGGACCCTGTACTGTGCACGACGGCTCCTTCGCCTGCCTTCCATATCTGATTCATGGTGAGGCGCTCATCAGCATCTGGGCCTTGTGCAGATGCAACCTTCTTCTGGCTTTTCTCTTCGTTGGCAGCAAGTGCCTTAGCCGTCTCGGCCTCGAGTTCTGCTCTGTGTCGCGTCTCGGCAGCGGCCGCCTGCTCAGGCAATTTGGAGCCCCTCAAGCGCTCCCGAAAAGAAGCCAGAGTGCTCTTTGCCTCCTTCTGTGATAAAGGTACCCTGGTTGCTGAAGCTTCTTTGGTCTCTTCGTCTACCACATCTTCTGGGTCAGGCAACCCCAGGATGCTGGCTTTGCTTGGGCCCAGCGCTGGCCCTTTGCGCCCTCTCTGCGCTTCTTTCGCATCCTTTTCTGCCTGCCTCTCGGCCTGAAGACGAGCCTTTCGCTCATCCGGGGTCTCTTTGTAGATGACCGATGCCGAGCCGTCTTCGACCCGACTGCGCTTGTTGGACCCAAGCTTCTCGTCCAAGAGGGGGTCGCGCTTCGAATTCACACCTGACAAACGGTGTGACACAATGAAGTCCGGCTGCTTCGTCTTCTTGAACATTGCATGAAAACGCCTCCGGCACGTCCCGTAATGATTCTGGATGTTCGAGCCAAGTGTTCCGAGCCACGTGAACAGTGGGCCATACTGGGCCCGTGGGGTTGCGAGCGGTGGCTGGCGGCTTCATGAATGACAGCACCAAACAATAAAAACTAAAGGCAAGAAAATTCCAAAACATATTCTGGAGAGCCCACCTCGCAAAACATGAGTTTCATGGTCTTGTACTCGAGGGACTTGGTGCGGTAGATATGACCTTAGCTGTAGGACTGCTGCACACGACCCAAGCCCAATCCCAGCCAGCCTGGCAGCACGTGGCTACGCCGCTAAGCTGCATCCATGGCCCCTGCTACTGTCCATATGTTCCAGATGCTTCCAGAAACGAACATCCTTGGACCACAACTTGAATTCAATGCCATGTCGTTGTGGACACTACTGCAAGGTCCAGACTCCCAAGTGCAAGTTGCTGTGCCTTTCCTAGCGCAACCCAAGAGCACACAAAAAACAAAAAAACAAACAGCTCCCGCGAAGGGCACGATGGGCACGAGCAGTCCTCTTCCAATAACCGATCCAAGAATGAAAGTGGCCCATCCTGAGCAGGGCTGAGATTACAAAAGGTCCCCAAAGCGTGTGCCGCTTGCATCCCGTGCATCCCTTGGCCTCATTCGCCATGCTGACACCTCTGGCAAACTCTGGCAAACTGCAAGAAGCGAGCATGTTGCGAAGTGCTTGGGCCACCTTTCGAAAAAGACTGGCGCAGGCCGTACCATGCAAGCGACTGTGAGACAGTTTCCGGATCCGCTGCCTGCTGTACCATCACTTTGACTTTTTTAGGAACGAGTGGGTTTTCAAACCAAACTGGCGATTTGCATGGTCACATGTTGCTCTTTGGTCTTCATGAGCCAAATAATCCTGACAGCAAAAAAGCACATGGGATCTACAAGCCCCAACATACTAGCTCTGCAACTCAGCCAGTAGTTCATGGATGGGCCATACGGGTTTTGAAGCCGGTGCGGAATGTTCGAGGGCACGGCTGTCTTAAGCGTGAATTCTGACATGTAGGTACACCTATGCAGTACGGGGCCTGTTCAAGCTTGCACCAGGGACTGAGACATACTGAGACCACACACACGTGTCTGGGATCCTCAATTTGAAGCGCACAGTCGCTTGAGCTTTTGCGTGCAAGCGCGCGCCGGATCTCACTGGGAACGGCTGCCGAGCAGCACGACGCCTCCGACAACAACACTGCAAAGGCCAAGGCCACTGCAGAGCATCACCGATTCCCTTGCTGCACTGATTGAGTTCTGCTGTTTCGACAGCCAGTCGTCCCGCGAGCCGAACGCGAAGGTGAAAGGCCCGACCTTCAGGAAGCGAGCAAAATCCAATAGAACTTCGTAGTTCTCTTGACTTTGCCTTACTCCACTCTATGTAAATTATCCACATGACTTTCTCCTCGACACGCCCCATTCCCACTGGAACCCACAAGCCCGCTTGAGAGGCACTTAATGGCGCTGTTGCTGTTATTCGCAGATCCGACCTGCAAATTGGACCTCACAAATCATCTAGCATGGGCTGGTAGTCTATATATTCTGACCAGCAACATGAGTGTTCAATTCCCAAATGTGGAAGGCGGGCCCTGCCTTTTGAGAAGACAATAACAACACTGAGCCAGACACGGAACAACCAGAGATGTTAACATGAGAAGGACAACGAGACCTGTTTGCAACATGTTCTGACAATTACCAGCAGCCTGATCCAGCCTGAGCTGGCTGGAGCACTGCCAAGCTTCCTCCACCCCCCTGCATGCCCTGGATGGAGGCCCGATAACGCCACGCCACGTCGCCCAAGGCATGAACCTCCTGGCCCATGGGCAGAATGCGCTCCCGCGTCTCGAAGCCGAGAACACGAGACGCGGGTCGCGGAGGTCGCTCGGCAGAGCCCACGTTGACATTTACATTCACTCCTGGCGCATCTTGTGGCAGAAAAGTCCGTGTCTCTGCTTGACACTGCAGGAGCTGATTCACGTTGAACTGACCAAGGTTCAGACAGATTTGGGATGTAGGAGAAAGTGCTTCAAACCTGGAAGACGATGCGCCAAGCTGGCGGAAGCAAACGCCACTAGGAGCAAGCAGGGTCTTATTTTCAACCTCACGGAAGACAACCTCGGGAATCCAGTGGCCAGGCTCTCGGCGTCCGGTGTCGACTTCCTTCTTCTGTATCCGACCATCTTCAGCCGTAACTTCTCTGGTTTCGTAGATCTTCTTGCCCTCTTGCCACTCATACTTCTCCACCTTTTCCAGCTTTCGTCGGTGCACCGCCATCGCACGAACCCCGTCCTTCAGGGCTTTGTGGCGTAGAGGTTCAACACACGATCAAACATCAAGTCTCTGTCAAATGGTAAATGCTAACGCCAGCATCTTTACACCGCTACACCAGGAGGCTGGCCCAAAAGTGTTTCTCCACACCTTCCGCGAACATCACTGATTGAGCTCAACTCCTACTTCGTGCCTGGGCTCCGAAATTTTTGATTGCGGACTGCCAAAATTGTCGTCTGCAGCCGGAAGCCCTAATTATGCTCCAACAAGCCTGGCTCGTCAACGGCTCGTCGGTGTAACTCTCTCCACTAAGCTGTGCGAAGATCTTGCCCTGCCGCTGTGCTTCTGCACAAGCGGTCTCCACACCTGAAGCTTCAGAAGCTTCAGAAGCTTTTGCAAAAGAGGTGGGACAATGTCTGACCATGCGAAAGAGTACTGCATCCCACACACCCCAAGCATTGGGTTTTTTGAAACTGACGTGTTCTTCGTTTTCAAGCCAAGCGGCTGGTTGTCGCCATCGATCGCAAAAACTCCAAATCCTCGAGCAGGTCGGAAAATTTCAATTGGTTCCACAAGCCGTCTCCCTAATAACAAGCTCGAAAAGCTTCTAGTCCCATGGCGAATTTTTCAACGGCCCCCCTGTTCCTAAAGCTCAACCGAAACAAGACAATTGGCCTGTTTCAGCCTTATCTCGCGCTTGTGGAAAAGGAAAGCTGCCGCAGCCAGGATGCCACCTCAAACTTCAAGCTGATGCCAGCATGGTGAAACACATCGAAACACCTAAACCGAACGTTCATCAATGATCGTTTCTGCTTTGGCCGCTCGTTCTTGCAGGGTCTGGAAAATGCCATTCACTTCATCCTCACAAACAAACGAGGGCGTTCACGGTGCGGAGCTGCAGTTGGTATTGTAGAAAGGAGTTGGTGTTGGAAGTTGAAGGGTCAATGTACCTGCTGATCTTCATGGCTCAAGACTGGGCCATGCGCCTGGTAGCAAAAAGAAGTTTTGAGTTCCTGTTGTTTGCTGGTTGGTTCAGGGTGAAATTTCTGGTGACTGTTGGGGTTGGTTTCCTCTCCCTTTCGGTTGCCCCCGTAGGTTATGAGCCCAAATTAGGTTCCCTGCGGTCTGTGTTTCGGCTTTAGGGTGATAGTTGAAGCCATGGCGACCAACTGGTTACGGACTGGTACGGCATCATCGAGCTCCAATGTGGGCGATCAAGGTGAAGGTGGTGTCAAAAGGTCTGCAACGGGTGAAAAAGTTGTTCCCAATGTGGAAGCTCTGGTTGATGCTGGTGGTATGCGTGGCGGAGAGAAGCCGGTGGTGGAAGGACTGGAAGACCAGATGGAAGCAGTTTTGCTGCGCCTTCTGAGTAAACATGGGCTTTGTCTTCGAGCTGCGGGACCTGCTGAATCAACGGGAGCGCCAACAACAAGCTCCTCTACGTCAAAGATGGTGGAGCAAGGGTGCCAGACAGAGCTGGTTGGGGATGTTATCCCTGTTTCCAAGCGAGCTCGCAACAAAGTGAGCTTCGCGGCTGAAAGTGGTGATCTGTTGACAGGTGAAGCGGAAGAAACTGCGCCTGTTGCTGCGACAAAAAGCAGTATCCTCGTCGTTGGGGACGCAGAAGGAGTCGTTCCTGTTGCTATGGTGATGAGTGAAGGAGAAATCCTGGAATTGGAGGCAGCGAGAATACAGCAGGAGTCAGATGACGACTTATACGCTGATGGTGGAGGCAAAGTGTCTCAAGCTGCTGACCTTCCAATCATCGACTGTGATGGGAAGACATGGGAACGCAATTTTCACGAGGATGGGAGAGAATATCTTTACTGCTTAGACACGGGAGATACCCAATGGGTGTTGCCGAAGAAGACTGGGATGGCTGGAAACAGTGAAGGGTCTGGTGTTGGAACGGGCATTGTCCCTGTGGAAGAAGAGCCAGCACTGGGTACCACTTCGTCCTCGTCGCCTGCTGAGTCTTTCAGGGCACAACAGGGTAGCTTGGAAAGTGTCAACAGCGGTGTAAATAGTGTAGGTGAAAAGGATTTTTCCTCTACTATCAGGGATAGCGGTCTTAGGGCTGGTGGTGACGCCCCGACCTCGGGTTCTCCTGATGAGGAAGGGAGTTCTGGAAGCCGAGCAGACATCGCTGGAAAACATCTGGATCGGGAAGAAATGGAAGCGCTTTCTGAGGGTGTGGCAGCGGTGGAATCTGTGGGTCCAGAAGAAAAAATGCCCAATGCGGAGATTGGAACTGTGTCGGCTGCAGAAGAGAGAGTGGTGGATGTGGTACCTGTCGTTCAGGAAGGTGATCCTGGAGATTTGGAGGACGGAGGGAAAAAGTTGTGCGTTACGACTGCGGAGGTCTCTTCGTTTGGTGCCAAGAATCTTGCCATTCAGGGAGAAAAAGAAGCTTCTGGAATAGCTGGAGACACGGAAGATCTGAAAGATGAGGCCTGGAGCGCCAATGATGCGCGGGTCAATGTGCCAGATAGTACCTGGAGTGCGAAAGAAGCACGGGTTGAGGTGCATATGGTGTCACGTTCCACGGACGACTGCAACAATGGGGCGCAGGTCTCCGTAGCAGCTGACGACGGAGGTTCACAGGTGGACGCACTGGTGCAACCTGAAGTTAGCAGCGAGGAACGAAATAGCAAGGGCTACACCGGAGCCGATGAGGCAGCTGTGGTCAATGATGGTGGCAATTCTCCTTTGGAAACCATGGAGCCAAAGGAGCCTGCGGTGGAAGAAAATGTACCTGCCGCGGATGAGCAATCCAATAGCCCTGCAGTGGAAGAAAATTTGCCTGCTGCAGAAGGTGTGACAAAAGACTCCAATGATGGGTCCGCTCCCGAAGTATTGCCGTCTGGAAGCTCGCCGGAAGTCGACACCGAGCGAACTGCAACAGATGAGGCAAAGCCATTGGCTGGAAAAAAGGAAGGTCCTGAGCCAGGTGGATGATCTTGTGGAACTCGCGCAGGAGCAGGACGAGCAGTGTGACCCAAAGGTGGAAACAAAGGATGTTTCAGGAGCCGATGATACAGAGATGGTTTCTGAAGAGCATGCAAAGAAAGTGCCCCGAGCAGGAGCCTTGGATACACCTGGGGAGCATTGCTATCAAGAGGGAGATCAGATCGTTGGTCTAGTGCGCTGCATCAATGGGCATGGAGCCTTTTTGGACCATGGCGATGTGAATGTATTGATTCCTGCGGAAGGGAAGAGTACATCTCCTTTCAAATTTGGGGACACTGTCAATGGAACAGTGAAAACGGTGGAAGATGATGGTACCGTGATCTTGGACACCTTTCTGGTTTTGGAAGAGGACGAGGAGGACTCTTCTTCGACGCTGCGCAAATGGAAAGACAGCGGCTGGAGTACGTGGTGGACAGATTCATGGTATGCTGGTCAATGGTACCAAAGTTCCGACAGTCAATGGAGCTGGAAGTCGGAAGAAGCGCAGCCCAATGAGTGGTTTGCAGTTCAGGATCTATCCTCAGAAGAACAAAAGGAAAGGCAGCTCTATGGAGAAAAGATCTATAGAGATCTTCTGGAGGATGGAAAAGCTGATAAGGCTTATTTGGGAAAAATCGTTGGGATGTTGTTGAGTCGTCCAATGGACGTGGTGGTGGAGTGTGTCGCAGATCGTGCATTCCTGGATGGTGAAGCTCGGCAAGCATACGGCATCCTACAAAGGGATGGGTGGAAGCCTGAAGGAACAGAATGCGCAGGCTTCGAAGAAACAACCACTTTTCCCAGGAAGCTGTACCACAATGCACTCTACGAACTGGCACGAAAGAAAAGGAGATACAGTGGACCGGTTGTGGGTGAGGTGGTGGCAATGATGCTAAGCCAAGGCAAAGATGAGGATTGGAATGCCCTGTGGCTGGATACCAAGCAGTTTTTGAAGGAGCTTGATGGTGCAGTTGAATCTATGAGCAAAAGGGAGAACAAGCCGATGGAAGCCTATATGGACCCCGATCAGTATAGGAAAGCTCACATGACGCCAAAGACTGTATCGCCAGGGTATAGCAAACTCTGCAGATTCTTCAATCAGGGGAGGTGTCGCAATGGAGATGGGTGTTCCTATGAACATCGTCGTTATGGTGAAGGGTGGCCTGAAGGAGAGCCAACTGAGCCAGCGAACAACCAAAAAACTGGTGACGAGGATGGGGACATCGGTGGCCCTCCAACTGATGAAGGTGCAGTGGATGAGGTACAGCAGGAGCGGGAGGATTCAGCCTTCCGTGCCCAGTACAACTATGGCAAAGGGGCATCAAAAGGTGAGCCTACGTTGGGTGAAACGAAAAAGCGGCTGTGCCTGTACTACAGTCAAGGTGGTTGTCGGTTTGGGAGTTCGCGCAGGTATCTTCATGATGATGGTGCAGTTTTGGAAGGGACTTGGGAGCCCGGCAAGGCGTGGGACAATGCTTCCAGAAGGGCGCTGCGGGACGCAGGGTTCCACATTGCTGTTTCGATTATTACCTCAAAGGACAGTGCCGTAGGCGGTTCAGTACCTGCCGATTTTCTCACGACGAGATGTCAAGTGAGCGATTAGCCCAACTGAAGCATCTGGCGAATGTGGCAAATGAGATGCGGTATCAACATGAAAGGGGAATGGAGATCTCAGGAAGGGATACTTTTCAACCACCTGCAAGTGGGGGAGTTGGATCTTCGTCGTCCTCAGCACCACAAGCATTGCAAATGACCAATGTGTCACAAAAAGAAGGTGAAAAGGGTACCCTGGATGAAGCAGAAGATGATGAACAAAAGAATTCGGTGGCAGAGTCCACTGGTGCCCTGCTTCAAAATCCAGTGGAGCCAATTGAAAATTGGATGGCTCGCAACGAACACCTTTGGGTGTATACCCCTCATGTAAGTGAGGTGATGATTACACTTGGTGTGAACAACGTGTCGGACCTGCAGGAGTTCATCTTTGTGGAGGATCTGGTTGAGAAAGGGATCAACAAAGTGACAGCATGCAAAATCCTGCAATTGGTGGGTGGTGTCCGATATCGTCCGGAGGGACCGGAAAAAGCAGTTCCTTCCGATGCATCTGTACGGGTACAACAATCTTCTGGAAGGAAGCTGGAAGAGAGGCGGTGAGAACCCTCGCTCAGGTGCGTGAAGCTGAAGGCTCCGGTGCAAAAACAATGCCGCGAGGCTCCTATCGGGAGCTTTTTGATAAGGTCAAGTACCGTGACGCTTGGACGCTTGCGCAGAGGTCTCCGCTGTGCGTACAGAAGCTGCAGTTGGTGGGAGTTGGAATGCCGCCGGTGAACCCGCCAACAAAAAAGTATAGGTCAAGATCGAACCCTGTTAGAAGGGGAAGGCCCTTGCTGGATCGAGAGCAGTCGGCGTATGAAACCGGCAGAGGTGGTGGAAAAGCCAAAACCACTGGAACTGAAGCCTCGTGGTGGGTTGTCGTATCGGTTCAGCAGAGCGTGGGCAGATGTGGTGGATGATGATGATCAGGCAGAGGCTTTGGTCTCTTATGCCGATTCCTCAGGCGATTCAAGCGAGGAAGAGACCAATGCCGCGCGACGCATGAGGGAAATCTTTTTGCGAGAAAGGGATTCACAGAGAACTGCGATTCGTGGCAATGTTCCGATGGTTGGTTCTTCAAGCCCCAATGATGGGCAGAAAAAATCGGTTCACCTTGGCGAAGGGCGCGACAAAGCGTCGCGGGGGGAGACCCGCCAAGAAGTGACTTCTCAAGTTTTTTCGCTACCACAACCTTCTCGTCGAACTGAACAGTCTCAAAAAAGAGCAAGGGATGGCTCAGTTATAGTTGGTTCGCTGGCGGTGGGCTCCACGGATGAGGTTTTACCTGGGCAAGGTGTTGCTGGACAGGTGAATGTATCTGAAAGCGCTCAAGTTCTTCCTGGGCAAGAAGTGGCTGGACAGGAGACGGCGCTGGAAGGAGCAGTGCAAATTTCTGGCGAGGAGACTGACCAAAAAGAAGGAGAAGGTGGGAGCAATGAACTCCGTGGTGATGGTGCGAAGACATTGGATGTTCGTCCGGTGAAGAAGGACCCTCAGCAATTGCTTACTAAAGGCCTTCTGAATCGGATTTATTGGAAGGTTGCTGTCGGCAAGTTGCCTGTGGGGCAAAGGGACTGTCAGAAGGGGTCCAATAAGATGGATCGAAATTTGGTTATTAGCATGTCATCCGAAGGTGCAAGTGAACAGGATTTGAACCTGGCACTGGAGGACGATGCTGATCAGTTAATGGAT
This sequence comes from Symbiodinium natans, assembly GCA_905221605.1. Classification (NCBI taxonomy): domain Eukaryota; class Dinophyceae; order Suessiales; family Symbiodiniaceae; genus Symbiodinium; species Symbiodinium natans. The sequence continues at coordinate 527,031 of CAJNDS010001824.1, forward strand.
GATGGTACAATGGTGGTTATGGTGTATGATCCACGAACGCTGATTCAGTCGCCAACAACTGATTGGGTTATGCGTCGCGGTTTGACCGATCGTACCATCTGGCCGGCAATAGCGACTGCGGCACAGAGGATATGTGCTGAAATGGCTCAAGTGGATGAATTGAATGCCCAGCTAGGGACTGGGACACTCCTTTTTCAAAGGAGAGATCAAGGATATTATGGTGATTTGCATCATTCGTTCCATGACAATCCGTGCTTGCCAGTGGTGGGAAATTATCCTCTCTCGGTGATGGGTGCATTGCTGTCTCCTGGTCTGGAAGGGGAATTCAGAAATACTGATAAGTTTGGAACTGCTATGGAGGCAATTGCCTACGATTGGAGCCGTAGTCCAGGCATGGAAGTTCACGTCGAACTTATGGCGAGGGTAGCCAAATTGGTTGCTCCGTTCCTTACCCTAGGAGGCCAAGGGTCAGTGGTGAATTCAGAATTTCTCTGGCAGCGCGGGAAGGCTCAAATGATGGAGTTCCTTCAGGCGGCGACATGTGCTGATCAATTGGAGGTTCTCTGGAAAAGGATGGACGACGATGCTGATGAAGAAGTGGATCCTTCAACAGCGGTGCTGGAAATTCTTGGACAGGAAGATGCGGTACTTGATCAAGGGAACAATGAATCCCTTATTCCCATTGAAGATGCTGGAGGTGAGACAACTGGTGACACTGGAAGGGATGGCAAAGCGCCAGAAGTTTCTCCAGAAGAGGAGACATCCAGTGGGTCGTCAAGATTGGCTGGCACAAGGATGTTCTTGTGGTCAGTGTACTCTCGCGTTGCTTCCAACTGGGATTTTTCTATGCAGGACCGCACTATTGGTAAGATCTTTGACAGCGCAAAGGGGTATCCTGGTGAAGGACCAGACAATGGTGACGATCTTTCCTCTAAGAGGAACTTACCCTGGATCTCTGAAGACTACCTCGACGAAGTGGTGTCAAAAAAGATGGAAAGGTCTTCAGATATGGATGGGTTGGATGGGTTTGTTCCGGAAAGTGAGGGACAGTTGGAAAAGGTAGAGGTGGAGAATGTTACTGCCTCTAGAATTCTTATGGCTCTTTGGAAAAAGGGGTATAGAGCTGGGTATAGGAGGTTGTGTCGTTTGAATGTATCTGGATGCAAAGTTGGAGCAATGAAACATCCAATCAAAAGGGTGCAGAAGATCGGCACTAGAAAGGCCTTCGTGAAAATATTCAATGTTTTTGGATCGTCTCAGCGTGGCTCAGGAGCTGGCGGAAAACCAATCATGAAGGTGGTAGGACCAAGGCCAGGTTTTCCAGCTGTACTTCAAGCATCAAATACTGATAGCACCTTGGGTGAAGGGAGCAGTTCTCAGGTACGTGGCAATGTTCATGTAGAGCAGAATCGCCCTATGGACCGGTACGAGGCGGAGCGCTTGGAGAAGAGGAAGAAAGGCTTCTGCTATTGGTTCAGCAGGGGAAAAGATCGCTGCAAATTTGGTGAACACTGCAAATTCATCCATTCAGAAGATGATGTGGTGCTGCAATCGTATTGGTGCAAGTACTATGTGGCTGGGAGACACTGCTTCTCTGGAAAGGAGTGTAAGTTCTCACATGATGCAACTGGTGTAAGGTGTATCCAGTTTGCTCAGTCTGGGAAGTGTCGTTATGGGGACAAGTGTGTCTTTGAGCATGGTGATCCGCTGGACGAACAGAGGCCAAGGTCTCCAAGGACGCCCCCAAGGGATGGTCCAAGGAGAAGTTCTGGTGCAAAAGGTGGAGAAAAGGAGATCTCTCCTGAACGGTTCGATGATGGTGAGGAGGATTTCATGGTTTACGACGATGATACCAAAATGGTGGAACTGTTGATGGAGGCGATTTCATTTATGTCCAATGGCAAGTCAGATTTGGCTCGTGCAGAGGCGGATCCACTGTTCAAACTCCTGAAATTCAAGGGAGACGTTGACCAGATGGATAGAGAATGGTGTTCGTGGACCACTGGTATGCTGTCCTTGCTGGAACTTCACGAAATAGTGAAGTCGTATGAGGTTTCGCTGGCGGAGGTGGAAGAATGGGTCAATGACCTGAGGATCTGGTTCGAGCGAGCCAACGTGGAAGAAGAGAGAGATTCCAAAAGGGGCAAAAAGAGGTCCCTAGAAAGGGAGTCCAGCAAGGATATTCCTGCCGAAAAGGAGGCGGTTGAGACTTCGGAGACGGATGTTGCCGTTGAGGAAGAGGTGAAAAAGGTCAAAAAGAAGAGGAAAACTGCAGCTATCGAGGATCCTTATACTCTCATGGTTCCAAAGCCGAAGAAGATGCCGGCGAACATTGAGAAGGGTGGATCATCATCCAATGCGGTGGTCTCTGCAGGGGAAAAAGCCTCGAAAATGCGCACAAAGTCAAGCGTCGTGGGAAAGACGAAGAAGAAGGAGAAAAGTCAAAGCCCCAAGAAGGAAGAGGTGGTAGTGGTGAAAGGTCCTGAGGAAAAGGATCGTTCCTCTGATGTGGATGCGCAAGCGTCTATCACTGTGGATGCAGAGCTGGGTCAATCTTGCCAAGCGATTGAGGACGCGAAGAGAGAAGGATTGGTATCCTCAATTCAAAGGTGCGTGCAGGATCCTGTTCTTACAGTGTCGGACCTAGAGTATGTTCTGCTGCGACTTCACCTCAGTATCGATACCCATCGGAAGAAGAAGTGACTGGATGGTATGGATGAAGGGATGGTTTTTCTCTTTCTGAAGACAGGTGCGCTAGAACAGCCAATGTGCTGAAAATGCGGTGGTTACTATTAAGGGTATGGAAATCCCTGATAGTAGAAGTCAGTCGCTTTTTGCGTAGCGAAGACCACGGTTCGTGGTGAAGAAGGCCGAAGAGTCTTCAATGACAAGAGGATCATGGTGAAAAAGATTCTCTGTGGTTAGTGGGTTTAGCCAATGAGCTATAAATTCGTCCTGGATGACGTAAAACCATATTGTGCATTTCAAGCAGCTGGCTGCTGCCCTAGTGGCAGTTTTTGGCCAAAGATCTGCACCTCCAATGTGTCCTAGGAAATCCTAGGACAGGGGGAGTGCGGAGCTGCAGTTGGTATTGTAGAAAGGAGTTGGTGTTGGAAGTTGAAGGGTCAATGTACCTGCTGATCTTCATGGCTCAAGACTGGGCCATGCACCTGGTAGCAAAAAGAAGTTTTGAGTTCCTGTTGTTTGCTGGTTGGTTCAGGGTGAAATTTCTGGTGACTGTTGGGGTTGGTTTCCTCTCCCTTTCGGTTGCCCCCGTACACGGAATGCCGTTGTGGCTGTGGCCTCCGCATAGACTCATCACGCCCAGAGTGGGCACATCCATGTCGCCCTCCGGCATGGTTGCTCAACAGACACAACCCTCCTGCTACTCTGAACTACTCTTTGCTTAAGAGCCCCCAAAAAATGAAAATTAAGAATCCCTATAGTACCCTTACAAGGAAGAATATTGCCTATTTTTGGGGGGGTTCCTAAGCACTTGGTAGTGAATCACTATGGCTACAGGCCATTCGGCGAATGGCGATCTGTGCATTCTGCCTGACTTGAGCACAACGTTCGCAGATTTGCGCACGGTTTTCCTCCCCACGCTGGAACCCAGAATTGACCGATACTCTTCGGAACCCAACATTCCTCCCTTCCCACTGCAGCAATTCTGTCCACCATGCTGTTGCGAAAGCCAACTTGGCACCAACTAAATCCATTCGAAATGTGCTGTCCCCGGCTGTCTTGCTGAAACCCTTATAATGCAAAGCAGCATAAATGACACGGGCAAGCTCGTGAGGCAAGCTGGTGAGGTACCAAGGTTACAGCCGCAGTGTCGGGTTCAGCCCGTAGTGTGTATGTAGTATTGGAACCCATCATAAACTGCGGCACTTGAGTTTCGGCCCTCCGGCCTCGTTGTCACGTCACAACCTCGTGCAAGAACCTGTTTTTTACATTTTTTTACCCTTTCGCCCTTGCTGCGCCGGCAGCCCGTGGTCATCTTCGCACCATTCTGCAATCTCAAAGCGTCACTTGGAACCAAGGCTGTGGCTCATTTCAAACGAACCCCGGCGACTTAGAAGCTGCAACCGTGTAGTGCACCGGTTTCCGGTTACAGCTACGACCTCTTGCTCTTCTCAACGAGATTTGGCCTGCTCTGCCACCAACTCTTTGTGATAGAACTGCAACATGCCTGATTCATGCTGCAAGCGCTTCTTCATACCTTCAACATCTTCACCAAGACCATGCTTCAGCCATCGCTGGATGATCTTCAGCTGCACCTTCTCTTGAAAGCCCAAGTTTTCCTGGTTTTGGGACAGCATCAGCTGAACCTCCGCCACTCCTGCTGCCAGCAACTGCATTTTTTCTTCAAGCTCCTTGGTCAAAGCAAGAATTTTGCGAATTTCTGCCGGCTGTGGCGGATATCCACACGAACCACAACCCAATCCGAGAGCAGTGGCATCAGTCTGCGTCACGGCCACGGCCCAACGGAAGGCATCCGCCAGGCCGTGCCGTGGAAACTCGGAGCTCCTCTCCACTTCTCTGCCGACTTTGAAAGTCATGCTTATGATGTCTTGGGCGGTACTGCCCAGACCTGGTACTGAAAAATTTGGGCACACGCCACAAGCTTGCACCAGGGCAGCGACAGCGGCCACGAAGACCAGGAAACGCTTCCGAAGTCCTTGCACTGGTGCGCGCAGTGCCACGGCCATGCTGCGGATGGTGACTTTTACTTATTGTTATTTGCAACTCGCAACCTTGAAAGAGGACTGTGTGGATTGGTTTAGTTATTTTAGTTTCGAGTTTTTCTCTAAAGAACCGCCATTCAAACCTTGGATTTTTGCTGGTCCCTCGCTTTGCAAACATTGCCTCAGAGCCGAACAGAAGCAGGGCCTAACATGCAGGCTTTGCATTTTCCACCATGAGGCCAACAGCCCGAGCCACAACACGGCCCGAACCCACGAACCAACGCAACGACATGCTGTTCCATGCTTTGCTCGCAAATCTCCACTGTAATCCGAGATAACTTTTCAAGCCAGAACCACGCAAAACAAAAAACGTAACCAACACAATGCAACCGCAAAGGATCGCAACAGGCTGCTAGGGCAAGTGCAAATTCGCCGGTTACTTGGTGGTCTGCCTCCCAAAAGCCTCCCATGTCGGGGGCTGCGGGAAACTTAGATGGTGGGGACGCATGGATAAGCAGGTGGTCGGGGAGCGGGCCACGCCCGCAGCAGCGTAAACGGCCGCATATTTCCCACGTCGCCCACCACGCGAAACCGGCTGTCCAGAGAGTCATGGCCTAGACGCTCAGGGACTTTGTTACGTGCAGGGTTGCACAGGCACATTGAGTGTGTAGCGTTCGGCGCGCCGGAATGGAAAACATTTTCCTTGTGACATCTCCTGGCGGCAAGAAAATCGGTAATTGATAGTTTCTGTGCCACGATTTTTTGTTTTGTTTTTCGTTTGCTTCGCGGAGTTACCTGATAACACCAGCTGAAAGAGGCGCTGGCGGCAAGCCCTTGCCAAGTCCAAGGCAAAACCAGGTGAGGTGTCTGCGCCTCGTGACTCGCGACAGGTTCCGGTGACGCAGGAGAACGTTGCCACGATGGCCGCGTCCTCACGACAAGCATGAACGGCGGCTTTGTTCGAGCGGGGGAGCTCGGCTGACCCCACAGATGCAAGGCACGCGTACAAGGTACACCGCAGCAGCAAGAAGAGAGCAGACTCCCCGCGAGTAAAAAGGTGCGTGAGGAAGAAGTAAAAAATAAAAAACCGCATGGCTGCCCAGCGTCGGGCGCACGCTGTGATGCAAGGCGGCAGCGTGCCAAAAAAAAGTTTGCGGTGATGACGATGAGATGCTTTCTTTGTGTTTTTGCGCGCACGTTTTTTCCATCGTCAAAGACCCCAACATACCTGTACTATTTATATATGTGCGTAAAATATGTATATATGCTACATGAGCCAAATTGGCCGCGCACATTCGCCTCGCGGCGGATGTAAGCTGGCAGGGAGACATTCTAGCCATATGGGGGTCCTCTAGGTAGTCGAACGCCCAAGTTGCGGCCAGACCGTCCACCTGTACAGGCACTTGCCCACACAAGGATCTCCCGGCGTGGTCACATCTTTACAATGATTTGTCCTGCCACGCGTTCACCGTATTTCACCATTGCATAAAAATCAAGAACTAAGTTCAGCGTTCACCATCCATAAGTGCCAAAAAGAATACATAGCTGAATCCGATGCGGAGCTGCATGTGTTGTGATAAAAAGGTGTTAGAAGATTTTGGTTTGTTTTTTGAAACTTTGACCGTGTGACCGCAGGGATTCTTTTTCATGCTGGTTGGATGGCGTTGCCGGCAAACTGAAAAAGTCCTTGGTCGAGCTAGGCGGGGCCAATCCCGCGGATGAGTTCGTTAGCTACAAGATTGTCTTCCCGCACCCTTTTTTTTCAGTGCACCTTTGTACCGCTCACAATCTGGATCAGTGCAAACGGGTTCCCCATTTGACATCCAACGCGGGGTGAAACAGGGAGATGTTATGTCGCCCGCTTTATTCAACGCTGGCTTGGAGCACGCTTTCCGACAGTGGAAACAGCTTGTATGTATGATCGAATGCCTCGTACAAGAACTTGGAAAGATCGGTTTGCATTTGAATGCATTGAATGCATCGAAAAGCCGAATCATTACTACAGCCCACATAGACGGACCCATGTACATCAATGTTAGCGACGACATGGTCGAGGTATTGATGGCAGGCGACGTTCACAAATACTTGGGACGACATATCAGTGCAGATCCTCGATGCCGCACTCAGACAGAACTCAAACATAGGTTCCAAATGGGATGGGCAAAGTTTTTTTTTAAGTTTCGGAAACACCGTCATATTCTTACAAACAAACATGTGTCCATCGCATTGAGATTGAATCGCCCGGGAAGCAGTCGGGCCCGAGGGACAAGTGGTGCCCCAACAATGGTTGGGACACACCTCGGCACCAGGAGTCGCAGCAGATGACCGCCGGCGGCTGGACATGCTGGTTTACGGGGCCACGCCCATGGGCATCGCGCTGTGCTGCGACGCTACCCTCGTGTCGCCCTTGACGCGCACGGGGCAGCCGCAACCATGCGCCGCCGACACGGATGGGGCGGCGCTCCGCGTTGCTGAACGACGCAAACAGGCGGCCTACCCAGAGCTCACGGGCGGCGGGCCCCAGCGGCTCGTCGTGCTCGGCTCGGAGGTCGGGGGTCGCTGGAATGGCGGGGCCCTGCGATTCATGCGCGACATGGTCCGCATCCGCGCATGCCGCGAGCCACCAACAGGGCGCCGAGCGGCCGCATCCGGCTGGGCAAGGCGGCCGACGAGCCTGCCCCACCGCTTGACCGCCTCCTGGAGCCTGGGCCGCCCGACCCAAGCCGGCTGCCACTGCGGGCATAGCTACAGCCCGGGTAGTTTAGGAACAGCTTAGCCAACCGAACGGATCAGCAGGCGTAAAAGTCCGAAAAAAAAATTCGATACAATATTGACTCCAACCGTTCTGTTTGGATTACACGTATTGCCGTTGACTCTGTCACAAATTCATGCACTGGATGCATTGCAACGACGAATGCTTCGCTCTGTGGTTGGCTGGGTGCGAGTTGCAAACGAAGATTGGCACAGCACTATGAGTCAGATGAAACACAGACTGACTGCAGCGTTACACATACACCTTGTGGACACCTGGTCTCGCCAGCTTGCACGACGTCAGGACAACTTCGCTGGCAAGCAAATTTTGCTTTACAGCTACATCGTCGACCCGGTCGCCCGCTAACGAAGTGGGATGATCGACTCCGCAGTTTTGCAGCTTGTAATTTTCCAGCGGTGCATACGTGGTCTCATACTCATATTGCTGAAACAGCAAATTGGCCGCCCGCTGCAAGCCAGTACGTACACAGCTTGGCGAATGTATAGATCGAACAGTCTGACGCTTGTAATGTTTCACGTGGACCCGAACGCGCGAAAGCGAAAACAAAAAAAACACCTGTCTTACATCTGCTCGACTGGGGTCCGGTCGGCAGCCACAGCGACTCCACCAGCAGGTCACCGATGGGCACCTCGGCGCCGTCGCTGGGGTGGACAGGGCATGCCGGCAACTCCAGCAGAGTGGCTGCATGCGCCCGCAGCGCCGCCAGGGAGACGAGACGAGACCCGTCCAGCGGCCCCCTTTTTTGATTTTTGTCCTTTCTTTCCTGCGCACCTTTTTGCAACCGCGTCCCAGCGTTTCGACCGATGCACAGCTCGGGCCACACAAAAAGAGCCCTTTCTCCCTGACGTTTCACGGCATGCGGGCAGGACGGGGCGGCGACGGACGAGTCGGCAAGAAGGTCGCTGGCGGGCAGCTCGCCATCGAGATTGGAGGCCAGGGGCATGGCGAGGATGCTGGCGGCGAAGCGGGCAGCCGCGAATGACAGCAGGGCGGACCACCGTAGTGCGAGGGCGGACGTGTAGGCCGCATGGCTGGGCAATGGCAACGCTCGGGCCCTGCAGCGGACGAGCTGTCGCCTCCTGGCCCCAGCGGCCCCTGGCTTCAATGCCGAGGACTGTGAGGTGGCAACGGCGTGACCACACCAGTTCAGGGTAAGTGCGCTCTTTGGCCCTGCGTGCTTCCGTGAGTGCTGCCCCAGCAGTGCTGCCACGAACTCGCAAGGGACCTGATTGGGATGTCAGCGCAGAGAACAGCGTCGTGTCAACTGCGACCTGAGCCCCATTCCAAAGGGGTTAGGCCGGTGATTCAATCACAAGGTGCTCCACGACTTCTTGCCCGACGTGCACACAGCCTCGTGCGCATACAGGTGAGCGGCAAAGCGAGGTGCAAGCGTCGGCGCAGCGCGATGCCTTTTTTGCGCGCACCTTTTTACGACTGGCTGTCAGCCGTCTTTTTCGCGATTTGCATGGCTTCGGGAGCATCAGCCAAGCCCCCGGCTTGGGGCCCTGCCTAATACCATCGACGTGATGCTGGGTCAGGTTCGGCAACAACACGCGTTCGCGAAAGTAAGAGGTGCGGATACACGTCGCGTGGTGCCACTCATGGGGGCCAGGCCCCTCTCGACCCCAGCCTGGCACAAAGGTCGTGCTTGGCGACGAAGGAGAGGAACGTTCCCACAGAGCTTGCATACCCTGCGACGGCCGTCAGGGAAAGCTTGTGCAAGGCACAGGTCGGGGAGTACACGTTTTTCCTCCTGCAGCCGCCCGGCCGCCCACGCCTGGACAAAAGCCAGATGCCCGATGAACGCCGAGTACCTGGTGTCGCGCTTTGTTACCTTGCCACACAACCGTACCAAGTTCATCCACTTCAAGCGGAGCTGCATCGAACCATCCGAACATCCTTTGCCATGGTTACTTGCTATGCCGCAAACGGCCTCGACCTCGCCAGCCAGGACGTCGCGCGCGGCCCTGGCGCGGGGCAAGGTCGTGAAAACGTAAAGGTCGTCCGCGCAACGCGGCATGTTGTCCGATGGCATACGAGCCCCCTGCTCGCAACATTCTCCGTGCACCTCCCCTCATCATCCCACCAATAATTTGTCATGCACGCCCGTAGAAGTGGCATACAAACGGGAGCAGAGTCAAGAACGACTCGCGGGACATCGTGTTTCATGCCGCCGGCCATAGCGGGTTACAACAACTGCATCAGCCCGCGGAGTTGGGTGGCCCGGGCTGGGCATGCCAGGGCGTCGGTGCCCGAACGTGCTTGAAGGGCATGCTGGAAAGGCCGAATAGCAGCGTCCAACCCGGGAGCCCACTGTTAGCCACGGAGACCATCCCCCGTGGCGATTCCTCGTGTGTACATTGCTCACGCTTGATGCTCAAGTGACCGGGTGTCAAATGTTTGCTACGTCACCGAGGTGTTTGATGAGGTGAGTATGTGTGTTGATATTGTTGTGGTTTTTTATTGTTTTTTCGTACTTGCAAATTGATATCATGATAATGGCGTATGCGGTTTCGCTTTTGACTGTGTCTCACGGTCGTTCAAGGACATGTCTCTTGAGCTGTGACCTGCTGAGGGTTATCAGCCGTAGCTCTAAGTGCCATTGCGACGGACGAGGCGACGTCAGGACGCATCTAGATCAAAGATCTGCCAGAAACCGGTTCTGATTATGATGGGTGGCGCGTTTCATTTTGAAAAGTCAAATCTTGCGTGTAGCGCCGGACCCAGTGGCTGCCATGGCTTACATCACAAAGCTTGATGATGAGCGGTTTCCTTGTCCGTAGACAAATGTAAACATGATTTTTTCGCAGCGCGCAACGAGTTCGTGCAGAACCAGGGCAGGTCGGGCAGCACAGGGCTCTGTTTGCAGTGGCCGCTCCAGGAACGTGGTTGCAAGCGCTGGCTGCGCTTCAACCGCGATGAGGCCACTCCACCTGAGCGGCCTGTGCCGTCAAATTTTTTGCAACCGCGTGCCCTATCAAGAATTCGGCATGGCACATGCTTACGGCATGCGACATGCTTATGCAAGTCATGGTTGGGAATGAGCTGCGCTTACTGGGAGCTGCTGCCTTAGCAAGAGCCCACAGCGCGCCGACGTCTCCTGCCACCATGAGCCCCTTCATGAATGTCTTTCGCGGCCGCTCGCGCCTCCCCTTTCTTGTCACCGCACTGTGCTTCACGTCCCTCAGCCGAAAAGGTTTTTTCGAAGTCACCCGGTCACCCAAACACATGGTCGATGGCGTCCCAGGGCCCGTGAAGAACACCATTGACCAGTCCGGCGAGGGGCGCCCTGCCTGACCAATGCTTTGCCCACTCACGCACTTGTGCACTTGCCATGGGCATGGAGCCACTTCGTCCTGCCCAACGCGTACATCGCCCAAGAAGCATTGCTCCACGCCCACCTTGTGCAGCAGGTTGCTAACGCACAGGGCCACTCGAACCCCCCCGCCCTCAGCACCTGCCAAAAGCCCGGAGGCTCCGGCTCAGCAGCTTCCAGCGGGCCAAAACAGCCCCCCCCCCCTGGTGCTTTGGACACCGTGCAGGGACCACGCCTGCA
>CAJNDS010001824.1:543047-662723 GCA_905221605.1 Symbiodinium natans
TCTGCTGGAACTGTGGCAAATCAGGCCATATGGTTGGCAATGCCCCGACAAGAGCTCTGGCAAAGGAAGAAGAGGGACGAACCGAAAGGTAGAAAGCCTTCTGGTTCGAGAATCGAGAGAAGAGCCCCAAAAAAAAAACGAAAGCAAAGGGAAGACAGACAAAGGAAAGGGTGGAAAGCCCAAGGGGAAGCAAAGAACAAAGGAAAGCCCAAGGGCCGAGCTGTGGAAGATGGGCAGTCTGACCAGGTGATGGCAATGCGGTCTCATCATCTGAGTGGCTTGGGTCCGGGGACAAGAACTAATGAGCTCAATGAAGCTGAGCCCCTCGTCTTACCATGACGAACGGAGAGATCGAGAGACTGAACCAGTCATCCTCTAGGAATTAGCTCTTTCGCATGGCTCATTGATAGTGGAGCCACCTGCCACGTTGTCAGGTTAGAGAGTGCGTTGGGTTTTTACGAAGTCGTCAAGGAGCATTCGGGCCTCTTCCTGTGCTCATGAGTGCTAGCGATACGCCCATGGAATGTGTCAAGTTGGTTGACATTCGGGTGAAGTTTGGGAATTTGGGGTTTTCAACGTAGTCAGTTCTTGGCAAGCATCCCTCTCGGGATGGAAGACCTGGCTCACCTCAGAGCCTGGAGCAAGCTGCTTGGTGAAGCAGACGGGAACGAGGTTTCTCGATGTGGGTCCTTTGGTTCGTGAAGCCAGAAGCTGGTGGGCGTTGGCTAAGAAGATTGGCTCTACCAAGGCAAAGCCGAAAGGAAGAAGAAGCAAAGGGGACTCACCCAAGCCGGGGTGGAGCCCGAACGACGACGCGATGGAAGTGGACAAGGTGCAGAAGAAGGCACCGCCCAACGTAGGAAGAGCATTGGAGGTGACGCCTTTTAAGTTTTTGCTGCAAGCATTTTCAGTGAAGCAACATGTGGGGGAACACGAGCTGCATGAGCATGTTTTACAGAAGCGTTTGAGTGGTAGACCTGGAAACCCCACCCTCTGCATGTTGTGCTAAAGCTTTATGTTCCGCCGCAGCTGTTTTGCTTAAGTCTGCAAGCAACACGTCTTTGGAGAAGCAAACCAGTAGGAACACACGCTGTGGAGAGAGAAGGGTTTTGAGTGCGTAGGGGTAGGGCCTGTGCCGCTCCAGCCTCAGAGTGTTTGCGTTGGGAGTAGGAGTGCCTTGCGTGTAGGACGTAGGAGTATTTGCACCCCAGCGCTTGTGTGACTGAGTGTTTGTTGGGACAGAGTGAAGAGAGGAAGGGTGCCTTTCGGAGCTTGCGTTGGCAGGAGTGTTTCTGAAAGCATTGCTGGTGTTGTGTGCCCTAGGAGTGTTTTGCTCAAAGCCTGGAGCCTTTGTAAGGGACCTTGGAAAGGATGGAGCTTCCGGAAGCCTCGCCTCCGCTCTGTCTTGTGAACTCCCAAAGTGGGAGTGTGGCCCAGGTGGAAGCCTTTTCGACGAGCATGATTGCTCGTCTTGCGCACCGTTTCGAGGAGGAAGGTCAGCTGTCTCTTTCGAGGCAGCTTCTCCAAAACATCGACCTTTTTACCTCGACCCCTGGCTCGGTCGAACGGCTGTTGGGGATTCCAGCCTGCCTTGGGGAGTTGGAGACACAGGAGTTGGTGATCAATACAAGCGGCATTCCGGTGAAGCAACCTATGCTCATTGCCGAGCTGCGAGCCATTGCTGCTCCGACGGTGGACCAGTCGGTTTTGACGGACACCCTCGTCGAGGAGCACGACCGTCGTGCAGAGTATGCAAGGTATGGCTATGTTTTGACCACCATGGGGGTGGTAGTCGCCGATGTGAATGCTACCATCCGCCAACCGCACCTTCCATGCGAGCAAAGGGGGTACTGGCGCAACAATCAGGTTGGCATCCAGCTCACCTTGAAGAAATTTCTTCTGTACTTGGAGGCGATTCGGGTGTTGCGGTGCCATCCTGCCCAATACCAGTTGTTCACGGCAGAGCTGTCAAACATCCTGCCGAACGAGCTCAAGGTCGAGCGTGTGCCGGCTGCCGACTTGAGAGCGCTTTTGGCGGACGTGCTCGTCCAGAGCCACCGCCGGGTGACTTTGGCTGCCCAACCGCCAACTATAATACCGGATGTTGCACCATCCGCGTCGGGTGGCACGGCACCGCCTCTTCACAAAAGTGCCCCAGCTCCACCTCCTTCGGGATGGGCTTTGCTCAACCAAGCGCGTGCAAAAGCCGAGGCAATGATTCGATTGCATGCCGACATGAAGAGAGCTGCAACAGCCGAGGTGGCTCCATCATCGTCGACGGGCCCCGCTTTTCCACCAGGACCTCCGGCTTTCTTGCCGTTCAGCCCTCCTTCCCCGCTTACGCCGTCCGTCTTTTCCTATGCTCCATCTTCGGCACCAGGCACGCCTATGGAAGCAGGCATGCCTATAACTCCGCCTCCTCTACCTCCTCCATCTTGGGCACCAGGCACGCCTATGGAAGCAGGCCTGCCTATACCTCCGCCTCCTCTACCTCCTCCATCGACACCGCACCCAGATACATTGAGGGAGCTTGCGGGCGAGGTTCCAATGGAGGTCGAGACGCCGATGACGCCCGTGGAGGCATTCGGTGCCCCTGGGACCCCTATGGACGTGAGTTCCGAGGTCCCAATGGAGCCAATGGTCGGTGGCATTGGAAGTCCGGGGAGCGCTTCTCCTTTGACCCCGCCGGCAGAGACGAGTATGGTGGTTCCAAACCCACCTATGGACAATTCGGATGTGGGAGACTCTGGCTCCGAGATGGATTGATATGCTTGGGTATGGGCCCTGAGGGCCTAAAAGCCGGGCATGAGTTGCTCCGATCTTCGCCGCAATGCACAAAATTGGTAGGAGTAGGTCTGAAAGCCCTGCTGTTTGCAGTAGGAGACTGGCTGTGTGCATTAGGAGGTAGGGTAGGAGCGTTTGAGTGCTTGGTAGGTGACTGTGAGTGCAGCCTGCCTGCCGCGAATGGGTCTGCACACTGTTCCTCTGTGCCCAGGTCTTCATGGAAAGGAAGCAGTGCCTTGGCTTTAGGGTTGGTTCTGGGTTTGGTTTTCAGAGGTTGGCTGCGTAGGTGCGTGAAGCTTTTGAGTGTGCGCCGTAGGAGTAGGCTGAAGTTTTTGCGTGTAACTTTGGTAGGACGTGTGCCACGTAGGTCTTGGAGTGTTGTGCGCCGCCTGTTGTTTGTGCGTGGCGTGCTTGCTTGTAAATTGAAAGCTGAGCCTACGGGCGAGGAAGCAAAAGGGCCAAGGATGAAACGTTGGCGTGCCTTGAAGAAGTGGGCCTTGTGTGGGCTTGGGTCCCTGCGGGGGTCCGAGCAAAAGAAGGCCGTGGCACGTTCTGAGGCCCTGCGTATGCTTGCTGGTTTGCCGACCCCGGTTGTTGTGAATTCGGAGTCGGAGGAAGAGTTGATTCCTGATCCGTTGGAAGCTGAACTTGCGAAACCCAGCGGAAGTGAACCCCCTAGGCCCTCCGATGTTCGAAAGAAACCCCGTGTGGAGAATGTTCCCTCAGGTGAACCGGGTGCCCTGAGTTCCCCGGAGGTGGTGAGCGATGCTCTGGATCCTGAGGTTCCGGTCTATTTGACCTCGGAGCGGCTGAAGGCGCACCGAAATAAGGGCCACCAACCTTATCTTAGTTGCTGTGACACATGTCAAAGCGCTAGAGGGAGAGTGCCGGCTCGTAGGAAGCACATGAAACACCACCACGGACCCGGAGAGTTGCAAGTCGACTTTGGATTTTTCGGAAAGAATGTTCGTTTCCTTCTCATGGTTCATGTGGTGTCGGGGTACATACATACCGTGGTCTTAGGACCTGAGGATGAAGTGCCCGCTGTATCGGTTTGCAAAGCCTTTACGGAAATGGGATTGAGTGGATTGGACATTGTTGTCCACGGGGACCAAGAAAATCTCCTCGAGAGTGTTTTCCGCAATGCAGCGAAACACCGGACATTCGGGGGGAGGTCAATGCACTGGGTCCCGTTCGCGATAAACAGACCTCAAGCGAAGGGCATCGTTGAACGCCATGTTTGCCTCGTGAAAGAAGCGTTCTGGTCTGTTTGGCTGGGCTTAGAAGAGCGTGTAGGTGAAAAGTTGCCTCTAGGGAGCCATCTGTTTGTTGAGGCCATGAGGTACTCTGTGAGGATGCATAACTTGTTTCATGTGTCCAAGGAACACAGCACGCCGTTGGAGAGACTGCGTGGGTCGACAGTTCAGCCAGTGAAGAGCTGTGAGTTTGGGGTTGTGGGCTTTGGAAAGCCTCAGAAGGACTACCCAGAGCACCGCGGAAAGCGCTTGGTGAGGGCACTCTATGTAGGACCTCACGGTGCTAATGGATCCGGGATTCGGGTCTTTGTTCCAATAGGTATTGGAAAGCCCCCTCGTTTGGAAATCTTCAGCTCTTTTCGTGCCAAAGATCCAGTGGAGTTTGACAAAGCTGCTTTGCGTGACCTTCGAGGTAATAAGGAAGACCCTGAAAGACCCATCAAGTTCGATGTTCCAATCGATGGTCCGAGTCCGCCGCTTGATTCCCCAAATATCCCTGAAGGAAGTCTTGAGTTTCCTGTTGAACGCACCGAACCACCTGCTCTTGAGGGCCCTGAAGCAATGGAAGAAGAAGGAGAGTTGGATGGGTATTCTCCGGATTTTTCGGACGTGCCTGAAGAAACAGGCATGGAGGTTGAGCCTCCCGGAGGCGTAGGTCTTGAGGACCTCGACGCCCCCATGGATCCAAGAGAAGACGATGCCATGGAAGAGGGCCTGACGTGGCTCTATGAGCATGGCCTTAGGCAACTCTTTGATGGGCCTGACTTGAGAGTAACGACAAAAATCCGTAAGGGAGATGATGTCAAAGAGTGGTTCCGTATGAAGTTTGGTGGAAAGAAGATTTGGGTCCATGTCCCGGACAATGCGGTTTGCGAAGTTTCTGGCAAGGTTTTGC
Organism: Symbiodinium natans; assembly: GCA_905221605.1. NCBI lineage: Eukaryota > Dinophyceae > Suessiales > Symbiodiniaceae > Symbiodinium > Symbiodinium natans. Next base: position 547,983 of record CAJNDS010001824.1, read on the forward strand.
CTCGTAAGCATCTTGAAGAAGGTATGAGACTCGAGCTCTCAGAACTTGATGCTTTTGGTGTAGCTACGATTATAGGAGAAGCTGAGGCCCGTAAACGAGCTACGCGGAGAATCCATACGACTAGGTGGGTTCTGACTTCGAAACCGTCGGCCACGAACCTTGAACGCGTTCGTGCTCGTCTTGTTGTGAGGGACTATGCATTTGGATCCAATCCTCTAGCTGATGGGATATATTCCCCCACCACGTCTTTGGAAGCCTTGAGGGGTGTCCTTGCTATTCATGCTGTCAGAGGTGGCGCCTTGTTGTCAGCAGATGTGAGCGTTGCTTTCATGCAAGCTCCCTGTGCAGGGAGTAGAGTGTATCCGGTTTCCGAATGGGATGTATGATGAGGAGAACAAGCCGCTGTTTGCGCAGCTACACAAAGCCATGAATGGCTTGAGAGTAGGACCACTGAGCTGGTACCTAGAGTTTACAAGCACGCTGCGTAAGCAGTTTGGGTTTGGTGAGACTGCCGACCCTACTGTGCATCACCGGCTTGAGAAGGATGGTGCGCTGACCTTGGTGTTAGTGTATGTTGACGATCTCATCATCTTTTCCCAGAATCCGCCAGTTGCCAAGGATCTGTACGCTAAGCTAGCGAAGATCTATAAAATGAAGCAGACAGGGCTTCTAGAACCTGGTAAGACCGGGCAGCTCGAGTTCTTGGGTCGAGTGATCGCCCGAACCACTGAGCACGGACCTGTGTTCTTTGGCCTGAAGCCAGGGTACTTGAAGTCGCTTGGAGAAGAGTTTGGCATTAGCGGAAAAGGTGTGAAACCAGTGCTGGGAAACCTCGAGAGGGAGTACCGGAAGAAGGAGGCTGGAACACCTATCAGCACTGAGGCGTATGAACGCTATAGACGTGTGCTTGGTAAGTTGATGTGGGCAAGCCTAACGTTGCCGCATTTGTCCTACCCGGTAGGATTTCTGGGCCGGTATCAGAGTGACCCAGATAGCCAGGCAGAAGCTTGCTTGAGACGCGTGGTTCGTTGGGTGATGGCTTTGCCTGAGTACCTTCAGCGATTTTCGGCAGAAGCGTTTGAGTATCCTTGCTGCGCTTCGGAAACCATGCTCTCTGGCTTTGTGGATGCGTCATGGAACATTTGCTCTGTGTCTGGTGCTATTGTGAAGTGGCATGGCATCATGATCAAAACTTTCTCGCGGAAACAGTCGGTGACCGCGTTGAGTTCGGCGGAAGCCGAATTGGCAGCCCTGACTGAGGCAGCCAAAGAGTCGGTGTACTTGTCTTTGCTCATGGAAACGCTCCTGTATGGAATGCCCAAAGGAGAGACCGGTGAGTTTCCGATTCACCTGGCTTCGGATTCGGAAGCCGCTTTGTCGATTAGCAAAATGACGGGGTTGTTACGCCGTGTTCGGCACCTGGAGCTTCGTCATCGCTATCTTCAAGAGCTAGTCCACCTGGAAAGGCTGATTCTAAGCTTCATCAGTGGAGAACGGAATCCAGCCGATGGACTGACGAAATCTCCTGAGGAGTTGTTGCTTGAGCATTTGCTGGTTGCGTGTGGACTGGAAAGAGTGTGTGAAGAAGATCTTCAGGGTCTTGTAGTTCCTGAACACCTTCGTGAACGAATGGAAGAACTTGAAGAAGTATGTGAAAAGCTTGAGAAAATCCCGACAAACCTGGCGAAGTACGAGCCAGTGGCAAGAGACCTTGCGTTGGGATCTGTTCCTCTGCTTGTGATCGAGGTGTTTTGTTCAACGGACAGTGCGTTGTGCCGAGCGTGTGCTCGTGACCGAGTAGCATATACAGGCATAACTGAGAAAGAAGACTTCTTAAGCAAGAGTACTCAAATGTTTCTAGGACCCTAGGAGAGGTCTTGCTGTGTCTGTTGAGTAGGAAACCGCCCCAGATCTATGTCCACATAGCTTCCCCGTGTACCGCTGGATGTAGCTACCGCTTTAAGAATTGGCATCGACCGAAGTTTCGACATCGGTGGCGAGAGCAGGTCAAGAAGCATGTTGCATCTTGGAAAGCTCTAGGAAGACTTCTGGAGGACCGCTGCAAAGAGATCCTGGTTACCCAGGAATGGCCAAAGAACTGTGGTCTTTGGAAGGAGGAAAGTTATCTGAAAGAAAAGAAGCGCCTTGGTCTGAACTTTGGAAGAGTTGTGGACCGCTGTGCCTTCGACGGGGTCTTTAAGCGGTGGTTCTTTGCTACAAACCGAGAGGAGTGGAGTGAAATCTTCTCTGGAAAGCCCTGTGACAAAAGTCATCAGCATGTTTCACTTGCTAGTGTCGAAGAAACAGGTATCTATCCGACTAAACTGGGTAGAGCTCTTTTGCGTGCTGCGAAAGTCACGTTAGGTCTTGTAGGAACACCTTCTTAGGTCGGCAGTAGGAGTGCTCGCTTTCGGACTTTGCCTGGGATGAGATGTTTAAGCACTGGAAACACCGAGCTGTGAAGAAGTGCGTGGCTCTGAGGCATCACAGTCCAAGCGGGGGTGTGAAAGTTCCTGTCTGCATGCAGCTTGGACGGCTGATGCTACTGGGCGCAAAGCGGTAAAGCAGCTTGAAGCATAGACTCCGCGGTGCCGGTGTGTCGGAGCAATTGATAGGTACAACCGCAGCCCAGCAGTGCTCAATCAAACAATGCAACATTCGGCCTCGACTTTGGTCTGAGGGAATGTGAGCTATAAAGAGCAAACTCCAGAATATGGATGAGGGACACTGGCCAGGCATGGAGGCCAGCAAAGGGCAGGTACCAGCATTGCACTGGAGAAGCCTCGAGTCCCAATGGCAGTGAACTTTGTGGTGAGGAATACGTCGACTGGTAAGTAAGTGCGAGAAAGCCAGGGCGATTCTGGGGAGAACAGCAAGGCACGGTTAGTAAGTGCGAGAACACCGGAGCTGCTGAGAACCCTGGATTAGCCGGGACGTACTCCGTGGAGGATTCGTTGTCACTGCTTTCAGAAATGCCCACAAGGACCAAGCATGCAGCTAACCCGTGGTCGCAGAGTGGGCCTCACTTCGGTTGAGGGTAATCGACTCCCAAGTGAGAGTATGGAGTTTTGGTGGCAAACAAGAGAGCCAGCCGACTGTCTTTGGAACAATGGCTACGGCTGGATTGGAGAATGTCAAGTCTCACAATGGATAGCGGCCTCGTACATAATATCCTCACAGGCAGGGTGGGTTTGACCTGGTAGTCGGCACCTTGCCCGGCCCCCTGTCAGGCGCCTGTACCGGCCACCTGTTGAAGGTGTGTGGCGTGGGGTCACCGGTGCGTAGCGGCGATTTCGGTCGCTTAGCGTCCTCCAGCCTAAAAAGGGGTATGTTTGGGCAGGTACTTCACCTGTTCCTCCTGCTTGGCTCGTGTTGGAGATGTGTGAATCGAGGGCATGGATCCGTCAAGGTGAGATGACGAGAAAGTGCAGAATTGGGCCTCAATCAATATGGAACGGTCTATGGGGATTGACCACCCCGCTGGTAGAGGGATAGCGGCCTCTGAGAATCGGAGGGCATGGATCACCTCCCGGCAAAAGCCACAGGAAGTATGCCCTGTGCATGCAAGAGGCAGCCACCGTAACCAGAGTCCATGAAGCCTCGGGCCATGACCTGGTTTGAAGACATGTCCGGCCTCACTACGGTTGAGGGGTGTGGATGGAAGCACTCAGGACATGCAATGAGACTCGTAGAACGAGCATCTGGGTCTACAGGAATTGACCTCCATTCGGTTGAGGGATAGCGGCCTCCACGAACGAGGGCATGGATCACCTCCCGAATAGACAACACAGAGAATGTGCAAGCATACAGGCAATTTGCCTTGGCCAAAGTCTTCAAGCCAATGGCAACGACTTGGTCAAAACGACATTCCGGCCTCACTTCGGTTGAGGGTAGCGGTACGTCAAAACCGAGGACAAGGAATGAGAGGGGGAACTTACCGGCAGTTTCACCCCACAGTTTTAGTAAGCTTTTGTTTCACTTGAACCCACAGCCCCTTCGGGTGGCTACGCCTCGCAGCGTGCAGACGAAAGTTCCTGTCTAAGGACATGTTAACTTTGTTGTCCTGCATGCTGGCTCAGAGTTGTGTGTGTGTAGTTGTAGGAACTCCGTAGTTGTGCCTTGGAGGCTCGACGGGAGTGCTGCTTTAAGTGGGAAAGCCTTTTGAAGTGCTTGAGTTGTAGGGATGTGTGTCTGGAAGCTGTAGAAGTGACTGTGCACGTTTTTGCTTGCTTTAGGTGTAGTTGGGTAGGTCCCGAGAACTCCCACTGACGTTTGAGTTTGTTTTGTGGCTGTGGAGAACACGTGGCAGAGCAGAGTTTTCACCTGTGTGTAAAGAGTTTCACTGACGAAGCCTCCGGCTTATGACTTTGGCTCAAGTCGTGAGAAAAAGAGGGTTCAGCGCGCTGCTGCTGTGTTTTCACATGCTCTGCTTACATTCTCCACGCGCTGGTTGAAAATAAGCGTCTTCCGCTGAGCGATAGCCTGGAGTGCAGGTGCCCACCACTTCCGCACTTGTGTTCAGCGTGGAGTTGAAATTGTCTAAAACGACCAGAGTGTCACGCTGCGGAACTTCGCGGACTGCTCTTGATATCGCTCCATCTCATGGCTTTGGGAATGTGCGGGGCTGTTAGTATCATAACGCCGTCTGCCCTTTTTTTGTCATCATAAACGTGATGAGCCTGTGGATGTGTGCCTGGCTGTGCCGTGAGTTGTGATCTGGCGCAGGTTTGCTTTTTGCCTTGGGGGCTTTGGTCTTGCCTTTGCTAGCTGAGCTTACACAATGCCACCCCTCAACGTCAAACTCAGTGCTTTTCTGCCAGTGCGTCTCTTGCAGGGCAATCACGTTATACTGATCTGAAGCAGTACTCAACCAGGTGCGAAGCTCACCATTGCTGTTAACCTAAGTGCCCGGCGTTCCAAGTTAATACCCTCAGTGGCTTGACTGCATCTGGGCGCTGTGCGCATAGCGGGGCGTCGACTGTGTCGAACCCTCTGTCGCTATTGGCAGGTCAGGAGGGCGCAAGCCGCTTCCCTCCACATTCCGGCGTCAAGATCCCTGTCCTGTAAGAAACGCTCTGCTGAGTGCGTGAAAATAAAGTACATGCTCTCCTAAATGCAACTTTACAAATGCTCCGAAAATTGTCTTGGTGCTTCGAAGGTACCGCCATCCGCTAGTTTTTCCCCACCTGAAACAGGCTGCGTTTGCTTCTTGTGGGTACTCCTTCCACCTCGCGGAGTGTGGAAACCCTCTCGCCCTGAAAGAATGCAGTGACTGCAATGTCTGAGCTCAGGAGGCCGGATCAGACGGCTCAAAGATCGCGGCTCACCATGGCTCACAGTGAGGCACGAGCTGTTACGTTCCCCTGAGGACTGGTTGAACCTCTAGGACTCAAGGACAGCAGTTGCGCCCAAAGCCCGGTTTTCCAGGATGCAAGTGCCCGGCCGTCTGATCCGTGGCGGCTACTACTACTACTTCTACTACTGCTACTACTACTACTACTACTACTACTACTACTACTGCTATTACTACTACTACTACTACTTCGACTACTACTACTACTACTACTACTACTACTACTGCTGCTGCTGCTACTACTACTACTACCACTACTACTACTACTACTACTACTACTACTACTACTACTACTACTACTACTACTACTACTACTACTACTACTACTACTACTACTACTACTACTACACTCATACTACTACCACGACTACTACTACTACTACTACTACTACTACTACTACTACTACTACTACTACTACTACTACTACTACTACTACTACTACTACTACTACTACTACTACTACTACTGCTGCTACTACTACTACTACTACCACCACTACTACTGCTACTGCTACTGCTACTACTACTATTTCTACTAGGACGAAGGCTTCGAAGGCTTCGAAGGGTGAGGACGAAGGTTTGAAGGATGAGGACGAAGGGGCTTCGGGCTTCGAAGGTGAGGAGGCTTCGAAGGCGAGGACGAAGGGGGGAGGCTTCGAAGGCTTCGAAGGTGAGGACGAAGGCTTCGAAGGCTTCGAAGGGTGAGGACAAAGGATTGGGGGGTTCGAAGGCTTCCGAAGGGTGAGGACGAAGGGGGCTTCGAAGGCTTCGAAGGTGAGAACGAAGGGGGCTTCGAAGGCTTGGAAGAGAGACGGGTCTCCAGAGTCTCACTTCTCTGAGTTTCGAAGAATGAGATCCAAAAACGAGATCCAATAAACAAAACAAGATTCGGGGGGGGTGGAATTGAAAAAAAGTCCTTCTCTAATCTTCAAAGAAAGTACAGGCCTTGGCGAAAGAATCGATACGACCGCCGGGTTTTCTCCTGAACCCTTCAAGCCAATCTGAACCCTTTCCCAAAAATGCCACATGGATAAAAACATGCCCCTAATATTTGCAAACACATTCGAGTTTCTATTGGGTGGAGGGGGGCCCGCCCGTTTAACAAAAGGGGGAAGGGATCACCCGGTGCCGACTTGTCGTCGCCTGTCGTCACCTGGTAGTTTTTCCGTCGATTATTTCTGTCTTTCGCAGACATGTTTCTCGGGTCAGTGGCTGCTGGCGTTATCTTTCGCTGATTCTACCGAGGTGTTCCTTGTATGTTACCTGCTGGTCCACTTGCGGTTTGAGGTAGACTCTGCCGCGTCGCGGGTCTCCTGGTCGGGCGGATAAACAGTGAGAACGCGTGCAGACTGCACTTTTGTGCACTGTGACTGCAGCAAACAACAAGATACTTTGTCATGAAGGCACAAAAATCTTGCAGTAATTTTATTCTGGAGTTGAATGTAAAAGAGACGAATGAGAATCACATTGGACAAGAAATGCGTCATGACTGAATGCGTAATTGTGTACACAAAAGCAAACTAACTTGGACATCAGCATCCAGGCGACCGATCCGATGAGTTCTAAAAACACTTCCATCAATACTGCTGCAACCCATGCACCGCATGCCAATCATACGATTCAGATGAAGAATCATAATGGAACCGTAAGGCAACAAATGAACAAATGGAAGCTTCATGAAGGCAACCTTATTTTTGGAGATTTCAATGTGCTCATTAGCATGGCCCCTGCGCACAGGATAAGGACACAAATCGAGGACACAAATCGAGAAGTGTACCATGCCGATGCGCATGGCTTAAGCACCATGAAGGGCGCAGCGAAGTGCTGAAAGAGCACCGTGGTTTTGGGGTTTTTTTGTTGGGGTGTGGGATGGATTTGATTTAGAGGTTGAAGTTGGAGTTTATGAGCCTTGAGACCCCTGTAGAATGCAACTTCCACCCAACCTCTTCACCAGCTAAACCCTCCACAGAGGGGGCTTGGTTGCGGCTTCAGGGGGAAGCTTTAGGGGGGAGCTTTAGGGGGGGCTTTAAGGGGGCTTAAAAAGAGGGCTGAAAGGGGGGCTTTAAACTCCTTAAAATGGGGGGCCTTAAAGGGGGGCTTTAAGGGGGCTTTAAAGGGGGGCTTAAAGGGGGGCTTAAAGGGGGTTTTAGGCTTCAAGGGGGGCTTAAGGGGGGCCTAAGGGTAGGCTTAAGGGGGGGCTTAGGGGGGGCTGAAGGGGGGCTTAAGGGGGGCTTAAGGGCTTTGACTTTGCCCGCCCCCCCCCCCCCCCCGAAGGGACCCCTTTGCAGGGACCCCTTTGAAGAGGGGCCGGAATACTGCTCATCGACCTTCTTCGTCGCACCCATCTCAAGTTGGGGCAGGTCCCTCGCAAGTGGATCCAACCACGCCTGTTGATTTCTTGAAGAATCCACCGTCTCTGACTCAGCTGCACACCGCCCTCGTGAAAGGAGATTGTGAAGAAGTTTACAATCGGCCTGTGGAGATACTTGCGCGGCAATCTTCATGTCGTTTGCGCTCGAGGCATCGCGAGTCGTTCTGGCGGATGCATACAGTACGCTGGGAGTGTGATTCACTGGAATTCAACACGACAAACAGTGACAGCCTGGTCAGTTTGTGAAGCTGAGACTGATGGTTTGGCGAAGCGCTTTCGCAAGGAATTCGTATTTTCTATGTTTTGAAAGATTTGTTGCACAAAGACCTTCAGGGATGTTTAACTGGGGGCAACAGTGCATCGATCATTCTGGCAGGGCAAGAGAAGATGGATTTTGGAAAGTGGCGAACCCGAGCACTTGCTTTGCGTTGCAGTTGGTGTCGCGATCAATTGCATCTCGAAAGAATTCCGATACGTCCCGTGTAATCTGAGGACCCAGCATGATTCACGAGGGCTGCATGTTTTTGTGCGTGCGCGGAACAATGTACGAGCATCCTCCAAGAGTAAGGAGGAGTGTTGCTCATGGACAGATTAGCATGGCCCTTGCGCACAGGATAACGACACAAATCGAGGACACAAATCGAGAAGTGTACCATTCCGATACGCATGGCTTAAGCACCATGAAGGGCGCAGCGAAGTGCTGAAAGAGCACCGTGGTTTTGGGGTTTTTTTGTTGGGGTGTGGGATGGATTTGATTTAGAGGTTGAAGTTGGGGTTTATGAGCCTTGAGACCCCTGTAGAATGCAGTACAGCAATCTAGATGATCTTCCGTACTCTATTCGTCAGAGGCTCGGGGCTCCATCCTCACCTAACCCATCTCACTACTCACTAGTCCCCAACACCCCGTCTACTGGCCCTCATAACCCTCATAACCGACACAATGCTTGACTGCTCGAACCGTTTCCGCAAGATTCTACAGTCATTGGGCAATGCATATATCTCGTGTGACTGGTTCTACACGATACAAGACCGCAGTGAACAACAACTGAATAAGCACTTGTTTACAGAATTTTGCCCATCGCGCAAGATGATTCCTATGAGTATTTGGTTTGACACACCCAGCCCTCTCCTGCGACTTATAGGAGCGCTGGCGTGCAGAATTTAACCGACGGAAATCAACACGAACACGTATGGCCAAATGGTTTACATCCTCATCAACGATAGATGGAACATTGCACCTGTTCTTGAACTATCTTGAATTCAGAATCACGCGCTTCCCCGATCTACATGTGAAACCAGTGCAGAAAAAGCGGAGTAGTAAAACGAACACTTGTTCACAAAAGTATCAGAACCCCCATGCAAATCAAAAGAATGATTACAGCTTTTTCATCGAGCAAAAGGTAGAAGAACAGCGACAGCTTGGCAAGCGGATAAGTGCCTTACGCTTACTCCCGTCGAACAAAAGAAACGTTATCTTTCAGAAGCTGCTTGGAATCTAATTGAGGACAAGCAGAAGCCATTCCAGAAGATGACTTCATCAAAACACGAGCCTTAGCCAAGGACATCCGTTTAACAACAAGGATTGTCAACGAACATGCGCTTGTACGAGAACAAGAAGAAATAGCGCAGGGCTACACATGGGGTAGTCTAAAGAAAGCGAAAAGACTTTTCAACCCAAACGATACAAGTTCAAAACCGACATGAATGCAAGACGCCCAGGTAAACCAAGAACATCATGGCTTTTAGAGTCTTTCAAGCATGCATTAACCCTTCGGTGACGGTCCGAGAAATGTGACAATGGCAAGAATGAGCATCGCCAATTCGTCCTGCAACATGCTCAGACAAGACAAGGAACATGTTGCCACCAAAACAGCACAAAAACAATAATGTGTTTTTCGCGCTGCATCACCGAAAGCCCGTCGCCGAATGATGGTCACCGAATGTGCCTGGCAGTGGATGTGATCGCACCACTACCAGGCAACCTGTTGCTTAGAACCAGTAATACAAGTGCGTCACCCATTTTTTGTCTTCAGTGAATGTTCGTCACCGACTGCGCGGCGCAGCGCTGCGCCACACCTAATTTTGTCCCACCATCCGCAACCTTCAGGTCCCTAACTTTTTTAATGTTATTTCATTTGGTAAGCTAGGTTCTTGTGCACAGACTGCGCTAGTCTGCGTAGGAAAAAGAGAATATCATACCCCTGCAAAATCAATTCTAAACCACAACGCAGCGAGGGCTGGGACTGTGCAAGTCCGTGAACAGACACCTTTGCACGAAGGCCGCCAGGTCTTTACGGCAGGTTGCAATTTTTTTTGAGTACCCAAATCCCCAAACCCTAAACCCTAAATCCCGAAATCCCGGCCGTTCCGCGCAGCCTGCCGACCTCGACACTTCCGTTTTCAACCGTGTACTTGCTGCGAACCCATCCCCTGCGCAAAGCTGGGCTGTACATGGCAACGTTGGCTGTAAGAAACGCAGATTTTGCATGTTCAGTGTTCGCCCACGGATTATTGCCGGCCCGTATTGCTTGTTTTGGCCCTGGAAGCAGAACAAGATATTCCATCATGATGCCACGTTTGTTCAATTTTGCGCCATATGCAAGAACATTACCCAGTTTAAGTAGTGTAAAAGAACAATGGTCAACATTTGATTGCAATTTCTTTGTGGTCATAAAATGTTCTTTGCATAGTGCCCGAAATGGTTGGCGTTCGTCTCCACGGCCTCGTTAGTGCTTTGATTTTGCTTAGGGAGCTGTGTGGCTGGACGATTGCGAAGTTTCTGTGTGTAGATTCAGCCTTGCAGTACTCCCAATGTTCTCCCATGTGCACTTGTGGGCGGCCAGGCTTTGTGGCGGAACTACCTGGCGTCCACGCCTTTCAGAGGGCAGCGCTGACGTACACAACGTAAAACTAGTTGGAAGGGAAGGTGTGCGGAACTAGCCTATTCAGTTGCATGAGGGTGTTTGGAAAACGCAGTACCTTGCATGTATGGGCGGTAGGCTGCCGCGATGCAAATTCCGGTTTATCTGTGAATGCATGTGAGGTTGTCATCCGAAAGGAGCCGACAACAAACAGTGACAAGGTACGTGTTGCAAGTATCTGGGTATGTTTTCTGGCCTGGCAGTGAGCTATCACGACTCAGTGAAATCAGATGCTGGCAATGTAGTTCATTTTTTGGATGGCCGCTAGTGCAGGTGTCCTTCTTGGAGAAAGGAGACGAAATCACCGCCATTGATGTCGGCTTCTCAGTTCTCACTGCTGGTTTGGCGAAATTCAGAGGTATGCAGCATGATGACCAATTTGAGCTTGACCAAGAGTGCCGCAGTTGCCCATTTCAGTCATACAGAACCAGGGGCCAATGCCACGAACCGTTGTGAGGACTGTCTTAAGAGCTACGCTGGGCCAACAATCTGCACAAAATTGACATGCGTCGACTTCGAGATCGTAAGCTGACTTTGGCATGCATATCTGTTGAGTGCCTCCGCCATGCACCCGTCCGAAGTTTTTGCGGCATCAACCTTGCAGAAGGCACGGGCCCAGGACGATGGGCCTCAAGCTGACCAACTCGGATTCTGCAGCTTTGTGAACCCAAGCACACGTCCCTTTCGGTTGCCATGTTGCGATGGACCGTTGATGGTGCACACGAGTGCCAGGAGCTTGGCCATGGCGCGCCAATTCGCAGCGTGGTGCTCCCTGCTGCCTGCAGATCGCCGCAGGCATGAGCACTAGAAGGTTGTGGAGTTGCTTGGCTTCGAAGGCCCTTGAGATTTCCTGAAAGGAGCTGCTGCGCGGCCCACTGCCAGGTGCGCTTTCATTGTTGCTGCACCCAGCCTTGCTGCAAACTTCGCAGACAGAATCATGAATTGCCCAGTCCGTTGCTCCAATTCAGCCAGGCGCTGCAATGGAACGGTCGCTGAGTGATGTCCTCACCTTTCAGCCTCAAATACGCAAGCCGCGCAAGTCGCAGGCAGGTAGGTTCAAACGAGCGGAGCGATGTTGTTTTGGTTTCGCCTAAGGTATGCAAAGCTATGTCACAGACTCGTAGTATCCAAGTGGCAAGACATTGTGACATGTGACACAGCACGTCGCCAAGACCATTGGATTGTCCTAGCGTGGTCCGTGCTGCATTCGGAAGGTGCCGCCAGAGCACCTGCGGGATCGCGTGGTTCAGACACGTCTTCTGGATGATTCACTGAAGGCTTGTCTTGCATTCCAAAGATGGGGGGCCTGGGGGGGCCTTAGGGGGCAGCTTCTGTGTTTTGTCGTGCGCATGGTGCAGAGGCCGACTGCCTGGAGCGGCTTGCGGGAGCTGCGCAACGGGCGCCTATGGCCGGGGGTGCAGAGGGATGCAGAAGGGTCTCCAGCACCTTAGTCAATCACACAAGTTGCGGGGGAACGTGTCTTTTGGGAGATGTTGTGAGGTTCGCAGAGCATCATGGTCAGATGTGGCACCACCACCACCGCCAGAGAGTGATGATGAGGTGGCTTGAGCTAAGCATCATTCGCATCACGTCCACACTTTTGCTTTCTTGGAGGTCATAGAGTTTACGAAGGAGGATTTGTTCAAGGAGGATGCTCCGAAGAAGCCTCCAGATGCCACAGAGGACTGAAGAGGGACTGGGTGACTGGAGACTCTTTTTACAACGGCGAGCGTTGCTGCATGTTGCCTCTTTGGCTTTGGAAGTCCTATGTTTGTTGTGCTGAGAGCTGTGCACATTGTGCAATGTGAAGGCTGAGCCGAGCGCGATGTCGCGGGAGGCCAGTGGCTTCAAGTTTTAAGAGCCTGGCTCGAATCTTGCACAGCGTTGCCGGAAGGTAGCGCAGTTCATGCAGATGAGTATCAAAGCCACAACGTCTTGTGTCGGGTGCGGAGATGTCGAGTCAGGAGCTTGGTTCGGAAATGCCTTCGGAGCCTTCGGCGCCTTCCGAGCGGCGGGAGGTCTGCTGCATCAATGCAGGGCTTGCACAGAAGGATCTTTCAACTTTCAGTTTAAGATGCTAGTAGACTCGTAGCTTCGGTCTCGTCAGTGATGTCCAGTGGCACGAAGGTCCCTTCGGCTGTTCCTGCCATGAACCTGACGGAGCTCTTGGCGGAGAACGAGAAGCTGAGAGCCGCTGCTGCTCGTCATTTGTCAGATGTACTGTCACAGTAATGTCATGGTACGACACGCCGTGATGTATCATAGCTGTAAAAAAGCAGTCATTGTGCTGAGATTCTGAGTGCCTTAAAGGGATGGTGAAGACGAGAGGCTTGTTGAGGGGCTCTTTTGATTCGAGGCCGGCCTGAGCGAGAATGAGCATTTCTCCTGGCGGCCTGGTGGAACCACCCTCCCGGAGACAGGCCTCAACGATCCTCTCTACGCCTCAACTACGCCTCGACTTGGCTTGTTGTGCCTTCGCTAGTGTGCCTCTACAGCTCTCTACAGTGCCAAAAAGTGCTCGCCGTTTTCTCTGGCCCGTTGCCCAAGGGCCGCTCGCGGACGTCCGCAGGAAACGCCGGGGCTTCGAACTGTCGGGCGCGGAGGCCACTTCGCAGGGTGGGGCGCGCAAGGGGATGAACAGAGGGGACGTGCAACATTGGGACTGTTTGCTTGATGCCAGGCGAAGGACTTCTACGCAGATTGGAGTCAGGTGGGGGCTGCCGGTCTACACTGGCATTACAAGGGCTCCAGCTCTTTGACTGCATCCTGAGAGATGACGTTTGCGGATACTTGCTGGTGCTTCCAACGCCGACACGGTGCCTTGGATCGCCTTGAAAGGTCCGTTCCGCAGAAGATCAAAGATGGCGAGCAAAACGCGTTGTCCTCAGCCTTTCCGATCCTTTTTTTTTCTCATCGCGTTCGTTAGTCGAGACAGAGCTCCGAGGCCAAGTGCCTCTGTGGAGGTGCTGCCTCCGCTCGAGGCTGGGATCCCTGCCAGGGCCGTGCCCCCTCTATTCTATCCAGCGTATATGGGAGGGGCCCTATATGGCCGATGCATAGGTACCTATCCGTTTCATACAGACTTCTGTGGATAGGGGTCTGGAGTCTATAGTCCTGTGGCGGGGTGGGCTTCCTCCCAAATGCCTTGGTCCGATGCGCTGTGCAACCTGCGCACACCCCGCGAGGCAGTGCCCATCCCTGCGGCAGCTCTCGAGGATGCTCGGCAGGCTGAGCAGCAGCAACAGCACGCGTTTTGCATCGCAGCCCCTGGCGCCGTTCACGCCTGCTTTCAGGCTGTCGTAGCAGCGAGAGGCATGCTGGGCAAGTCTCGATCTTAGGGTTCTTTGCCCTGAGTCACACGAAGGCCTTTCAAAAGCAATACCTCATGTATTTAGTGTAGTTTTTACATACCGCAACGTCGATGTCGTGTTTTTATGTACCAGACATGTAACTTTCTTCTTCGCATGAGCGCTATGTTTACAATCGCTTGCAGCCGTTGTGGAGTTTGTCACGTTTTGGGAGTTGCTGTCTTGCCACGGCTACTGTACTAGCCACGACGGATCATGGTTGCTTCCTGTATCTTTGGTGTAGTGCTGAGGCCAGCGGTGCAGCGAGGCTGCGACTCCTTGCTGCGCTTGTCACTGCGTTCCGGCCTTGGGAGGACTTTGAGTGGAGGTTTACGAGAATACGCGACCCCTGAATACAGACCCCCAAATAGTAGGATCCCCCTTATCATAAAGACCCCAATCAGGCATCCCTAATATCGTAAACCTCCATGTGTGAATCGCATGCAACAAAGGGCGGTGGAGAGCGCACAGCCGAGGTTTGGTGAGCCAGGCGCCATGAAGCGCCGCAGCCGGGTGTCAAACTTCACTGTAACTCACCAGCCACGAACCCCCCCAGTCGGAGCAATTGGGGTTCTGTAATATTAGTGGATGAAAGAAGGCAGGTGTCTGTAATGTTAGTGCGTTAAGAAAAGTCAGAGCAGCCTGTGAATCTCACGCGTGGAGTTGCTGAATCTGCTTCTCCCAAGGAGAGCCGCCGGAAAAAAGGAAATTAGCAGAGAATGCCTCGGTTCTCCCAAGACGTGCAGTGGACCCTGAGAGAACTGATCGCTGAAGGTCTTCACTGAGCAGGGCATCGAGTGGGCTAAGCTGGCCAAAGGTGCGGGGGCACTCTTCAGCATCCCATCGAGGGATGCGCGGCAACGGCTTGGCAGAGCACATGGCAGGCGCATGTGCTCTTCGCAGTGCGGTCCAGAAAGAGGCCTCCATTTGGCTTGCACGGATGCCTCTGACTTTGCTTTTGCTCTTAAGCCCGAAGCGATTTCTGCAGGTTCCTTTGGACTTGACCGAAGATGGCTTTGTAGCGACCGTCCGGGCCATGACTTCTTTTTGGGTAGTCTCCGATGCTCCCCAGCTCCTGTCCACCAAAGTCCCTTGCCGACTTGCAGAAGCCCTTGAGCTGCAGCAAAGTGCCAGCATGATCCATAAGGCCTTGGCGCCATTCGGCATACAGCTGCGGAAGCAGACGGCCCCCTGACTCGCATCCCTTCAAGTCCGCCCACAAAGATACGGCCACTGGAAGTTCCGCCCGTTCCCAATGTGTTCGTGAAATTCGTGACCGCCTTTTTCGCAGTGCTGTCTGTTGTCGTTGTCACTCAGTGGACTCTTTGGCAACTTTGGCCATGCCTTGGACAGGAGTCGCCTCCAGAATCCAACGCAGTCCTGTCCAAGAAGGTCATCAACGAAGCCGGGTGCCGAGATGCGCCAAGAGTACTTTCCTGTCTTTCCTGTGAGTTGGTATTTTTCGCTCCAAGGTCCTGGCCATGAGCTCGGATCCAGGCCCACTGGCTTATTCATGCCTTTGCAGAAAAGCATTGGTGTGCCAGATTGTCGTCAACTCCTTCTCCCGCAGACCATCTTACCTAGATCAAGAAGCGCCGGCATTGGTTGTCCAGTGGGGTGTGGCTGCACGATGCTCCGCGCAAGATGGCCTTAAAAGAGCATGTCTGACAGCCCCCGCAACCCCGAGTGATTGCCCGGTGCCCTACGTGGTATATAGCTTTATAGAGCTTTCGTACCACAGGGTCAGCGTGAAGGCTGTAGGAGCCAGTCTGCCGCCATACGCTGTTTTAAATATCCCATCTTCTGCAGCTGACTTATACAGGTCCAGTTCTCAGAATGCCCATTTACAAGTTGCAGTATGTTGCAGCGTTGTACGAGCACCTGATTGACATTTAGATATTGACGGAGGTTAAGCACGACCTTCCTCGTCTTCTGCACAGATGGTGCCATGGCATTGCTGCTAACAAGATGCGCAAACTGTGTGGGTGCTCGCGAAAGGGCTTGCCCGATTGAAAACAGCTTGCACCAGGCTCCTACAGAGTCGCATGATATGGCTTCCAAGAACGAGCTGCTGAAGTCCATCCACAAGGCCACCTCTTCTTATTGTCGTGGTTTTCCTAACACGGAGCCTGCATGGCTCTCTCTTCTCCGTCGAACTGGTGTGCCGTTCTCTAGCAGACATTTCTAGAAACATTCGGGAGGTGGGGATTTAGGGTTTAGGGTTTAGAGGTTTAGAGTTTTGGGGTTTAGAGTTTTCTGAGCTTTGTCGCATGGTGTGCCGTTCTCTTGACTTGGCAGACATTTCCACAAACATTCGGGGTCCACAGGGTGGGGGGATTGTGGCCGAGAAGGCGCGACGTGAGAGCGATGTCAGGTGCCACCTTCACCTCCCAGGCCGCGGCCAAGGCCTGCCGTCGAGGTGCGTGTGACGGGGGTGTGCAGGGCAGCCGGGCTTCTGAGCTCCATGGTAGAGGCAGGCTAGTTTATTATTATTATTATTATTATTATTATTATTATTATTATTATTATTATTATTATTATTATTATTATTATTATTATTATTATTATTATGTCTTTTTTGCATAGTTGTAACTTTGTCTTTTTGCATATTTGTGACGTTTCTTTCTCAACTGCGATGGGGATGCCCTCCCCTTTGCTGCAGGGAGGCCGCGAATCCAGGAACGGAGGAATCCCTAAAAGAAGTTGTTGGGGTCATCCCATGGAGATGTTGGGTGGCAAGCCCTGGCTTTCGAAAGGGACCTTTTCGAAATTAGAAAGGAAATGTGACGAACCACTCCTAAACCACTGGAATGAGATCCGGATACCCCGGGCTAAAGGAGATGTTGGCCTGCAAGACCTAAGCTCTAGGAGACGTTGGGTGGCAAGCCCTGATCCTTAAAAGGAGATGCTGGGTGCAGAGGCCGAACCTCGAAAAAGGGGCCCGTTTGTTGCTAGCAGACCTAAACCCTGGAAGGCTGCATAGTGATGGCACAGGTGGCCAGCCCTAAACCCCAGAAGGCGATGTTGGGTGGCAAGGCCCGCACACAAACCGATGATGGGCAACCCTAGAAGGTGGCTAGCATGCAATTGCCCCCACAGTTCCCCCTCAAAAGTTGCAACCAAGCAGGGCGTTTGGCGAACAATTCGAGGGATCAGGCCGTGTCGATGTCCAAAAAAGTTCCAAAAACATGCAACTATATAAGTATTCTGCACTACAGAAGCCTCAACGGGGGGTCAGGGGCTCGGGGTCAGAGGGGGTTCAAGCTTTCGGGCCTTCATGCTTCGGCTAGCTGTGTACGAGTACGCACCTTGAGGCTTCCCAAGGTCTTCTCAACTCAGAAACACGCTGCAGCCGAAGTGGTGTTCGGCAACAGGTACCCTGGTTCATGCTGGGGGAGCCTGCCATGGACACCCTGACACGGCCTCAGCTTCTGCGGCCTTCAGAACTTCAATGACTCGCAGAGTTCAGAAGTTCGTGGGCGCGAGCGCTACCGATTTACCCAAGCAGATGTGCCGCACCGGGAGTGCCCGCCTTCCTGGGTTTTGTTGAGCGCCGGCGCATGACAGGAGCGGCTGTGATTCAGTAAAGTGTGTTTCGGCCCTGCGGAAACTAGAGTCATTGCAGTCTGAGAGACACGGTCGAGGGCAATACAATTCAGCAGAGATCCCAAGACTACATCCGGCGTGCACAAGTCGCTGGGAACTACAAAGTTCGGATGGGGTCATGGCATCGCGGAGATGCACCAGAACACAGCCGAAACGATCCAAAAATGTGTTTGCGTCCTCTGTGAAATGAAGAGGCATGTCGAGACAGCGTTGAGCGTTGTATGCGAGGGCTGGATAATGGAAAGAGAGATAAAGAGAGTCTTCTCTCGTCATCCATAGTCGGCGGACGCACATACACAGCTGAGGAGCAACAGTCCCGTAACGGAGACCAACTTGATTGGAGATCCGGCAGTCTGCGCCTTTATTGAGAGCTGCATCTTGTGCCGAAAGGCGGATTATCATGCCCAGGGCGTCGTGGCAAGAAACTCTTACTTCTGTGCAACTCCGCTCTAGGCAGATGATTCCTTTGCAAAGTTGGGATGAGGTCAAAGCTGCTCCGTTTGAATCGCTGCCTGACATTCACGCCGAGAGTAAGGCGCCATTCAATGTTGAGAAAAGGATCACACCACATGGCATTCCGGGAGAAGCATCGAGAAGCATCGAGAAGCCTCGCTTGCCTTCAGTTGGACATCTCCGTCAAGATGGTATCGGCGCAAGAGCACCTCACCGTTGGCCCTGGCCCTCAGCTAACCTCTCTGCGACACGCATGGCGCTGGGCCCGCGAAGAGCGCGAAGCGTATGCCAGAAGCACGTGGGCTAAGCGAGTAGTGTGCGACACGCCGTGAGCCGGTTGCTCTGACTTGAGGCGTAAGTCCAGTCCTGCTGGCAGCCATAGACCAGGCACCCAGAGTTTTTTTATTGACAGTGGAGCATAGAGAGCCTTGGCTTGTCTCGACGTAGGCCTGCAAAACTGCTGGTTGAGCAGAAGATCTCGGCTGCCACAGGTCACAGAGTGCAGGGGATAAGTTGCAAATGTTGGGGTAAAAGTTGTGCAAAAAATGTGAGTAAGTCACATGAGAAGTGAGTGAACGTGAGACGAATGTTGGGAACCTGAGAGGCCTTGGCTTTGTCCGTGCGAGACCCTTGGAGATCCGAAGCTGAGTCGTGCATGCAGATTGGTGCTATGTGCAATCATGGCAATCTGCTGTGTTCTTAAGTGGTTGTGGATATCTGTGGAGGAATGTTGTCTTTGGACCTTAGACTAAGATCTGCTTAAAAAAAAAACCTTTAGACATCCGTAAAAGCGAGAGGAGCTTTGGCGATCTCAGCTTCCACATACTTCCAAGGAGGATATTTTTTACCGCGGACGTACAGGAACCCCTTGGGGGTTTGGGCACCTCCGGGAGCACATCCCGTCAGCTGGGTCCAGAGCCTTGATGGTCCGAAGCTGGCTTTGGGAACATGCTTTGGAGCACTTTTGTGCGAACGGGCGGAGGCTTGGATTTTGGCGGAATGTGCCCCGATGCGTGCTTGCTGGTGACGCCAGCCTGGCAGGGAGTACTCGAGTGTCGAGTCTGCTAGCTGCTTTTGTGCGCTGTGGCAAAGGACTAGAACTCTGAGATACTACGAGGTAAGGCGAGATCAGCCCCCGGAATCCCCTTGAAGTATCTCAGCATCCCAAGTGGTATAAGCTAGCAAAGGTTGTGTCCATGCATCGCTGAGAGCGCTTCGCATGGGCTGCCTGCCAGAAGCAGCGGCAAGCTCGAAGCACAATCGAGAATCATATTTAAATTTGCGTGTCCACGCTCGGCACCCCCCCACTCCTTTTGGTTTTGACGGTGAGAAAACAGAAGTGCTGAGGGCTCTTAAACAGTCTGTGCGGCTGTGCCGAGCACGCTGAGAGCTCTGAGGCTGAAGTGCAATCGCTTGCAAGGAAGGATTTTTGATGTTTTGTTGCTAAAAAACAAGTTCTTCTGGCATCCACGGCCCTTCCTCTGTTTCCTTCATTCTTCTATGTGGCGGTCTTTTGGCAAACATTTGCTGCGTTTGAAGCTGCAGCGCCATTGGACATGTGCTAACAGCCCTTCCCTCAGCTCGACACTGCTGACTCTTTTAATAACTGTTCAAGCGCTTCCCCTCACTGCTGCCTCCCAAGATCCTATCATGTTGATCCCAAATTCAGTTTCAGAAGCAATAGTATAATAGCCTTCTTTTGGTGAGTCCTTGGGGGCAATCTTCCACGCAAGAGGTTTGGCAGAACGAGCCTGCGAGGGTGCAGTTTGCAGTTTCTCGCATCAATCCCGATCCACACTGTCACAGGCAACAGCCTGTACAGTACCATAATTCTTCGTGACATGATAGTGTAGTTACGATTGTTTCTGCTTTGTTTGGTTGTAGTTTTCTCTGAAGAGGCTTTCCTGTGAAACCGCAGGCAGCTAAGGAGCACCCTTGTAGAGGTCTTTGTCGGAACATGTTTGGATTGGCCTGCCATCGCGGAGACACAGGATTCTTTGTGGAATGACTCTGCCGAGGAAATATTTTCGTGGAGCCTTCCTTAAGGGTCCTCATGTCAGAAATACTTGGTTTCTTTGCACAAGCTCTCCCTTGAAGGGCTCCTGGCTTACGCGCACGCGCAAAGGACGCACACATGCATCTGCCGACAGCTGCTGCACAAGACGAAGTGGAATCATTTTGTGTAGGTAGACAGCCTGGGGGCCCATTGCGTTACATTGCTTGGGATGTTCCCCCTTATACTAACAGTCCGCAGTGCGGATTCTAGTACCCCCTACGATAGTCTCCATTCAGGATGGTCAGTAAAAGGGGGGAAATCCCAAGTTACATTGCTCTACATTGCTTCTTGCCAATGCAGCTGCGAAATCTTCCGCGGTGCTCAGCACCCAGTGGCGGTCGTTTGTCCACCTGTGCACTCTTGAACAAGCATTCTCGTTTGGTGTCAGAAGAAGCGCAATCTTAGCTTCAGAGCAGACAGGCGTCTCAATTTTGGTATGTTTCATGCTGAGAACACGGCACTGGGTCTTGCGGTGCTTCTAGTGGTCCACATAGTATCAGGTAGGGTTTATATTGGTTTTGGTGAGAGTACACAGGCTCCGTTGAAACATTGGTGAGTGTAGATGTTGCGGTGTGTGTCCTTTTGGGGATGTTAGTAAGAAGAACCCTATGTACCTCGTATGCTTGCCTCAATATTGTATCACAGAACATTTCAGGCCAGAGGACAGAGCATCAAATCTGTGCCTTGTGTGTGCAGCGTGGTGCAAACAATTTAAGTCCGGAGCGCCGCCAGCTTGGAGCATCTCACAAACTTGGCACGTCAGTACTCAGTAGTTCTGGCTGCTGGGCAAGCGTTTCACGGTTCCTTGATGAAGAAGGCCAGCATCTGTCCCGTTCCTTGCGGGTCTGTACGTACTCTACCGATCTGTAGTGAGGGTGAGATGTGGTTTGTCAAAGTGTTTTGCTGCCGCGCTGCTGTGCTTTCATCGGTCGCTCATGGAACATCTGGCACTGAGGATACCGTTGCCCGCTAGTTTTGTTGGCCCGCGCCAGCCATGTTCAGTTCCTTTTGCAGGCAAACCTCGCAAGCCCAAGTGTTCCAGTGCAGGCTGAAATTGTGGTGGCTCGGGTTCTTCGGTTGGGCGGTAAGGATTGCCTGCTGAGAGGGGTGAAGAGGGAGGTTCTCGCAACTGCACGCGCAAGGTTCTCCTATCCAAGGAGGAGTGGCGGAGAAGCCTTGCTTTGATATGTAGTCCCGAGGGGACAGGTCCGCTGCCGGCATTGTAGAGACGACCATTCTGCTGTGCAGTACACCGCCCTGATCAGAAACAAGCTGCTGTGGCAGATGCTGGGGTGGTATCCTTTGTGTACTGTAGGACTCTGGGACTGTGGGAATGCTGTTCTGTACTTCAGTTTAATGTCAAGTCCATCAGCTCCTGCTTTCTTTGCGCTGCGCTTGCTCGAGAGCCGAGAGGCTGTAACAGCAGGGCAGGGCCCGTGTCCTTAGCACGGAAGGGTTTGAGAAGATTTGGGGGGTTTACGAAAATAAGGGGCCCCAAATATAGACCCCCAAATAGGCGGATCTCCTCATGATAAGGACCCCAATAAGGTACCCCTTGTTTCGGAACCCCCCCCATTTGAGAACATTTGAGACCAACCCTTGATGACGTCACCCTGGCGATGATCCTGGAACCCGTCACCAGCGCACGGCGCTCGGCCTCCTTGCCAGCAAGCAGGCCAACCCCACGCGGCACAAGCCCATGCCGACCATGCCGACCATGCCGACCATCATACCCGCCATACCCGCCACACCCGCCATACCCACCATACCCCTCTTTCCAGCATCCTTCCTTTCAGTTCACACCTCCCAAGCCTCAGCTGGCAGCCTGCCCGACCGCGCCGACCGCTGTGACGCCGACCATGACACCAGCCGTGACAGCGGCGAAGCTGCAGAGCCCCGAACACGGCCAGATCGGCCAGGCATGGAAGCCTTCGAATCCCTGTCCACCAGCTCCACAAGCCCCCCTTCCTTGCCCTGAACCTGTTCATCCAGCTCCTGTTTCATCCATTGCACTTCCACTGACGCGGTCACCTCCGTTCACTCCAGCCCTGCCAGCTTTCGAGAGCAACTTTGAGTTTGTGAAGAGCCCTGCAGCTCGAAGTTCTCGAAGTGTTCGAAGTGGTCGAGGAGAAGACCTGAGTGAGCTGGAGCGACACGTGCTCGACCTGGTGCAAGGTCAAAAGGGTCTCCATCAGGAGCTTCAAGCATTGAAGGAGCAAGCAGCAGCTCAAAGTCGCGAGTTGGAATCCATGAGACAGCGTGGCGGTGTTGGGCGTCCAAAGTTGCCACCAACACGCAGCCCCGATACTGCACTGTCCTTCCCGAGCGATGGGAAAGCAGGTCACGCTGGGAACAGTCCTGCGCCTCGAGCAGGCAGTCGAGCAGGCAGTCGACCTTGCCCGGCACGTGGTGTCGCACGTAGTGCGATGCACGCGCCTGATCCAGCGAATGTAGCGGCTTCAACGCCAAGCCGCAGTCAGCGCTGGGACGACACCGTTGCAGACTGCTTACTCTGCACGAGGTGAGCTAATGCAAGCTATCAACAGAGGTGAGCTGATCGTTGCCGAAAAAGCGTCATGTCCGGATGCAATCTCCCCATATCTTGCACACGGTGCACTGGCTGACATGGCCGAGTCTTTGTGCCTACAGGCCTGCAACTTCCATTGGAGGTGAAGTACTGGACCCGCCAGCAGCTCGAAGTGTCCAGATCTGAGGGTTTTGTATACAAGTGTCGCAGTCTTCACATGTGTACTCGCAGCCCCCCCCCACGACTTTACGAGACAGCTCGGAGAGGTTCGTTATGAGCGGGGGAGTTCTACGACCGAAGAACTGCTCGATGCCCGATGAGCGCCTGCTGGCCCCCGGGGAGTGGGAAAGCACAAAGCTTTGAACACGATAAGGTTACCTACAACGTGTTTGACGTGTTGAATTGCATAAGATTTCCCCCGGGATCGCAGGCAAATGCGTCCATGAGCAAGGACGAAGTCGTGCACTCCCTGGCCCAGGTCTCGTGAAGAGCGGTTCAGAGGGCTGACCTTTCATGTGGGGCTGGTCTTGGTGCTTCCTTGACTGTTTCATGACCCGAGTTTCTGTCCCTATTCAAGATGAACAACAACATTGTAGACGGCAGCGGAGGGCCGTGTTGTACCCAACAGAGGGCTGCGAAGTTTTCTTGACACAGGCCAAGTGTGTGACTGCGGCTGTACATGCATCAACAATGGCTTTGCGCTGAACGGTCCTCCACCCAAGCCCTAAACCCTAAACCCTAAACCCTAAACCCTAAACCCTAAACCCTAAACCCTAAACCCTAAACCCTAAACCCTAAACCCTAAACCCTAAACCCTAAAACCCTAAACCCTAAACCCTGAACCCTGAACCCTGAACCCTAAACCCTAAACCCAAAACCTTAAACCCTAAACCCTAAGCCCTAAGCTGAACAACGCCTGCTCCAGGCTGCCGAGTGGATTGCCAATGCGGACGCACTGCTTATTGGCAGTGGCGTGCTGCGCTGAGTGATGGACGAAGCATATGGCGAAACATGGCAGAAAGCATGTGGACACCAAACAGAGCTCCACACATTTGTTGCGTCTTAGTTTAAGTTTCTTATCATGGCGCGGGCCTCTCTTCGACATGACAGCTGTCATCTGACTTTCTCTCAGAGGCCGGGATGGGAGTCGACTCCGGCTTGGGGACTTTCCGCGGTGGAAAGAAAGGCGGTGGCAAGACATCCATATGCCAATGTTGGAAGTTTTCGTTGGCGTACGTGAAGAGACTGAGAAACCTACTCTGCAGGAGTTTGGGATGGCCTGGAGGCAGTCGGTTTGGCTTACGAGGACGGGATCATTGGGCATGCAAGGTGCCGGCTTTGTCTTGTTGTTGACAGTTTGGATTTGTACGTGTGCATGTGTAAGCGGGCTTCATAGCAAAAAATGCCAACCCATGCCAGCTAGCACGTATAATTTGGCAACCGTTGGCGAACAAGTGTGGCGATCGGGCTCCATCTTGAATCTTGGTATCAGCCGGTCGAGCAAACCTGATGTCAAGTCAGGAGATCTGCGAGCCAAGATGGTTCGACGAGGTACTCCCGCCTGTGAACTCAATGCTGCAGGCTGGGTGACTAGGGCCGTTTTGGGCTGAGGCCTCGGGCGATCCTCGGCTGGCTTGGGGCTTCTGGAACCACTGCTACCGGGCGTACCAGGACCACTGGACTCTTCTCAAGTTGGGGGATGTGATGGTGAGACACGGCGCTTGTTACTCCTGTCTTGGACAGGAGACAAAGCCACACCAGGGCTATGGCGCCCTCCGGCAGCTGGGTGGGGCTCTTGCTGCTCAAGCTGTAGCTCTCTTGCATTCACGGTACGTCGCCTACGCGCGCACACATGCAAACTATGCTTCAAGACATGTTAGAGTGCCTGCTGCAGCCACTGAAACTTCTCTAAAGCAGTGTGGGGAACTGCTGTCCTGGCCAGGCATGCAAGATCCCATAGCCATGCTTGTAAGATTGATAGGCAGCTTCTGGTTCCCCAGCCATCGAGCCCAGACTGTTCCAGTCTGTACAAGCTTCTCCAGCCCACCTCGGCCCCGCAGAGGTCCACAACTCCCACACAAATCACCCGCACAGATCATGTCAGCAGGAGTAGTGCCAGCATACCTTGTGGCCTTTTAAGTTAGCGCCTCTCTAGCCATGCCAATTTCTGGTCTGCTCAGTGCTGCGGCACTCGGTGGTGTGGGCCAATCAATATGGCAGTACAACCGAGAGAAGCTTTCTGCAAGTATTCAACAAAAACAAGCGGGGGCGAGCACGTATGCGGTTTGTCTTGCTTTCAGCAGCTTTCACCTCAGGAACTACATGTTCGATGTTCCCTTACGGCAAGCCCGTGAGTTCCAAGTGCAGAACGTCAATCTAGCGCGCCTCTTGGCCAAACATCGGATGTGCCGAACTTCGCTTGTTGTTTGCTATGGCAACCTCAGCTTTGTGTTTGGAGAATGTTTTGAATGTTATGGCCGGGGTGCCTGTTCCGCCATTTTTTTTTTCTCTCTCTCTCTCTCTCTCTTGCTGTTGCCATTCGGTGTCTTTGAGACAAAGGCTTCGCACTGTTCCGAGAAGACATCCGTGACCTTGGTGCCTTGACGACCGACAAGGCCAGAGATGAGACATTCTACCAAGCAAGAATCACAAAGCCTGACTCTGAGCAAGGCCTCTGATACCAATATCTCCAAAAGCCATACACCGGCCCCAACCCACTATATGTCGGGTTGCAACCATGGCGCAAACTGCCGGCAGGTGGCGAACCTGCTGGTTGTCAATACCCTCAAGGCCCTGCCAGAGATGGAATCAGCTCTGGGAAGTCGCCAGCTTTGTAGTCTTTTTTTGAATGGGTTTCTGAAAAGCGCACAGCTAATGTCAGGTGGGCTTCATTGCAACCTGGCCGATGCAGGAACTCTTCTATCAAAAGTGGCTTATGTTTGTGGTTGGCAGCGTAGGATCTATCTGTGCAGTCTTTAGCTTTCCCAACACCCAGCCATCTCTTGGGCATCCCGATCTACCAACAAGCCCTACTGCCCCATGGGATGCCCCATCACTCCTCGATGTCGAGAGCCAACCCCTAAGATCCGATGTCGAAATGGGTATTTCCCAAATTAGGGGTACCCCTTTCATGCCCCAAAAAGAACAGAATCCCCTCAAAGGGAACACCCAAAACAGGGCACCCCTTTTTTTCGGAAGCCCTCAAATGAAGACAGCGGCCTCTCCAGGTTGCACTGTACTTCAACTTCGACCGGACAGACAGCGGCTTCCAAGCGCGGACGTACCAGGAGGATCAGCTCGCTGTGCTTCTGCACCTGGGCGAGAGAGCTCGCTGCGAGGAGTTTCAGATGTCTGATGTGTAGGAGTCTTGCAGGGTTCTTTTTGAGTGCCTCTGCGTTTATGACTTTGCGCGGAGTTTCGAGCATCTTTTTTTCGGGGGGGGGGGGGTTGATCTTTGCAGAAGCAGAAGAGCCGCTGGCCGCAGCCCTTATGCTGAGGGGAATGACCCTCCTCACGTCCTTCTTTTTCTTGATGACCTCGAAGCCAGGATGCAGACAGCGGGCTGCACGCCCTGTCCAAGTCTACTGTAGGGTTTTAGGCTGAGAAGCACCGAGGATATGGTTTGCAATGCATGCTTTTCAGCTTTCCCAAGCCATCACTACCAAGCCTCTTGGCCATCGGCTGGTTCCCTTCTCGGGGTTCAACATGCCATGTGGAAGCCATACAGGTTGCTTGTGCAAGTCGTGCGCATCCCTATGCCCTCCGAGTATGACATCGCCAAGGCCTACTTCATTGGTGATAAATCCTGCCCAAAACGAGCCTCAACCATGGTAGTTGAGCTCGCGATGCGGGGAGGCGTCTACCGAGGGCAGGGACTTCGAGTTGAACTTCCGTGAGGCCAATCTCGGACCGTTAGGCTTGCACTCTTGACGGTAGTACCGGTAGTACTGCAAAGAAAGCAGGGCGCACCGAGAGCGCTGCTCTGCGGAGGCGCTGCGGCTTCCGTTCCTTCGACCGACGCTCGATCAGGACAGGTGCGACATCTCGGATCGAACCCGAAGGCTGCAAGCCATTGCAAGCCGAGACCCGTGAGACCTTCATGCAATCCTGGGCTCCGCGAGGAGACGATTCGCGATCACATGAAGGACGTGAGCCGACAATTCCCGCAGCTGCCCCGCAGAAACCGAAGTGTACTCGACAGCAGTCCTCCCCTCCCGCTCCCTGACATCCGCCCCAAAATGACACCACAAGCATAATGAGTAGGAACTGGGCAGTCAGTCCCATGCCTCGCGTTTTTTTTTGTAGGGTTTTTGTTGGGGAGATGGAAAAGTGTCAAGCAAGATCAGAAACCGCCTTGTGGACAGAGCACTTCAGTGAGGTTGTCAGAGGAGGTTCCCCGAGAAGACTCCAGGCCTGGTCTGGGACATGGACATGATGGGACCTTGGAAGCTGCATAAAGACATGGTCCCTCTTTGTATGTCACCAACCTTGGACTGGACGTCGCCAAGCTGCATCGATTCGCTTGCGTTCGCTGTTGCTCTTGCTTGCTCTTGCTTCGTGTGAGATCTTGGGAGGCTGACGGCCGACACCCAACCTGCAAGCCCAAGAAGTAGGGCGCCATCCTACTCATCTCCCAAGCCCAATGGCCCCCCCACCAACGGTGCTGCTCCCAGCGGGTTCTTCCATTGGTGTGTGTCATGTGAGCATTTCTCTCTGCAGAGTACTGAGCATTTGCCGGGTCCAGCACGTTGCTGGTGTGCAGCCTGCTAAGGCACGCCGTTGCTTCAAACGACGAAGCCTGTAAACAGGACGGTGACAATGCAGGACAGTGCAACGAATCCTCCACTCTGCTCAGAATAGCGCTTTTGGATGATCCTCGTTTTTGAATAAAGTTTTCTGCAGAAACCTGAGAGGAGCTACTGCACTGCCTGCCACCTCACGCAGAACGGGCTACGTCCGAGATGGAGCCGCACCTTGAAGTGAATCCCGCTTTGGTTCGTTCGGTCCGAATCTGTACTTGCCGAAAATTGCCTCGATTTGCCTAGCTTTGGTAGACTGAAAGCCTAAAGGCGGCGCTGGTAAGCGGGTTTGTGTCGCTCCACAGGCATCTCAAGCTACTTTGCTTGGTGGCGTCCGCTTGGCAGCCTTTTGCCTCTCGACTTAAGTGTACGACCTTCCAATGAGTGCCTTGCAATATGAGGTACCAGAGTTGCGCAGAGCGCGTTGCATGGTCTGACATTTAAGGACTTGTACAGTCGAGTTACCACCGATGCCTGGCTGACTTATGCTTGGACTTGCACTACGCTCGCAAGATTTCTCTGTCCTGGGAACGGCCCGCATCGAGTTATCGAGTTTCATGGATGTGTTGCTTGCCAAGGTTCTGGGCTCCTCTTGTCTTTTTAGTGGCCTGGCCTACTTCTCCTTGCACTTCGGCTGCAGGGAACCAAAAAAAAGCCCAGGTCACAATCGGCTCCGTTGGCTGAAGCGCGCAAAGCCTTCCATGAAAAGCTTGAGAAGCCATGAAGCCATCCAGGTACTACAACCGTTTTGATGTGGACGGTGGCAGCGGCATGCCCACAGAGGTGGAGATGGCTTCCGCTGTGATAGCTGCGTGTGATAGGGGTGTCAAGCTGATCGGAAGCTGTGGTCGTGCAACGTCACGCAGGCTTGGTGCAGCTTTCTGTTCATGTCCACACTGGCTTGGTGGAACCTCACCATCGAGATCGCAGGCCAGACTTTTGACCTTTGTCAGCCCCTGTGTGTGCGTCACGAAGTTTGTAAGGCAGCAAGCTCGATCTGTTCATTGCTGCGCTGCTTATTCTCGTCGGTCCCACGCTTTGGCCTTTGCCTCAGAGATCGCGGAGTCATGCGGAGATCCCAAAGTGAAGGAAACAGGTTTTGAGGAGAGGCTTCCATGCCCATGTTCTGTTGAGCTTAAGCCTGATTCGAGTATGATGGAGTCAGGCGACGATTTAGTAGTATGTGTCCGGAGTTTTAGGCTCCATTCGCTGTTGCGCGCAGCAAAGTACCCCGCTCTTCTCTCGGAATCATGGCACGTTCTTCGTGGAAAGCCTTGAGCGTGGCTGCTGCGCTGGTCGCTTTGTACAACTTTTGCAACAGCTTGAGTTTTGTCCCGGGGCCCTTGAGAAAACATGTGCCCGTGGCAGCTGCGTCCGCAGCCGGCATGATGATGGCTCCAGCTGCCTACGCCGACGAAATTGGTGATGCAGCCAAGAAGCTTGGTGATGCTTCCTATGACTTCGCGAAGGAAGTGGACTGGAACAACGGCATCTTCTTACAAGCTCCTGGCAAGTTCCAACCTCTCCAAGCTCTCAAGGCGATTGACAAGATGATTGATATGGGCGCGGCAGCAGACCCCAAGCTCTTGAAGGCAGCGGCGGAGGCCCATCACAAGGCCATCGGAAGCATCTCAGGTCCAAACGGTGTGACTTCTCGGGCGGATTGGGATGCGGTGAACGCGGCTTTGGGCCGCGTTGTGGCGTCCGTCCCCAAGGCAAAGGTCATGGACGTGTACAATGCCGTGAAGGACATCACTGACCCTGCCGTGCCGGGGTACATGAAGTCTTTGGTCAACGGTGCGGATGCCGAGAAGGCATACAAGGGCTTCTTGGAGTTCAAGGATGTGGTGGAAAAGAGCATTGGAGTTGATTCAGATCTATTTTTGACTATCTTGGCATTCCCACGTCGTTCTGCATTCTTAGCATCTTTTTAAATGAACTCCTGAAACATTCCAAGGAACCAAGTGTCTGCGGTTGGTGCTCCGGCCACTGTGCCCACTGGGGACAAGATTGGTGCGGCGGCGAAGGCCCTTTCGGATGCATCTTACCCTTTCTTGAAGGAGGTGCAGGATGGCAAAGAAGAACAATCTTTGCTGAAGACAAAATGAGAGACATCATTTGAGTCCCATGCCAGAGCCAGTTCCTAAGGGTTTTGCAATGGGTTTCTTTCGGGCTGATGGTTATTTTTTCGTATTTTTTCTGTTTTTTTTTTCGTATTTTTTATGGTTTCAGGTGAACCCTAAACCCTAAACCCTAAAAACCCTAAAAACCCTAAAAACCCTAAAAACCCTAAAAACCCTAAAAACCCTAAAAACCCTAAAAACCCTAAAAACCCTAAACCCTAAACCCTAAACCCTAAACCCTAACCCTAAACCCTAAACCCTAAACCCTAAACCCAAGACCATGAAAATTCGAAAAAAAAACCAGAATAAATACGAAAAAAAAACCTGGACCCTTTCTTTTGACCGAGCATGCTGGGTTGTTTGTGCGCGTGCCCTCAGGTGGACTGGCTGTCCGACGTTTACCTGAAGCCGCTGCCAGGCACCACCGCCCCGAAGGTGATGACCGCCATTGACAAGATGATCGTGATGGGCAGCCAGATGGACGGAAACCTTCTGAAGGCTGCCGCTGAAGCGCACCACAAGGCCATTGGCAGCGTGGACGCCCAGGGAGTGACGTCTGCTGCGGATTACGAGGCAGTGAACGCAGCTATCGGGCGCATTGTCGCATCAGTGCCCAAAGCAACCGTGATGGACGTGTACAACTCCATGGCCGCAATTGTGGATGGATCCATTCCCAACAACATGTTCTCCAAGGTGAATCCTCTTGACGCAGCTGCCGCCGCGAAGGGCTTTTACACTTTCAAGGATGTGGTGGCTGCTTCCCAGCGCTGATTAGAGTCTTTGGCCGGTCGCGGCCACGACTCTATATGTAGCTGCTTGCCAACTGTGACTTTTTGAATTGTACAGTGCAGAAGATATGGTTGAGTTAGCGCCTGACGACAATGTTGTGCCTCGAAGAAGTGTTATACGGGCTTGAGAGTACCAGGCACGGCGTTCAGAGGTGATTCTTGTCCTGGTTCAGTGCAGGAAGAAGGGGTGGTAGATGTAGATGCCAGCAGGTATTTGCTCTGTCTGAGAACATTTGCAGACTTGCCGAGAATCCCAAAGCTAAGTAAGCATGTTTCGAGGAGAGGCTTCAATGCTCATGTTCCCTTGAGCCTAAGTCGAGGGAGTGCTACTTTTGCCGGAGTTTTAGGCTCCATTCGCTGTTGCGCGCAGCAAAGTACCCCGCTCTTCTCTTGGAATCATGGCACGTTCTTCGTGGAAAGCCTTGAGCGTGGCTGCTGCGCTGGTCGCTTTGTACAACTTTTGCAACAGCTTGAGTTTTGTTCCGGGGCCCTTGAGAAAACATGTGCCCGTGGCAGCTGCGTCCGCAGCCGGCATGATGATGGCTCCAGCTGCCTACGCCGACGAAATTGGTGATGCAGCCAAGAAGCTTGGTGATGCTTCCTATGACTTCGCGAAGGAAGTGGACTGGAACAACGGCATCTTCTTACAAGCTCCTGGCAAGTTCCAACCTCTCCAAGCTCTCAAGGCGATTGACAAGATGATTGATATGGGCGCGGCAGCAGACCCCAAGCTCTTGAAGGCAGCGGCGGAGGCCCATCACAAGGCCATCGGAAGCATCTCAGGTCCCAACGGTGTGACTTCTCGGGCGGATTGGGATGCGGTGAACGCGGCTTTGGGCCGCGTTGTGGCGTCCGTCCCCAAGGCAAAGGTCATGGACGTGTACAATGCCGTGAAGGACATCACTGACCCTGCCGTGCCGGGGTACATGAAGTCTTTGGTCAACGGTGCGGATGCCGAGAAGGCATACAAGGGCTTCTTGGAGTTCAAGGATGTGGTGGAAAAGAGCATTGGAGTTGATTCAGATCTATTTTTGACTATCTTGGCATTCCCACGTCGTTCTGCATTCTTAGCATCTTTTTAAATGAACTCCTGAAACATTCCAAGGAACCAAGTGTCTGCGGTTGGTGCTCCGGCCACTGTGCCCACTGGGGACAAGATTGGTGCGGCGGCGAAGGCCCTTTCGGATGCATCTTACCCTTTCTTGAAGGAGGTGCAGGATGGCAAAGAAGAACAATCTTTGCTGAAGACAAAATGAGAGACATCATTTGAGTCCCCATGCCAGAGCCAGTTCCTAAGGGTTTTGCAATGGGTTTCTTTTGACCGAGCATGCTGGGTTGTTTGTGCGCGTGCCCTCAGGTGGACTGGCTGTCCGACGTTTACCTGAAGCCGCTGCCAGGCACCACCGCCCCGAAGGTGATGACCGCCATTGACAAGATGATCGTGATGGGCAGCCAGATGGACGGAAACCTTCTGAAGGCTGCCGCTGAAGCGCACCACAAGGCCATTGGCAGCGTCGACGCCAAGGGAGTGACGTCTGCTGCGGATTACGAGGCAGTGAACGCAGCTATCGGGCGCATTGTCGCATCAGTGCCCAAAGCAACCGTGATGGACGTGTACAACTCCATGGCCGCAATTGTGGATGGATCCATTCCCAACAACATGTTCTCCAAGGTGAATCCTCTTGACGCAGCTGCCGCCGCGAAGGGCTTTTACACTTTCAAGGATGTGGTGGCTGCTTCCCAGCGCTGATGAGAGTCTTTGGCCGGTCGCGGCCACGACTCTATATGTAGCTGCTTTCCAACTGTGACTTTTTGAATTGTACAGTGCAGAAGATGTGGTTGAGTTAGCGCTTGACGACAATGTTGTGCCTCGAAGAAGTGTTATACGGGCTTGAGAGTACCAGGCACGGCGTTCAGAGGTGATTCTTGTCCTGGTTCAGTGCAGGAAGAAGGGGTGGTAGATGTAGATGCCAGCAGGTATTTGCTCTGTCTGAGAACATTTGCAGACTTGCCGAGAATCCCAAAGCTAGGTAAACATGTTTCGAGGAGAGGCTTCAATGCTCATGTTCCCTTGAGCCTAAGTCGAGGGAGTGCTACTTTTGCCGGAGTTTTAGGCTCCATTCGCTGTTGCGCGCAGCAAAGTACCCCGCTCTTCTCTTGGAATCATGGCACGTTCTTCGTGGAAAGCCTTGAGCGTGGCTGCTGCGCTGGTCGCTTTGTACAACTTTTGCAACAGCTTGAGTTTTGTTCCGGGGCCCTTGAGAAAACATGTGCCCATGGCAGCTGCGTCCGCAGCCGGCATGATGATGGCTCCAGCTGCCTACGCCGACGAAATTGGTGATGCAGCCAAGAAGCTTGGTGATGCTTCCTATGACTTCGCGAAGGAAGTGGACTGGAACAACGGCATCTTCTTACAAGCTCCTGGCAAGTTCCAACCTCTCCAAGCTCTCAAGGCGATTGACAAGATGATTGATATGGGCGCGGCAGCAGACCCCAAGCTCTTGAAGGCAGCGGCGGAGGCCCATCACAAGGCCATCGGAAGCATCTCAGGTCCCAACGGTGTGACTTCTCGGGCGGATTGGGATGCGGTGAACGCGGCTTTGGGCCGCGTTGTGGCGTCCGTCCCCAAGGCAAAGGTCATGGACGTGTACAATGCCGTGAAGGACATCACTGACCCTGCCGTGCCGGGGTACATGAAGTCTTTGGTCAACGGTGCGGATGCCGAGAAGGCATACAAGGGCTTCTTGGAGTTCAAGGATGTGGTGGAAAAGAGCATTGGAGTTGATTCAGATCTATTTTTGATTATCTTGGCATTCCCACGTCGTTCTGCATCTGCGGTGCTTGTATTCTTAGCATCTTTTTAAATGAACTCCTGAAACATTCCAAGGAACCAGGTGTCTGCGGTTGGTGCTCCGGCCACTGTGCCCACTGGGGACAAGATTGGTGCGGCGGCGAAGGCCCTTTCGGATGCATCCTACCCTTTCTTGAAGGAGGTGCAGGATGGCAAAGAAGAACAATCTTTGCTGAAGACAAAATGAGAGACATCATTTGAGTCCCCATGCCAGAGCCAGTTCCTAAGGGTTTTGCAATGGGTTGCTTTTGACCGAGCATGCTGGGTTGTTTGTGCGCGTGCCCTCAGGTGGACTGGCTGTCCGACGTTTACCTGAAGCCGCTGCCAGGCACCACCGCCCCGAAGGTGATGACGGCCATTGACAAGATGATCGTGATGGGCAGCCAGATGGACGGAAACCTTCTGAAGGCTGCCGCTGAAGCGCACCACAAGGCCATTGGCAGCGTGGACGCCCAGGGAGTGACGTCTGCTGCGGATTACGAGGCAGTGAACGCAGCTATCGGGCGCATTGTCGCATCAGTGCCCAAAGCAACCGTGATGGACGTGTACAACTCCATGGCCGCAATTGTGGATGGATCCATTCCCAACAACATGTTCTCCAAGGTGAATCCTCTTGACGCAGCTGCCGCCGCGAAGGGCTTTTACACTTTCAAGGATGTGGTGGCTGCTTCCCAGCGCTGATGAGAGTCTTTGGCCGGTCGCGGCCACGGCTCTATATGTAGCTGCTTTCCAACTGTGACTTTTTGAATTGTACAGTGCAGAAGATATGGTTGAGTTAGCCCTTGACGACAATGTTGTGCCTCGAAGAAGTGTTATACGGGCTTGAGAGTACCAGGCACGGCGTTCAGAGGTGATTCTTGGCCTGGTTTAGTGCAGGAAGGAGGGGTGGTAGATGTTGATGCCAGCAGGTATTTGCTCTGTCTGAGAACATTTGCAGACTTGCAGAGAATCCCAAAGCTAGGTAAGCATGTTTCGAGGAGAGGCTTCAATGCTCATGTTCCCTTGAGCCTAAGTCGAGGGAGTGCTACTTTTGCCGGAGTTTTAGGCTCCATTCGCTGTTGCGCGCAGCAAAGTACCCCGCTCTTCTCTTGGAATCATGGCACGTTCTTCGTGGAAAGCCTTGAGCGTGGCTGCTGCGCTGGTCGCTTTGTACAACTTTTGCAACAGCTTGAGTTTTGTTCCGGGGCCCTTGAGAAAACATGTGCCCGTGGCAGCTGCGTCCGCAGCCGGCATGATGATGGCTCCAGCTGCCTACGCCGACGAAATTGGTGATGCAGCCAAGAAGCTTGGTGATGCTTCCTATGACTTCGCGAAGGAAGTGGACTGGAACAACGGCATCTTCTTACAAGCTCCTGGCAAGTTCCAACCTCTCCAAGCTCTCAAGGCGATTGACAAGATGATTGATATGGGCGCGGCAGCAGACCCCAAGCTCTTGAAGGCAGCGGCGGAGGCCCATCACAAGGCCATCGGAAGCATCTCAGGTCCCAACGGTGTGACTTCTCGGGCGGATTGGGATGCGGTGAACGCGGCTTTGGGCCGCGTTGTGGCGTCCGTCCCCAAGGCAAAGGTCATGGACGTGTACAATGCCGTGAAGGACATCACTGACCCTGCCGTGCCGGGGTACATGAAGTCTTTGGTCAACGGTGCGGATGCCGAGAAGGCATACAAGGGCTTCTTGGAGTTCAAGGATGTGGTGGAAAAGAGCATTGGAGTTGATTCAGATCTATTTTTGATTATCTTGGCATTCCCACGTCGTTCTGCATTCTTAGCATCTTTTTAAATGAACTCCTGAAACATTCCAAGGAACCAAGTGTCTGCGGTTGGTGCTCCGGCCACTGTGCCCACTGGGGACAAGATTGGTGCGGCGGCGAAGGCCCTTTCGGATGCATCCTACCCTTTCTTGAAGGAGGTGCAGGATGGCAAAGAAGAACAATCTTTGCTGAAGACAAAATGAGAGACATCATTTGAGTCCCCATGCCAGAGCCAGTTCCTAAGGGTTTTGCAATGGGTTTCTTTTGACCGAGCATGCTGGGTTGTTTGTGCGCGTGCCCTCAGGTGGACTGGCTGTCCGACGTTTACCTGAAGCCGCTGCCAGGCACCACCGCCCCGAAGGTGATGACCGCCATTGACAAGATGATCGTGATGGGCAGCCAGATGGACGGAAACCTGCTGAAGGCTGCCGCTGAAGCGCACCACAAGGCCATTGGCAGCGTCGACGCCAAGGGAGTGACGTCTGCTGCGGATTACGAGGCAGTGAACGCAGCTATCGGGCGCATTGTCGCATCAGTGCCCAAAGCAACCGTGATGGACGTGTACAACTCCATGGCCGCAATTGTGGATGGATCCATTCCCAACAACATGTTCTCCAAGGTGAATCCTCTTGATGCAGCTGCCGCCGCGAAGGGCTTTTACACTTTCAAGGATGTGGTGGCTGCTTCCCAGCGCTGATGAGAGTCTTTGGCCGGTCGCGGCCACGACTCTATATGTAGCTGCTTTCCAACTGTGACTTTTTGAATTGTACAGTGCAGAAGATATGGTTGAGTTAGCGCTTGACGACAATGTTGTGCCTCGAAGAAGTGTTATACGGGCTTGAGAGTACCAGGCACGGCGTTCAGAGGTGATTCTTGGCCTGGTTTAGTGCAGGAAGGAGGGGTGGTAGATGTTGATGCCAGCAGGTATTTGCTCTGTCTGAGAACATTTGCAGACTTGCAGAGAATCCCAAAGCTAGGTAAGCATGTTTCGAGGAGAGGCTTCAATGCTCATGTTCCCTTGAGCCTAAGTCGAGGGAGTGCTACTTTTGCCGGAGTTTTAGGCTCCATTCGCTGTTGCGCGCAGCAAAGTACCCCGCTCTTCTCTTGGAATCATGGCACGTTCTTCGTGGAAAGCCTTGAGCGTGGCTGCTGCGCTGGTCGCTTTGTACAACTTTTGCAACAGCTTGAGTTTTGTTCCGGGGCCCTTGAGAAAACATGTGCCCGTGGCAGCTGCGTCCGCAGCCGGCATGATGATGGCTCCAGCTGCCTACGCCGACGAAATTGGTGATGCAGCCAAGAAGCTTGGTGATGCTTCCTATGACTTCGCGAAGGAAGTGGACTGGAACAACGGCATCTTCTTACAAGCTCCTGGCAAGTTCCAACCTCTCCAAGCTCTCAAGGCGATTGACAAGATGATTGATATGGGCGCGGCAGCAGACCCCAAGCTCTTGAAGGCAGCGGCGGAGGCCCATCACAAGGCCATCGGAAGCATCTCAGGTCCCAACGGTGTGACTTCTCGGGCGGATTGGGATGCGGTGAACGCGGCTTTGGGCCGCGTTGTGGCGTCCGTCCCCAAGGCAAAGGTCATGGACGTGTACAATGCCGTGAAGGACATCACTGACCCTGCCGTGCCGGGGTACATGAAGTCTTTGGTCAACGGTGCGGATGCCGAGAAGGCATACAAGGGCTTCTTGGAGTTCAAGGATGTGGTGGAAAAGAGCATTGGAGTTGATTCAGATCTATTTTTGATTATCTTGGCATTCCCACGTCGTTCTGCATCTGCGGTGCTTGTATTCTTAGCATCTTTTTAAATGAACTCCTGAAACATTCCAAGGAACCAGGTGTCTGCGGTTGGTGCTCCGGCCACTGTGCCCACTGGGGACAAGATTGGTGCGGCGGCGAAGGCCCTTTCGGATGCATCCTACCCTTTCTTGAAGGAGGTGCAGGATGGCAAAGAAGAACAATCTTTGCTGAAGACAAAATGAGAGACATCATTTGAGTCCCCATGCCAGAGCCAGTTCCTAAGGGTTTTGCAATGGGTTTCTTTTGACCGAGCATGCTGGGTTGTTTGTGCGCGTGCCCTCAGGTGGACTGGCTGTCCGACGTTTACCTGAAGCCGCTGCCAGGCACCACCGCCCCGAAGGTGATGACCGCCATTGACAAGATGATCGTGATGGGCAGCCAGATGGACGGAAACCTTCTGAAGGCTGCCGCTGAAGCGCACCACAAGGCCATTGGCAGCGTGGACGCCCAGGGAGTGACGTCTGCTGCGGATTACGAGGCAGTGAACGCAGCTATCGGGCGCATTGTCGCATCAGTGCCCAAAGCAACCGTGATGGACGTGTACAACTCCATGGCCGCAATTGTGGATGGATCCATTCCCAACAACATGTTCTCCAAGGTGAATCCTCTTGACGCAGCTGCCGCCGCGAAGGGCTTTTACACTTTCAAGGATGTGGTGGCTGCTTCCCAGCGCTGATGAGAGTCTTTGGCCGGTCGCGGCCACGGCTCTATATGTAGCTGCTTTCCAACTGTGACTTTTTGAACTGTACAGTGCAGAAGATATGGTTGAGTTAGCCCTTGACGACAATGTTGTGCCTCGAAGAAGTGTTATACGGGCTTGAGAGTACCAGGCACGGCGTTCAGAGGTGATTCTTGGCATGGTTTAGTGCAGGAAGGAGGGGGTGGTAGTGTTGATGCCAGCAGGTATTTGCTCTGCTGAGAACATGTGCAGGACTTGCAAAGAGATCCCAAAAGCTAGGTAAGCGTTTCGAGGAGAGGCTTCATGCTCATGTCCCTTGAGCCGAAGTCGAGGGAGTGCACTTTTGCACGGAGTTTTAGGATCCATTCGCTGGTTGCGCGCAGCAAAGACCACGCTCTTATCTTGATCATGGACGGTCTTTCGTGGAAAAGCCTTGAGCGTGGGCTGCTGAGTGGTCGCTTGGTACAACTTTGCAACAGCTGAGTTTTGTTAAGGGGCCATGATAAAAAACATTTGCCATGCAGCTGCGTAGCAGCCGGAATGATGATGGCCCCGTGCATACGGCCGACGAAAATTGGTGAATGCAGCAAGAAAGCTGTGTGAGCCATTCCTTGGTATATGACTTCGCGAAGGAAGTGGACTGGAACAACGGCATCTTCTTACAAGCTCCTGGCAAGTTCCAACCTCTCCAAGCTCTCAAGGCGATTGACAAGATGATTGATATGGGCGCGGCAGCAGACCCCAAGCTCTTGAAGGCAGCGGCGGAGGCCCATCACAAGGCCATCGGAAGCATCTCAGGTCCCAACGGTGTGACTTCTCGGGCGGATTGGGATGCGGTGAACGCGGCTTTGGGCCGCGTTGTGGCGTCCGTCCCCAAGGCAAAGGTCATGGACGTGTACAATGCCGTGAAGGACATCACTGACCCTGCCGTGCCGGGGTACATGAAGTCTTTGGTCAACGGTGCGGATGCCGAGAAGGCATACAAGGGCTTCTTGGAGTTCAAGGATGTGGTGGAAAAGAGCATTGGAGTTGATTCAGATCTATTTTTGATTATCTTGGCATTCCCACGTCGTTCTGCATCTGCGGTGCTTGTATTCTTAGCATCTTTTTAAATGAACTCCTGAAACATTCCAAGGAACCAGGTGTCTGCGGTTGGTGCTCCGGCCACTGTGCCCACTGGGGACAAGATTGGTGCGGCGGCGAAGGCCCTTTCGGATGCATCCTACCCTTTCTTGAAGGAGGTGCAGGATGGCAAAGAAGAACAATCTTTGCTGAAGACA
Organism: Symbiodinium natans; assembly: GCA_905221605.1. Classification (NCBI taxonomy): domain Eukaryota; class Dinophyceae; order Suessiales; family Symbiodiniaceae; genus Symbiodinium; species Symbiodinium natans. The sequence continues at coordinate 586,691 of CAJNDS010001824.1, forward strand.
AAATGAGAGACATCATTTGAGTCCCCATGCCAGAGCCAGTTCCTAAGGGTTTTGCAATGGGTTTCTTTTGACCGAGCATGCTGGGTTGTTTGTGCGCGTGCCCTCAGGTGGACTGGCTGTCCGACGTTTACCTGAAGCCGCTGCCAGGCACCACCGCCCCGAAGGTGATGACGGCCATTGACAAGATGATCGTGATGGGCAGCCAGATGGACGGAAACCTTCTGAAGGCTGCCGCTGAAGCGCACCACAAGGCCATTGGCAGCGTGGACGCCCAGGGAGTGACGTCTGCTGCGGATTACGAGGCAGTGAACGCAGCTATCGGGCGCATTGTCGCATCAGTGCCCAAAGCAACCGTGATGGACGTGTACAACTCCATGGCCGCAATTGTGGATGGATCCATTCCCAACAACATGTTCTCCAAGGTGAATCCTCTTGACGCAGCTGCCGCCGCGAAGGGCTTTTACACTTTCAAGGATGTGGTGGCTGCTTCCCAGCGCTGATGAGAGTCTTTGGCCGGTCGCGGCCACGGCTCTATATGTAGCTGCTTTCCAACTGTGACTTTTTGAATTGTACAGTGCAGAAGATATGGTTGAGTTAGCCCTTGACGACAATGTTGTGCCTCGAAGAAGTGTTATACGGGCTTGAGAGTACCAGGCACGGCGTTCAGAGGTGATTCTTGGCCTGGTTTAGTGCAGGAAGGAGGGGTGGTAGATGTTGATGCCAGCAGGTATTTGCTCTGTCTGAGAACATTTGCAGACTTGCAGAGAATCCCAAAGCTAGGTAAGCATGTTTCGAGGAGAGGCTTCAATGCTCATGTTCCCTTGAGCCTAAGTCGAGGGAGTGCTACTTTTGCCGGAGTTTTAGGCTCCATTCGCTGTTGCGCGCAGCAAAGTACCCCGCTCTTCTCTTGGAATCATGGCACGTTCTTCGTGGAAAGCCTTGAGCGTGGCTGCTGCGCTGGTCGCTTTGTACAACTTTTGCAACAGCTTGAGTTTTGTTCCGGGGCCCTTGAGAAAACATGTGCCCGTGGCAGCTGCGTCCGCAGCCGGCATGATGATGGCTCCAGCTGCCTACGCCGACGAAATTGGTGATGCAGCCAAGAAGCTTGGTGATGCTTCCTATGACTTCGCGAAGGAAGTGGACTGGAACAACGGCATCTTCTTACAAGCTCCTGGCAAGTTCCAACCTCTCCAAGCTCTCAAGGCGATTGACAAGATGATTGATATGGGCGCGGCAGCAGACCCCAAGCTCTTGAAGGCAGCGGCGGAGGCCCATCACAAGGCCATCGGAAGCATCTCAGGTCCCAACGGTGTGACTTCTCGGGCGGATTGGGATGCGGTGAACGCGGCTTTGGGCCGCGTTGTGGCGTCCGTCCCCAAGGCAAAGGTCATGGACGTGTACAATGCCGTGAAGGACATCACTGACCCTGCCGTGCCGGGGTACATGAAGTCTTTGGTCAACGGTGCGGATGCCGAGAAGGCATACAAGGGCTTCTTGGAGTTCAAGGATGTGGTGGAAAAGAGCATTGGAGTTGATTCAGATCTATTTTTGATTATCTTGGCATTCCCACGTCGTTCTGCATCTGCGGTGCTTGTATTCTTAGCATCTTTTTAAATGAACTCCTGAAACATTCCAAGGAACCAGGTGTCTGCGGTTGGTGCTCCGGCCACTGTGCCCACTGGGGACAAGATTGGTGCGGCGGCGAAGGCCCTTTCGGATGCATCCTACCCTTTCTTGAAGGAGGTGCAGGATGGCAAAGAAGAACAATCTTTGCTGAAGACAAAATGAGAGACATCATTTGAGTCCCCATGCCAGAGCCAGTTCCTAAGGGTTTTGCAATGGGTTTCTTTTGACCGAGCATGCTGGGTTGTTTGTGCGCGTGCCCTCAGGTGGACTGGCTGTCCGACGTTTACCTGAAGCCGCTGCCAGGCACCACCGCCCCGAAGGTGATGACGGCCATTGACAAGATGATCGTGATGGGCAGCCAGATGGACGGAAACCTTCTGAAGGCTGCCGCTGAAGCGCACCACAAGGCCATTGGCAGCGTGGACGCCCAGGGAGTGACGTCTGCTGCGGATTACGAGGCAGTGAACGCAGCTATCGGGCGCATTGTCGCATCAGTGCCCAAAGCAACCGTGATGGACGTGTACAACTCCATGGCCGCAATTGTGGATGGATCCATTCCCAACAACATGTTCTCCAAGGTGAATCCTCTTGACGCAGCTGCCGCCGCGAAGGGCTTTTACACTTTCAAGGATGTGGTGGCTGCTTCCCAGCGCTGATGAGAGTCTTTGGCCGGTCGCGGCCACGACTCTATATGTAGCTGCTTTCCAACTGTGACTTTTTGAATTGTACAGTGCAGAAGATATGGTTGAGTTAGCGCCTTGACGACAATGTTGTGCCTCGAAGAAGTGTTATACGGGCTTGAGAGTACCAGGCACGGCGTTCAGAGGTGATTCTTGGCCTGGTTTAGTGCAGGAAGGAGGGGTGGTAGATGTTGATGCCAGCAGGTATTTGCTCTGTCTGAGAACATTTGCAGACTTGCAGAGAATCCCAAAGCTAGGTAAGCATGTTTCGAGGAGAGGCTTCAATGCTCATGTTCCCTTGAGCCTAAGTCGAGGGAGTGCTACTTTTGCCGGAGTTTTAGGCTCCATTCGCTGTTGCGCGCAGCAAAGTACCCCGCTCTTCTCTTGGAATCATGGCACGTTCTTCGTGGAAAGCCTTGAGCGTGGCTGCTGCGCTGGTCGCTTTGTACAACTTTTGCAACAGCTTGAGTTTTGTTCCGGGGCCCTTGAGAAAACATGTGCCCGTGGCAGCTGCGTCCGCAGCCGGCATGATGATGGCTCCAGCTGCCTACGCCGACGAAATTGGTGATGCAGCCAAGAAGCTTGGTGATGCTTCCTATGACTTCGCGAAGGAAGTGGACTGGAACAACGGCATCTTCTTACAAGCTCCTGGCAAGTTCCAACCTCTCCAAGCTCTCAAGGCGATTGACAAGATGATTGATATGGGCGCGGCAGCAGACCCCAAGCTCTTGAAGGCAGCGGCGGAGGCCCATCACAAGGCCATCGGAAGCATCTCAGGTCCCAACGGTGTGACTTCTCGGGCGGATTGGGATGCGGTGAACGCGGCTTTGGGCCGCGTTGTGGCGTCCGTCCCCAAGGCAAAGGTCATGGACGTGTACAATGCCGTGAAGGACATCACTGACCCTGCCGTGCCGGGGTACATGAAGTCTTTGGTCAACGGTGCGGATGCCGAGAAGGCATACAAGGGCTTCTTGGAGTTCAAGGATGTGGTGGAAAAGAGCATTGGAGTTGATTCAGATCTATTTTTGATTATCTTGGCATTCCCACGTCGTTCTGCATCTGCGGTGCTTGTATTCTTAGCATCTTTTTAAATGAACTCCTGAAACATTCCAAGGAACCAAGTGTCTGCGGTTGGTGCTCCGGCCACTGTGCCCACTGGGGACAAGATTGGTGCGGCGGCGAAGGCCCTTTCGGATGCATCCTACCCTTTCTTGAAGGAGGTGCAGGATGGCAAAGAAGAACAATCTTTGCTGAAGACAAAATGAGAGACATCATTTGAGTCCCCATGCCAGAGCCAGTTCCTAAGGGTTTTGCAATGGGTTTCTTTTGACCGAGCATGCTGGGTTGTTTGTGCGCGTGCCCTCAGGTGGACTGGCTGTCCGACGTTTACCTGAAGCCGCTGCCAGGCACCACCGCCCCGAAGGTGATGACGGCCATTGACAAGATGATCGTGATGGGCAGCCAGATGGACGGAAACCTTCTGAAGGCTGCCGCTGAAGCGCACCACAAGGCCATTGGCAGCGTGGACGCCCAGGGAGTGACGTCTGCTGCGGATTACGAGGCAGTGAACGCAGCTATCGGGCGCATTGTCGCATCAGTGCCCAAAGCAACCGTGATGGACGTGTACAACTCCATGGCCGCAATTGTGGATGGATCCATTCCCAACAACATGTTCTCCAAGGTGAATCCTCTTGACGCAGCTGCCGCCGCGAAGGGCTTTTACACTTTCAAGGATGTGGTGGCTGCTTCCCAGCGCTGATGAGAGTCTTTGGCCGGTCGCGGCCACGGCTCTATATGTAGCTGCTTTCCAACTGTGACTTTTTGAATTGTACAGTGCAGAAGATATGGTTGAGTTAGCCCTTGACGACAATGTTGTGCCTCGAAGAAGTGTTATACGGGCTTGAGAGTACCAGGCACGGCGTTCAGAGGTGATTCTTGGCCTGGTTTAGTGCAGGAAGGAGGGGTGGTAGATGTTGATGCCAGCAGGTATTTGCTCTGTCTGAGAACATTTGCAGACTTGCAGAGAATCCCAAAGCTAGGTAAGCATGTTTCGAGGAGAGGCTTCAATGCTCATGTTCCCTTGAGCCTAAGTCGAGGGAGTGCTACTTTTGCCGGAGTTTTAGGCTCCATTCGCTGTTGCGCGCAGCAAAGTACCCCGCTCTTCTCTTGGAATCATGGCACGTTCTTCGTGGAAAGCCTTGAGCGTGGCTGCTGCGCTGGTCGCTTTGTACAACTTTTGCAACAGCTTGAGTTTTGTTCCGGGGCCCTTGAGAAAACATGTGCCCGTGGCAGCTGCGTCCGCAGCCGGCATGATGATGGCTCCAGCTGCCTACGCCGACGAAATTGGTGATGCAGCCAAGAAGCTTGGTGATGCTTCCTATGACTTCGCGAAGGAAGTGGACTGGAACAACGGCATCTTCTTACAAGCTCCTGGCAAGTTCCAACCTCTCCAAGCTCTCAAGGCGATTGACAAGATGATTGATATGGGCGCGGCAGCAGACCCCAAGCTCTTGAAGGCAGCGGCGGAGGCCCATCACAAGGCCATCGGAAGCATCTCAGGTCCCAACGGTGTGACTTCTCGGGCGGATTGGGATGCGGTGAACGCGGCTTTGGGCCGCGTTGTGGCGTCCGTCCCCAAGGCAAAGGTCATGGACGTGTACAATGCCGTGAAGGACATCACTGACCCTGCCGTGCCGGGGTACATGAAGTCTTTGGTCAACGGTGCGGATGCCGAGAAGGCATACAAGGGCTTCTTGGAGTTCAAGGATGTGGTGGAAAAGAGCATTGGAGTTGATTCAGATCTATTTTTGATTATCTTGGCATTCCCACGTCGTTCTGCATCTGCGGTGCTTGTATTCTTAGCATCTTTTTAAATGAACTCCTGAAACATTCCAAGGAACCAGGTGTCTGCGGTTGGTGCTCCGGCCACTGTGCCCACTGGGGACAAGATTGGTGCGGCGGCGAAGGCCCTTTCGGATGCATCCTACCCTTTCTTGAAGGAGGTGCAGGATGGCAAAGAAGAACAATCTTTGCTGAAGACAAAATGAGAGACATCATTTGAGTCCCCATGCCAGAGCCAGTTCCTAAGGGTTTTGCAATGGGTTTCTTTTGACCGAGCATGCTGGGTTGTTTGTGCGCGTGCCCTCAGGTGGACTGGCTGTCCGACGTTTACCTGAAGCCGCTGCCAGGCACCACCGCCCCGAAGGTGATGACGGCCATTGACAAGATGATCGTGATGGGCAGCCAGATGGACGGAAACCTTTTGAAGGCTGCCGCTGAAGCGCACCACAAGGCCATTGGCAGCGTGGACGCCCAGGGAGTGACGTCTGCTGCGGATTACGAGGCAGTGAACGCAGCTATCGGGCGCATTGTCGCATCAGTGCCCAAAGCAACCGTGATGGACGTGTACAACTCCATGGCCGCAATTGTGGATGGATCCATTCCCAACAACATGTTCTCCAAGGTGAATCCTCTTGACGCAGCTGCCGCCGCGAAGGGCTTTTACACTTTCAAGGATGTGGTGGCTGCTTCCCAGCGCTGATGAGAGTCTTTGGCCGGTCGCGGCCACGGCTCTATATGTAGCTGCTTTCCAACTGTGACTTTTTTAATTGTACAGTGCAGAAGATATGGTTGAGTTAGCCCTTGACGACAATGTTGTGCCTCGAAGAAGTGTTATACGGGCTTGAGAGTACCAGGCACGGCGTTCAGAGGTGATTCTTGCTCTGGTTTAGTGCAGGAAGAAGGTGTGGTAGACGCTAGCGGTACATATCTGTCTGAAGAGATGTTCCCGAAACCAAGCAAACACTTTTTTTTGGGGTGGATGAGCGTGCCGTGTTTTGCAAAACATGAGCGGTGGTAATTTCTCGTGTTCTCAGGGTGGCGTCGAACAAGCCCACGCTCCATTCAAGCGTTATGCGGCACTTCGGCTACCCTGTCTTGGTGACCATCCAGGCATCTAGTGACCATCTCTCTGTATTTCTATTTAATATTTCCATACATTTCTGTATATTTCGATGTAAGAGTGCATCCCAGTGGACAGTTGTGTACTCGAGCTTCTTCTCGGAAAGGCCTCCTGGATCTGCTTCTTGGGCATCCGGGCCTTCACCTGTGGTGGAGCCACTTTGCTTATACATATTCGGACCATGATGACAGCTTGTTTGCACATATTGGCGTCCGAAAAGAAAAGGGCTTCCGAGCCTTCGAAACCTTCCGTGTGGTGCGGCTGAGGAGTGGCCTCACTTCTTCACCAGCACACGGTATCTGAACGTTGTGCACAAGCAGCGGGGGCCCATCGAGATCCCGGCGGACATCGCGCGGAAGGTCAGGTTCTTATGCAAAGCCTTCCTCCCATGACTTGGGGCACCCGAGAGGTGACTGAAGACGAGGATTCCTCCACTGAGTCGTCCATAAACTACAAGGACCCAACGTTGGACCTTGTCCCTGTCTATGGGCACGAGCTCTTCAGCTCTTCCTCTTGCCTTCCTTCGTAAGTTTCTAGTGTCTTCAGGAGTCGCAGCATGCCATGGCCATCGCGCAGCCGTTGATCGACGTACTAAGCCTCACAGCTTGCAAGCAGTTGGACTCGATCATACACGAGCATACGCCCATGTACCGAAATCACTGAAAGCTGCTTCTGTCGGCCCTTCGCAGAGCGAAGGCCTGATCGCTGACCTGCCCCAGTCCTCCTCTTCGCGTGCAGCTGTGTTCCAGGCGGTTCTGTCATGTTCTGTCTTGTCCATGCCATGTCCACCTGCCTTGTTCTATGGCGGGGAGGGGGGGGGGCATCATGAGGCATCTTTTCATCTCGCTTCGTTTGCAGGCCAGAGACTGGCTAAGAGAAGCTGCACGCCTGCGGCTTGGAATGCTGAAGTGGCTGAAGCTGCTGAGGCTTCCCAGATGAGTTGTCCTCTGCCTCAGGTGCTGCTGGTGTGCTGCGCACATCCCTGACCGTGAAGGGCTTCTGGGTCTACTTGCCCATGAGTGGCCTGGACAATGAGGACACAAATGGCTGTTTTGTGGAACATGGGTCGGGTAGAGCCGAACATCCGGAAACTGGCAGGGCTCTGTACCTCATTGGGTGGATGTTAATGGCATCGACTACGCGTATCTTGGCAGGTTTATGATAAGCTGTCAAGACGTGATATGCCGAGATGATGTAATAGAAGAGCGTGTCGCTACTGGACTCCAGGGACGACTGCAGAGACGAACCTCAGCTGCATCATTTTCTTACAGGTGCTGCGAGGGCCGGTTGTGCAACCTGCAAAAAGCACACCAACATCTGGTGCACGCTGGCGCTTGCTAGCATGGTACTGGTACCTTGTTGAATCTTTGCGTGTTTTCCTGCCCTATGACTCGCGTATGACGCCCTTTGTATCCTGCCAAGGCCACGGAAGCTTTCATGCTGCCGGAGCTGCTCCAGGCAGCGGACATGGCTGCCGAGTCGCTGCATGCGCAAGCCGTGCGTTGGACAGCCTGGATCTCAGAAGATTCGTGGGAACTCTGGGAACTTGGCCCTCAGTTCCCGCAAAATCTCGACTCACTTTGCCTGTATGTTTCCCATTAGCTGGAGTTGGTTTTGAACATGTTCGGACGACGTGTGGCGCGAGATGGGAGGGAACGCTTCTTGTTTTCAAGAAATCGCCCATGTAGTCCATGCAGCTGTGTAAGGGACAAGTCTACATCTGATTCTTCCGGATGCCGTACTGCTTATGACAGTCAGGGGCATCGGCCCTTTTGCAACGTTTGTACTGCATTTTTTGGGGACAGGGCGGGGGCCCGCCCGCAGAAGTGTTGCCAAGCAATCCTGTGTTCCGATGTCCCTCAGTGTGGGGCCTGCTGTGTCCCCGTCTGCCCCTGTGTTTCTCCCTATGCCCTATGACATATGACATTGTGTCCTTTCGTATCCTTGCCTGTCCTTTTGTGTCCATTTGTGTGTCCTTTGGCGTCCCTTCTGTGTGTCCTTTCTGTCAAGCCGAGGTCCATGACATGCTGAGGCTCGCATCCTACGGAGGCACAGCGCGGTGTCTTGCGGTTTAGGTTTTTGGTCAGAAGCTTCCCGAATCGTCCGTTGCAAGGTGTGTGTGTGTGTGTATTCAGAATCCGGCTGCTGCAGTACCTGTTCCTCCAGGGTCGTTTGTTGTCGTTTTCCTGCGCCATGGGTGGCCACAGCACTCGTTGTGGATGTCGTGGGGGGCAGTGCGAGAGGCAGTGCGAGAGGCTGTGTGAGAGGCTGTTGGGGCAAGGTATGCCGGCCTTACGCCGGGGTTTAATCCGAGCCACGTATGCGCCGGATCCGCCCGTTTTTGCGAAATGATCGCGCATTCCTGGGTTTTAGACAAACCATTGCGATGGTAGTTGGGCGTATGCTTTTGCTGCTCGCTTGGTTGTTGGCACACTGTTGTTGACCTGTCGTCATTGAACTTGTGCTTGCAGGCGAGCCGGTGACGGGCGTGAACAGCTTCCTGTTTCAGTTCGAGAACATCTCGGACCGCACTTTACGAAAGAGGGGTTCTTGCCAAACTGAGAGGGGGTTCGGCTAATGCACGGAGAGACTGCAGAAGGCCACTGACCACACTGCAGGTCCGCTCAGACTCAACAGATGTCAAAAGACTGGATTGTCGGGTGGCGCAGGACAGGATGCGAACTTTCGTGCCCTCAGCCGACCATCTCTTCAAGGTTGCCATGGCCCCTCAGCTGAGATTTCATCTGTCTGTTTCACACATGGATATCATCGTATGTCAGAAGCGGGTGCTGTACAGTGGCACGCGACTCGATGCTTGCTAACTTCAGCAGCTCTGTTGGCGAAGCTCTTTTTGATGGCCCATCCCTGCCTCAGGGCCTGGTGTCTCTTTTTTGGGTCATGGCTTCTCGGCTGCAGGAGACTTGACATGGGCTGTCTCATTGGCCAGTCACCTTTGTAGCGCGGTTTATGTCATCTGGTGGCTGACCTGTGCCGACCAGGAAAGTGGAGAGCTGTGTGGTGGTGGTCAAGACAACAATAAAGTTGCAGCAACAGTCCCGCTTCCGTGCTGAGGTTTGGGTGTGGTCTATCTTGGCCGCCACAGAGCTCTTCCAGAAAGTCTCGCTTAGCGGCACGATGCAGCAGTTTACTCTCGACACTCCGTGCTGACCTCAAGGTATCCCACACGCATCAATGCTTTGCGCTTTGGAATCGAAGTATTCCTCGGGTAATGGGTGCTTGTTTTGATAATGGGCGCTTGCCTGCAAACAAGCATCGCAACAAGGTGGCGGACAGTGACATCTTTTGGCTGCACCCTGGAAGGCGCTGCATAGCCATGATCACGCCACTGTGGCTGTGAAGGCTGTTCTAGTTAGGCGTCCGCAAACGCAAAGACTTACTCTGAACCCTAAACTAAACCCTAAACCTAAAATTCCAAAGCCCTTAAACCCTAAACTGCAACAGAATCCTGTTTGTCTGGACTTCCCCTTGTGCAACTTGAGAGCAGCGCCTGGAAGGAGAGCACTACGTGGTCACAGATTCCATCGTCGTTCAGATCCTGTCTGAGGCCCCAAAGGGCGGCGAGAAGACCCCTCCGTTCAAGCATTGAGGGCGGCCTTATGCATCCAAAAGCTTAGAGGCCCAGTTTGGTCCCTGAGCCTCGCGAAACCAGGAGGGCAACGTCTGGCTCGAGTTCGGCGCCTGCGACGGAGCCCCGGTCCTGGCCGTGGACTTCGGCCAGCAGGGTGAGGTGATCGCCACGTGCCAGCCACTCGGAGAAAGCCTAGGGAGGATCAAGGGGACTCAGGAGCTCCTACTGTAGGTCGGATTTGCAGCTTTTCTCTTTCTGGGTGAACTCTCGCTATGTTGCAACCTTTCTCTCTCACTCCGCGCTGAGCAAACGCTTTCGCTTTTTTAAAACTCTGAGTGGTTCAGGGTTTAGGGTTTGGGGTTTAGGGTCACCGGTCCAGGTTTTAGGGTTTGAGGTTTCGCTCTTCAGGGTTCGGAAGTCTGGCTCCGCCTCTCTGCCGCCATTCCTTGGATCCCTGGCCCCTAAGGGCCCTGAGCCCCGCCCCCGGAACCGTAACTTTTCAGGGGTTGCTGGTTGCATCCACTCTGGACCCTGACCCTAAGTTCAGCCAGGAGCCCTTGCAGGACGAAATCGGATTCCCAGTGGCTCAGTGGCTCAAATCAGATAACAGATAACAAGGAAGGCAAGTCAACAAACTTACGTTTGTCGGATTCTGGGTGCAGCGTGCTGAAAACGCTGCCTCAAACTCAGAAGCTCGTACAGTCTCCCAAGTCAGCCTGCGATACAGGGAAAACCGAAAACAAGCGCCGACATAGATGCTGACTTGTCGCTCGCTGTTTTATGATTTGAGCTTCCTTGCTTTACGATCCACCCCTTTGTTTCTTTACGGCCATGAGTCGCCCCTCACCCGATCCTTTCCAGTTTTAAGTGCGGCTCTTTGTTCAGGCATTTGACAGAAACTGTTGCAAGGTCACCTTGGATTCAGTTTGTTTACATCTTTTGAATGTGCTGGCTCTAAGGGTGACTTACTATTGCGCTGCAGGGAAGCAGATGTCTGACGGTTAACGGCTTCAGATAGCTGACAGGACTTAAGACAATTTATCGTTCGCATCTGACTTACGAGCACTGCCAAGCAGTCCCTCATCCTTCAACCCTTTGCGCTGCAACGAATGGCAGGATTCACAAAACCCAAGCTGCATGGTCTGGGGCACTTGGTACTCTATACGCATACTGAAGGCGCGGACCAGCGCAAGAAGGCTCACGTAGAGGGGAAGATGAGCAATTTGGAACGCAGACGCAAGCACGGGATGGCGTCAACTGCATCAACGGCGTCAATGCCAAGGGTGCCAAGGGCGTCAAATCGACGGCGCAAAGTTTCGGCATGAGTCCGTAATCTCGGGGCGGGCTTGATGGTTCCCCCCCAGCTGTGCCGAGGAAAGGCATCCAAACCACCTGGCTGGCAGGGGCACAGGCCCGGAGCTTGGCCTTCTCCAGTAAATAGCCCTTCTGATAGTCGTGGCTACTGGGGGGAATCCTTTTCCCCCAAGTGTAGTGCATCGGTCATCCAGATTCATCGAGGTGCAGGAGCAGTTCTGGGTCTCCAACGTCTCAGGCTTGCAGGACTTCTCAGTGGACCGGTCGCCCTTGGAGGCTTCGCGGGGATGGGATATGGGGGATGGTTTTTTCGGTCGGGTTTTTTAGGGGCCCCCTGTTGTGGGTTGGTTCTATGACGTAGGCGCCTCTTCTCTAGAGAGGTGTTGCAGGTGGGGCTTCTTCACCACGTGGCCCGTTCCATTGGGTTGCAGTCAGTCAGTCAGTTTGTGTGTGTGTGTTGGTATTCATTGCAATGCGGCTTGCACACCACGGGAGAAGAACATGCGCCGCATACCAAGAGCATTGGCAAACAGGACCCGGCACATTTGGATGCCATAGCCATCCGCAGCAGCCCCAGCTCTTGCGAGGAGCTCATAGACTTGGCCCGTGGCATCGTACCCTAAACCCTGAACCCCAAACCCTAAACCCTAAACCCTAAACCCTAAACCCTAAACCCTAAACCCTAAACCCTAAACCCTAAACCCTAAACCCTAAACCCTAAACCCTAAACGATACTGTTTCATGTTCTGAGCGTTTTCTCAGGCGGTGAGAAGATCATCGGCTTGCGGCACCACCCAGACTCCAGCTGGCGGGAGGTTGGCATCCTGAATGTGCCCCCCGTCAAGCTCCCCGGCTTCTGAATGACATTTCTTTGACCACCACCTTGTTCGTTGCGAGTTTGTGCGATTGCTGTCTGAGTTTGATGTGTGGAGTTATTGCAGTTGGAGAGATCTCAGGGGCCATTTTAGCGCCGTGGCCGTGCGGAGGGGACGTGCGCCTTTGCTCAAGAAGTCATGGCGGCTGCAGGGAACGGCTTGTCCGTATTTGTCCGTAAAGCCCTTAAGTCTCGACAAGTTGGCCGCACGCCGGCAACGTGTCATCCTGAGCCCGAAGAGAATGTGTTTAACCGCTGCCTTCTCAGGCCCTGCTGCTGACGAGTGTGGATGAGATGTACGAGTTGGACGTCCCATCAGGCAGTGTGCATCAGTGTACTGTGTTCCCTGCACCTCGCACCTCGCCGCGCCTCAGCCGGAAGCCTAGGCGTCTGGGCTGGGCCCATGCTTCTCCCCAACAAAAACAACGCCGACTCCTACGCAGCATGGCTCAATTTGGCTCCTGAGAGTCTGCCCCACTTGAGCGACTGACAATCAGCTTCCAACCCTTGGGTACGAATGGCTGGTGCATTCAGGTGCCTGGACTGTGGACTTTCAAGCTAGCATGACAAATGACCAAGGACTGGGTCTCCATGTGCAGGTTGACGCATGGTAGGCGCGGAAACCTGTGAAGGTTCGGATTGACTTTTTGCCAGCATCGGCGTTTTTCTGTGCAGGTGGCGCTTCTTGGGTCACCCGAACGGCCTACCGATGCAGATGTGGAGATTCGAGCGGCCGCCTGTTAATGCCTTGCCGCCACGGGAGGATCCGTAGCTTGAGTCATGCTCAAGTGCCAGGTGCAGACTCAGAAAAAAAGGACATCAGGTCTCCTGTTAGCCCCACATGTAACATACGAATTTCTAGGAAGAAGCCCTTTTGGAAACTCACCTTTTTGATCTGTATGCCCTCCCGTGTGGCATCTCTTGTTTTCCGCTGGCTCACCTCGTAAGACTGCCTTCAGCTGCCAAGATTGATGTTACTGTCCAGAACTCTTGCAACAGTTTTTGAGTTTCTGCTAAAACATCTTGTTTTGCAGTACTTAAGACAAGCCTCCAGAGAGGACAGCTGATCTTTTCGAGGGTCAGCGGGTGTTGCCAGCCAGCTAATACGTAGAAGTGACGTCCTCAGGCTGTCCGGCTTGGTGGATACCAAAACGGAGTTCCCCTTTCGGGCACTGTGGACCACTGCGGTAGAGTAGCAAGTTTTAATGTCCACATTCGGGTGTACGCCGCACCGCACAGTCGAAGAATCTTCGTTGGCAGTGTGCCGCTGCATCGCTGAGTGTTAAAAGTCTTCAGGGCGTGGGGCTTTGCCAGCACGGCAGGGTTTCAGTTCGCAACATCGTGCGTCGCCTACTTGCATGTTGCAGCCAGTGCGGTGGCATTCCGCGCGGTACCTGCTATGATTCTGGCAGTAGGGTTCGCGGATGCTTTTCTCAACAACCACAGGTCAAACTTCGAGCTTTTTTTCAGATCTTCTCTCTTGTTGCCCTGCTTGTGTTCGCTTTACCATTGTGAGACAACTCCCCGTGCGGCCCCCCCAAGACATGCACACGAGGGGGGGGATCTGTTTCACACGCACTCACACACAGACAGAGACAGAGACAGAGACAGAGACAGAGACAGAGACAGAGACGGAGACGGAGACGGAGACGGAGACGGAGACGGAGACGGAGAGACAGAGAGACAGAGAGACAGAGAGACAGAGAGACAGAGAGACAGAGAGACAGAGAGACAGAGAGACAGAGAGACAGAGAGACAGAGAGACAGAGAGACAGAGAGACAGAGAGACAGAGAGACAGAGACACAGAGACAGAGACACAGAGACAGAGACAGAGACACAGAGACAGAGACACAGAGACAGAGACAGAGACAGAGACACGCGCATGCACGCGCACGTGCACGCGCACACGCACGCGCACGCGCACGCGCACGCGCACGCGCACGCGCACACGCACCAGAGAGTGGCTCTGGGACGTCCGAGAGGTCAGAGATGTCCGTTTGGCTTCTTCTCCTTCACGTCGAACATCGACAGCCACTGGACACCCTGGGGGCGTTCTTCTGACTTCAAAGCTGGCTAACGTAGTCAGGTCTCGACATTCTGGTGCCCTTCGTAGGTGTTTGCAGCAGGGATACCAAAAAAGGACCATAGCTCGGGGCACGGGGCGCTGACGGCTGACGACACGAAGCTTCGGATTGCTGTGAGGACGGCTTCCGGCATGTCGGCGGAGCGAGTGCTGGAGGCAAAGGGGCGAGCCCGCAGAAACATCAGAAGATTGCCGGTTCAGCAAAGGCTTAGATCCATCTGCGGATAGAAGATGGGCACTCCTATCCCTTAAACCCCCTAAACATCCCTACCCAGTAGACATCCCCTAAAGCCCTAAACTCCCCTAACGGGAGAATCTGTAAACCTCGATTCGTGTCTCCCCCTAAACCCTGAGAGGTGCACGGCGCGGTGAAGTGGCTCCAGTGCTCGAAGCCCTGCTGCCCCGACGTCTGGAAGGCACCCAAGAAAAAGGGATATCGAGAGGCTTAGAGTTTTTGGGGGGGGGTGTAGGGTTGACGGTTTAGGCTTGCTGATGCCTTCTGAAACGGGGTGGGGGTGGGGGGGGGCCCGGGGCTGCTGATATGGTGCGCGCGTCTCTCGGGCTCGGGCATGGGCCGCGGATGCGCACGATGCGCGCCCCGGGTCCGGGACTCGAGCCGCTGATGCACGCCCTCTTTGACACGGCGAAGGGCTTCCGCGGGTTGCTCCAAAAAATTTGCTCACAATGGACATGGCCCCCGGACTTCGAAGTGGCCGAAGCCGCCAAGGACCCATAGGACCCCTGATGCCAAGATGGCACTGTTGAGGAGAGGGGGTTCCCAAGGAGGTTTTAGGGGGTTCCCAGGAGGTGCCAGGAGGGAAGGTCCGGCAAAAGCCTCCAAGCGCCTCGCCTCCAAGAAGGCCTCGCATATGATGAAAAACGCACCCCTTGCTTCTGAGCTTTTGTTTGGCCATTCAAGAGGTGTTCCCGCTTTGTGTGCGCGCTTGTGTGCAAGCAGCTTCGGCTTCCCCTGTGCGTTTTGCCTGACAGGCACCAGCAGACCATTCCCTGGCGGAAGATCCGCAGACTCACCGAGTGCAGGGAGCGCGGGCCTTGAGCAACCTTGAGATTCTACGACTCTTCCATTTTTTCGCTGCGGTTCTTCACCAATGAACCTCTGAGATGTCTGCCCGGAGTCTTCGAAGGTGCTGCCGACCTGCCCGAAGTGCAAGGCCGTTGTGGGGGGATTTCCAGTAGCGGGTTTTCTTTGCGCAACAACGACATGCCACATGTAAACGTTGTTCTGCAGACCTGTTCACAGCTTGCCACGCTTGAGGCAGTCGCCAGACCCAATGTGCAGATGTTTGGCGGCGATTCTGCAGCTTGTGCCATCTTTATTTTGGACATGGCTGATCTGTTCCGTGATGTTTCCGTGTTCACTTTGGTCGTTGCAAGCTGAGAGATTAAGTTGTCGTGGCACCTGGCAGGATGACGTACTTTCAAGAAACTCACCAAGACTTCGTGCGACTGTTTCGTTTGTTGCGGTGCCGAACTTTGCCAGGGATTCTCGCGGGCACGCCGTGGTGCGCAGAACACCAGGTGCCACGACTAAAGCCTGGAGTTCGAGTTGAAGTTGGTCCACCACAAGCGATTCTGCCTTCTGGCTCTTGGCACTTCCTTCGGATTCAATGGAGGTACGATGCTTGGGTCAATGGCCTGGCATCACGGCCCGATGTTAATAGCAGCCTGGCAGCACAGCCTGCAGCACTTTGGATGCGTGATTCGGCCCCTGAAGTGTTCTGGACCACTGGACCAGCCTCTGCTGTTTGCAGTTGTGCAGGTCTCAGTGTAGTCTGCTTGGAAGCCCGGCACTCGGTTTCTGAGCCTCACTGGCCGGCAACCGCAGAATGGCATAATGCTAACGCCAGCGCACCGCTCCTGGCACGGAGGTGAAGAGGGGGTTCAGCCGGGTAGGTAGGTATACATGTACGCTTGCGTGCGCATGATTCATACACGTATGTTGGTACAATTTGTGCGCACTCCTTGAGTGACGGCTCAGATGTGGAGCGATGCTCAGGTCGGTTGCGGACTCACTGTTCCGACCGTCAGACGGGAGCTCGAGAAGGTTGTACAAAGGCTCTGCTCTCACGAGTGGGATGTTCGTGTGTTTCAGTGCATCAGAATATCTTTTCTTGTGCCGCCGCGATTTTATCGCAGATTCCCGGGTGGCCGCCTGATTCGTGCCGGGTGCTGAGCTTGTAGGGGCGTCAGAATGGGGGATTCGGCGTTTCCGGTCTCCAGGTCAACCCAGAGAACCCCGGACTTGCCAAAGAGCTGGTCGAGAAGGGAGCTCTGAACTTAGTAGTAGTACATGTTAGTACCATGTCTCTCGACGTCGGTGCAGCAAGAAGGTATACTGGTACTAAAGAGAAACGAGGTGAGTGTGCCGCTGCCGGCATCTGCTGCCATTGAGAAGCTGAGTCAGCAAGCCAGGAGCTTAGAGGGCACTCAGTGTTTTGCCGGCGGTTTGCCAGCGTCCCTGAGCGCGAGGTGGCGCAGACTGAAGAGACCATGCAGGCGCTGGGCTAGTAGAGATGTCATTGCGGTGCTGGCTTCTGCGGTTTCTGCAGCTTCCTGCCTCAGCTGGTTTGCAGAATGCAGCTCCCGGAGGCCACCTACGTTCTGTGGGGCGTGGAGGGCGGCTGCGAAATCCGCGCGCCGTTCGGGACACACAAAATACATGTGCCAAAGTTGTCGTCGAGGTCATCGGCAGTTAATCAGCAGGCAGGCTACAGCAGGCATTGGATACCTTTTGCTTACTTACGAAGGACATGCCTGGGACGACTGCTACGCTTGGTGGAGACCCAGGGCCGGATGACGGTGGATTTCAAGCCGGACTGAGGGAGGGAGCGAAGCTTTTTGGGAAGCATTGTCGGTGTGGGACGAGTGACAAGTGTGTGGAGAAAGGGTCGGCTCGCAATGCCGCCGTGGAGGACGTCGTTGGGATTGTGAAGCAGGCGATGGGACCCAGGACGGAGCCCATCACCTTGGAGAAGCCACGAGCCTAAGCAAACATGATGTGAGGGAAGAGAGGCGTGTGCATTGGGGCTTTGATGCCTTCGGCCGAAATCAAGGTCCGTCCCGATGGACATGTACCAGGAGTGCAGCGGAGTGCAGCCCCTAAGCCTTCGACATCCCTAGACATTCCTCGACTCCCTAGGCTCCTTAAACTCCTTCGACTCCCTCAGCACTACACTCCCTGGGTCCTAAGCATTCCTTGCAGGAGGTGAAGCTTGGAGAGGGCTCCAAGTTGGAGGCGCAGAGGGTCGGGGGGAGAGCTGGCCCAACGTGTCGCGCTGGGCAACTTCAAGCAACACGAAGCACAAGCAGCAACAAAAAAAGCAGCAAGCAGCAAGCAGCAAGGAGCACAGAGCGGCAAGCAGGGGAGACGGCCAAAGGCAGCGGCCGAAGCCAAAGCGGCGCAACTTGAGCAATCTGAAGCACATAAGGCCGACTCGGCCGAGACAGGGAAGAAATCCTCCTGACAGAGAGCCGCAAAAAGCAGCCCCGTCAGGAACAGTCCCCCCACACGAAAACAGCTTGTTGCTTTTTTTTGATGTCCGGCACTTCCGACTTTTGATGGTCGTTTTCAGCGAAGCCCGGGAGGTAACGGCGATCCTGCGGGTTATGGCCAAGTTCTCGTGCGGGCCCTTGGCACTGTGGCACAGACGAGTTGCAGTCGTTGCACAGGGCCTATTAAACTGACCCCTAAGCCCTAAGCCCTAAACCCTCAACCCTGACAAGCACTAGGGGTGGCAGCTCCAGTGTGGGCGGCTTCAGCCTCAACGCTCCACTAGCCAAGCGGGTGGATCAGGCGCAAAGATTTGGGAGCAACAGCGGGGCTGCTTGCAAATTGTCCGGCAATTTCGGGTTCAAGCATATAGCAGGGCCGTTTTCAGGGGCGGCCGGGGAAAGGAATGCTTTAAGGCTTCAGGGAGTTCGCGCAGTCGCTTCCAGATCTGTGCTTACTCGCCTTGCTCGTTGCTTTGCTTGCCGTCGGCTACTTTGGATTCTTGCATTGGACATATGTTTCCTGAGGGTTGTGTGTAGTACTTGCACGATGCGGAGGCTTTGTCCTCCACCTGCCCGCACATGTTTGTGCATCTCTCTTGAAAAGCTTCCAGAGATTCAGCTTTCATGACAAGGCAGGCAGCATGTTGAAAGAGGAAAGCAGCGCATGTAGAGTCGTAGAGCACATTCAGATCTGAATCAATTTGCATACGCAGCCCTCAGACAGAGAAGCCTTAGCCGCCTTAGCCTTAGGGTCTGTGCCGATGGCAAGCATGTATGATGTCATCGTGATTGGTGGTGGCAGCGGCGGGAGTGCATTCTCCAAGCGTGCTGCAAGTGGCAGCCTCAGCAATCCCAAGCCCTAAGCCCTATGCCCTATGCCCTAAGCCCTAAGCCCGAAGCCCTAAACCCTTTACCCTAAACCCCTTTCGGCACTCCCGAGCCTGAGGCTATGGAGCGAAGGTGGCTTTGATCGAGCGGGGGCCATCCTGGAATGAGCAAGGCACGAAGCAGCATGACAAAAGCGCAACAGCACGCAAACATTTTGGACATGTGCCTGCACACGTACACGTACAGGTACATCAAAATACATAATATACATACGTATTGTTTTAGCAGTTTCGGAGTCACTAGTAAAGAGCACCCCTGCATAACATGTACCTGTTCATGTCTATGATTCGTAGAGGTATACATGTACGGATATGCGTATGTATATGTATGTGCATGTGCACATGTAAATAAATACATAGACCAAAGAATGTATAATGAATATGTATATATATATATATGTACATATATATGTCTATATATATATATATATATATATATATATATTATCATTTGATAATCTATATATATATATATATACATATGCATAGAAGGGATGCATTCGTTGTCCCGGTTAATGAGCAGGATCAGGTGAATCGGCATTTCGTGGTTTCTTCGCTCAGCCATGCATCAGCTTCAGGTCAGCGAACCGGTGCCGGGCCAGGAGGTACCTGCGTCAACGTGGGATGTGTGCCGTCGCTTGGCCTTAAGGCTTTGGGGTTACCGGCTGAGTTGGCGGTTTCTGGTATGAGGCTTAAGGGCCGAGTAGCTTCCTTCAGTGTACGTGTTCCGATGTGTCGAGTGGCCAGGAAGAAGCTGATGTTCATGGCTGCCGCACATCGCGAGATGATGGTGGGAGAGATTTCCACTGCCAAGGCAGCGCTTACGCCAGTATGTGGCACCTCGCCCACAGTTCCCGGGAGTTGTACACATGCCCCCCGATCTTGTCAGGGCTATGGCTTCACCGTGCCGGATGCAGCCGGAAAGCTTCAGTGGGAGGCGCTGCAACAACGTCGCGATGCCTATGTGAAGAAGTGGCTTGGGGCGATCTGGTCTCGGGTTGGACGGACCCTCTGTCGAGGCTCTCCGACATAGTTTTGCATTTGGGGTTTGGGGTTTGGTTTCTGGTTCCGTTGACGTTGAAAAGCTTGCTTGGAGTAGTTTCTAATGTAGTCTTACTGCTTAGCAGCGGACCAGCTAGCAACCAAAAAGGAGCAGCGAGTACTGTGGAGGAAAAAATCTGCACGAGAGCAAACCTACGGCTGCGCGGTTATTCGCGCGACCAGCCGAACGTCTTGCAGCTGCTGTGCCTTCCAATCCAAGCCACCACCTGGCTTAAGAGCCTTGAGTGGTGTCGCCAAACATCTTGAAAAGACCTCCAGCTTCAAGAGCAGTGCTCTTGCAGACTGAATTCAACAAGATAAGGCATCGTCTGGGGAGCATGGCCAGGGTGGAGGGGGTGGAGAGGGAAAGTTGAGCAAGGCATTTTTAGATTGGCTGCTAGATGCTCCTAGATGCCTGGTCCGAGGCCTGGCCCAACTCGGCCCACTTCTTCGAGCTGTTGTAAGCCATTGGTTAGGGAGCTGATCCGGCAGCTTTCAGCACGCCCTGTCTCAGGTTGAACAACAACTACACAAGTGGCTGGAAGAAGGAAGGCCGGGAGCTGGATGAATATCTGCAGCTCACTGACAATGGTCAATCGATGTCAATCGTGCAAGTGCATCCCGTTCCAGGCGTGGAGGTCATCGAAGGCCTCCCTTGCATCTGTAGTGTCGGAGCCTTGGGTGGAGACGCATGCAGCATCCAACACGCCACCCTCAACAGGGACGGCCAAGTTCATGGATTCGAGTACCGTGGAGGTGTCGCTCGGCAGATCTCAGCAGTGCAAGACGTCCACGATTTGGGGTGTCGTATGAGTTTCTTGTTGAGCACTAGCGAAGGCAGCGCAATGATGGCAGCAAAACCACGCTGCGCGGAAGGAAGATCCTCATAGCATGCGGAGGTATCCCAGCTGCTCCACCAATTCCCGGTTGCGAGCATGCGAAGCCTGGCTTGTCGTTGTTTAGCCATTTTTAAGAAAGATAAATCGGAATGTGTGTTTCCCAAGCAGCTCAAGCAGCTGCAGTTACTTTGGGATGCAAGGATTAACAGCGACGGCTTCTTCGAACTCAAGAAGCAGCCCAAGAAGGTTCACATCTTAAGTTGAGTATCCTCATCCTTGAGGGTTTTAGGGATCTTTAGGGCATGCATCATGCAAATTTAACGCGTGGATAGCTTTCTGTGAACCCCTGAAAGGTTGCAGTTGTTGGGGCCGGCTACATTGCAGTTGAGATGGCTGGAATACTTCACGCTCTGGGGTCAGAAACGCACCTGTACTTCCGTTCCTTGGCAGGCGGAAGTATTCTAACGCACGGCTTCCAGATCCCAATTGCACTTATCTTCAACAGTCCAATGCCTGTGCCAGGCTGTGCTTAAGCTTTTCTCGACGTCGTGATTTGCCCTACCCAGAAGGAGATAGCATCACCCCATCCACGCACTCCTTCCACACCGTTGGCCCGGTGTGGGGCGCAGCTTGCAATGGGTATTCCCCATGCTCCTTGGGGCCAACACGCCATGGGTGAGTTTGGCGAATGACAACAGGGCGATGGGCTAACGCGCCTGTTGGGGGGCAAGCCGGCCAGGAAGGTGCTCTGGGCACCATGCATGGTAAGTCTCGCATCCTGGCTACGACAGGAGGATGCATGCTGTTGACAGGGGAGGCCGTAAGCATTCTGTTTGGGACCTTGTTTGCAGGTGCAGAATCGACATTAGTTCAAGTTGAGCTTGACCGGATGTGGTTGGCATGCCAGAAGCGTTCCGAGTCGTTTCGCGATAGCTCGACAACTGGTTGGTTGCCTATTCGTTTTGGTCTCCGCCCTACCCAGAAGGAGATAGCATCACCCCATCCACGCACTCCTTCCACACCATTGGCCCGGTGTGGGGCGCAGCTTGCAATGGGTATTCCCCATGCTCCTTGGGGCCAACACGCCATGGGTGAGTTTGGCGAATGACAACAGGGCGATGGGCTAACGCGCCTGTTGGGGGGCAAGCCGGCCAGGAAGGTGCTCTGGGCACCATGCATGGTAAGTCTCGCATCCTGGCTACGACAGGAGGATGCATGCTGTTGACAGGGGAGGCCGTAAGCATTCTGTTTGGGACCTTGTTTGCAGGTGCAGAATCGACATTAGTTCAAGTTGAGCTTGACAGGATGTGGTTGGCATGCCAGAAGCGTTCCGAGTCGTTTCGCGATAGCTCGACAGCTGGTTGCCTATTCGTTTTGGTCTCCGCCCTACCCAGAAGGAGATAGCATCACCCCATCCACGCACTCCTTCCACACCATTGGCCCGGTGTGGGGCGCAGCTTGCAGTGGGTATTCCCCATGCTCCTTGGGGCCAACACGCCATGGGTGAGTTTGGCGAATGACAACAGGGCGATGGGCTAACGCGCCTGTTGGGGGGCAAGCCGGCCAGGAAGGTGCTCTGGGCACCATGCATGGTAAGTCTCGCATCCTGGCTACGACAGGAGGATGCATGCTGTTGACAGGGGAGGCCGTAAGCATTCTGTTTGGGACCTTGTTTGCAGGTGCAGAATCGACATTAGTTCAAGTTGAGCTTGACAGGATGTGGTTGGCATGCCAGAAGCGTTCCGAGTCGTTTCGCGATAGCTCGACAACTGGTTGGTTGCCTATTCGTTTTGGTCTCCGCCCTACCCAGAAGGAGATAGCATCACCCCATCCACGCACTCCTTCCACACCATTGGCCCGGTGTGGGGCGCAGCTTGCAATGGGTATTCCCCATGCTCCTTGGGGCCAACACGCCATGGGTGAGTTTGGCGAATGACAGCAGGGCGATGGGCTAACGCGCCTGTTGGGGGGCAAGCCGGCCAGGAAGGTGCTCTGGGCACCATGCATGGTAAGTCTCGCATCCTGGCTACGACAGGAGGATGCATGCTGTTGACAGGGGAGGCCGTAAGCATTCTGTTTGGGACCTTGTTTGCAGGTGCAGAATCGACATTAGTTCAAGTTGAGCTTGACAGGATGTGGTTGGCATGCCAGAAGCGTTCCGAGTCGTTTCGCGATAGCTCGACAACTGGTTGGTTGCCTATTCGTTTTGGTCTCCGCCCTACCCAGAAGGAGATAGCATCACCCCATCCACGCACTCCTTCCACACCATTGGCCCGGTGTGGGGCGCAGCTTGCAATGGGTATTCCCCATGCTCCTTGGGGCCAACACGCCATGGGTGAGTTTGGCGAATGACAACAGGGCGATGGGCTAACGCGCCTGTTGGGGAGCAAGCCGGCCAGGAAGGTGCTCTGGGCACCATGCATGGTAAGTCTCGCATCCTGGCTACGAAAGGAGGATGCATGCTGTCGACAGGGGAGGCCGTAAGCATTCTGTTTGGGACCTTGTTTGCAGGTGCAGCGTCGACATGTTGTTGCTTACCTCAAGTTGAGTTTGGCAGGATGTGGGAGAGAGAGAGAGGGCAAGGGGAGGCTTCGGAAGGGTTGTCGCGGCTTTGTGTTTGGGAAGGGGAGGTCGTGTTTTCGGTACCTTACAAGGTGAAACCCACTTGTAACTTGTAGATACTTCAGTGTTTGAACGCAGTTGCCTCTTACTCCCCCTCGCGGGTCCCGGGTGTGGTTTGTATTTGGGGGTTTCGAGTGTTGGGGGAGGAAGAGGCGAAACACTTTGGAAAAAATCGGTACAAGCCAGGCAACAGAACCTCATGTAAGTGGTCGGTGTTACTGTTACGTACGTGTCTTGTCTTGCAGTTTGCTTCTCGACATGAGGTCCCAACAACCTGACAGGGAGGCAATTCAAGGGCGGGAAAACCACTTCCTCGAGATTAATCCGAGTACCATGCATGTTTTCTCCCTGGTCAGTCCCTTTCCAGTCCCGCAAAGTGGGGACAGTTTGCATTTGAAGGCGCCAAGGCGGGGGGGCTTAGTTTGCTTTCGGGAGCCCACTAAGGACCATTAAGGACTCTAAGGTATCGCCTTAGCGCTGTGGTAGAACCGACCAGACGCGGGATCGGGGCGCGCATCAGCGCGGGGGTTTTCCCCCATGCCCCAAAGAAAGAAAGAAAGAGGGCGATGATCTCAGTTTCACGCCGACCTGACCAAACGGATCCGCGTGTTCTGGGCGCGCCCAGTGCGCGGGGGGTCGGGCAACTTCCCTACTCCTCTAGCCCCGTAGAAGAAGAAGAAGAAGCGATCATCCTTATGATAGGTGCAAACAAAAACATGTACACAATTTTTGCATCAATATCGTATATGCATACACTTCTATACTTATATATATATATATATTTATATAATATTATATTATATGAATTAATATATGAGCGGCTGACAAAACCCTGTGTTGTTTGAACGTTGCGCTTGTACCGATCTGATCGATCTTCGAGGATGCCATCAGCGTTCCGAGTGGTTCGAAAGCTTCTTGCTTCAATTCGTTTTGGTCTCCGCCCTACCCGGAAGGAGATAGCATCACCCCATCCACGCACTCCTTCCACACCATTGGCCCGGTGTGGGGCGCAGCTTGCAATGGGTATTCCCCATGCTCCTTGGGGCCAACGCGCCATGGGTGAGTTTGGCGAATGACAACCGGGCGATGGGCTAACGCGCCTGTTGGGGAGCAAGCCGGCCAGGAAGGTGCTCTGGGCACCATGCACGGTAAGTCTCGCATCCTGGCTACGACAGGAGGATGCATGCTGTGACAGGGGAGGCCGTAAGCATTCTGTTTGGGACCTTGTTTGCAGGTGCAGAATCGACATTAGTTCAAGTTGAGCTTGACAGGATGTGGTTGGCATGCCAGAAGCCTTCCGAGTCGTTTCGCGATAGCTCGACAGCTGGTTGCTTATTCGTTTTGGTCTCCGCCCTACCCAGAAGGAGATAGCATCACCCCATCCACGCACTCCTTCCACACCATTGGCCCGGTGTGGGGCGCAGCTTGCAATGGGTATTCCCCATGCTCCTTGGGGCCAACACGCCATGGGTGAGTTTGGCGAATGACAACAGGGCGATGGGCTAACGCGCCTGTTGGGGGGCAAGCCGGCCAGGAAGGTGCTTTGGGCACCATGCATGGTAAGTCTCGCATCCTGGCTACGACAGGAGGATGCATGCTGTGACAGGGGAGGCCGTATGCATTCTGTTTGGGACCTTGTTTGCAGGTGCAGAATCGACATTAGTTCAAGTTGAGCTTGACAGGATGTGGTTGGCATGCCAGAAGCGTTCCGAGTCGTTTCGCGATAGCTCGACAGCTGGTTGCTTATTCGTTTTGGTCTCCGCCCTACCCAGAAGGAGATAGCATCACCCCATCCACGCACTCCTTCCACACCATTGGCCCGGTGTGGGGCGCAGCTTGCAATGGGTATTCCCCATGCTCCTTGGGGCCAACACGCCATGGGTGAGTTTGGCGAATGACAACAGGGCGATGGGCTAACGCGCCTGTTGGGGGGCAAGCCGGCCAGGAAGGTGCTTTGGGCACCATGCATGGTAAGTCTCGCATCCTGGCTACGACAGGAGGATGCAGGCTGTTGACAGGGGAGGCCGTATGCATTCTGTTTGGGACCTTGTGTGCAGAATCGACATTAGTTCAAGTTGAGCTTGACAGGATGTGGTTGGCATGCCAGAAGCATTCCGAGTCATTCCGCAATAGCTCGACAGCGGGTTGCTTATTCGTTTTGGTCTCCGCCCTACCCAGAAGGAGGTAGCATCACCCCATCCACTGGGTATTCCCCATGCTCCTTGGGGCCAACACGCCATGGGTGAGTTTGGCGAATGACAGCAGGGCGATGGGCTAACGCGCCTGTTGGGGAGCAAGCCGGGCAGGAAGGTGCTTTGGGCACCATGCATGGATGCTGCGCATGGACTTGTCACGACGAGTGCGACCGATGCTTCGGTCGGCTCTGGCTTTTCTCTGTTGACTGGAAGTGCGCCTGTGCTTGCACTGCATGTGCAGCTATCATGCCGAGGTGGCGACACCGTGCTACGGCGCGGATTCGACCCCTTTATCGTGAAGCATTTGATGGAGGCCGTCATGTGCTGTGCATGTGCTAGAGACGTGTTGGGTTTATGTGCGTCTGTGGAGGCCATGCAACATCACGGCCCGGTTTTGCACGGCCATGTGGCTTAAACTGGACTTGCTCCTGTCCGTCTTAGAAGGCCAATACATCCCCAAACTGTTGGGAAAAGTTGCATGTTGTTGGCCCAGGCAACAGCCAGCCTGTCGCCATCACAAAGCAAAGCAATGGGCTGCTCACCTACACCACAAACGAGGGCCCAAATGGAGTGGAGAAGGTCTATACAGACTTCGACCCGTCCTCAAAATTCTAGGACCGAGGGCGGATAGAAGACTGATGAAAGCAGCCGCACCAGGAACCACCTGTGACATCCTGTGACTCAGGACTGCATCCTCCTGGCAATTGGGCGAAAGCCCGTGACGGACGCTTTGAAGCTGTGTGGTTGGGGGGTGTTGGGCAGCTGGGGCAAGGTAATTTCAGAGCAACATGCAACAGTCTTCAAATGCCAAGCATAAAACACTGCCTGATCTCAGGACCAGCTGGATTTGAACAAGTGCGGAGTGCTCACCAACAAATCAGGCCTTGTCTTTGCACCATATTGTGCTTTCAAGAGATGACAAGAGATGGCCATGGATCCCGAGAAGTTGAGGTCACATCGTCGTGGATTCTTTCGAGAATACGAATGTAGCAGGACAAGCCATGGCCATTGGGTTAAAGAGGTTCGTACATGCGCGCTAGCCGACAGTGCCGCGATTCTGCAGGAGTTTACGCCATCGGAGATGTGGCTTGGAATGAGCATAGATAAAAGGGTGCTGCGGAGTCCCAAAGCTTTCGACAGCTCCCCCGCCTAGCTCTTGACGATGTTGATACGCTTTTTAGCGAGATTCCCTCGCAAACAATGGTTCTAGCAAGACGGAACAAGGCCACAAGCACTGGCTACGAGCTGACGCCAGTGGCCATTGCTGCAGGCCGGCGCTTGGCAGATCGCCTCTTCCTGGGTGAAGGCCGGAGATGAGGGGTGCTGGCAGGGGGCTTTGTGGGACTTTGTGGGTGCGGTTAAAGTTTGAGGTCGGGCCCGGATCGCCTACGAGCAGATCGCGACAGCCACTTGGCGGAAAAGGAGGCAGAGCACAAAGTCGCAAGAAGTTTTTATCTGAAGTTGAGAAGCAGCTGGGATCCGGTCCACCGGAGGTGGTCTTCAGCCATCCTCCCATTGGCTGCATCGGTCTCACGGAGCCGCAGGCGAAAGAAGAGTTTGGCGAGGCCACTTTTGCTTGCATCTGCATACGAAGTACCTTACGTGGAGCCTTCTGCTGAGACCGAGCTCCTGAAGCCCCCAACTTGCGCAAAGGGCAATGTGGTGACCAAGCAAGCCAGCTTCGCGAGCATGCTGTCACTGGGCTTGGAGAGCAGGATTTCTTGTCCTCCTGCATGTGTTTCACTTGCATGCGTTGAATGTGCCTAGGTACGCATTCAATGACGACGACAAGAAGGTCCAGTGGCTAAAACTGCCGTGTGGAAGTGCACAGAAGGCATGCAGCCCCGCATGCTCTTCTAGCAGGTCAAGACCGGCCTCAAGCTCGTCTTAAAGCTGCCGGAAGAAGCATGGTAAGCATGGAAAGCATGGTGACATATGGTGACAGAGATGTAGTAGCTTGCAATTGCGGAGCTCGGCTCGGTTCCAGAGTCTCTTGTTGTACGTTTGTGGCTTCATCCTCCTCATTTCAAAAAAATAGCCCAGGAACGCGTGGTTGGTCTGCACTGCATCGGCCCTTGTTCCGACGCTCGGCGGCCTCTGCCACCAAGTTGACTTTGCTGCTTGTCGGGGTAGGCTGAAGGCCACTCGAGAGCTCGAAGACCTCGCGAACAATTCTAGGAGTTCGAGTTCTGCAATGGGTTTAGGGTTTAGGGTCTGGGGTTTAGGGTTTAGGGTTTCGGGTTTAGGGTTTAGGATTGGGGTTTAGGGTTTAGGGTGAAACTCGCAAGGACGAGATGATGCAGGGCTTTGCTGTGGCCGTCCGGATGGGCGCGACTCGCGCAGACTTCGAGGCTCCTTGGTGCCACACCTATCGGCACGTGGAGCTACCTACATATACATTATATATATATATATATACGTATGTATATATATATATATATATGTACATATTATATATCTGACACTCATTTAGATTTTATGTCTTCATAGAATGGTCTGGGCGGTCTTTCCTTGGCATAGTGTGCTTCGCCACGCTAAGCCTGGACCTTGAAGTCCCCGAGTTCTTTCGGATGTATGCGGCTTCGTCTGAAGTTTGATTCTTGGAGAGGCCTCGGTCGCCATTCACCCGACCATCGCCGAGGAGTTCGTGACCTTCGGGGGCTGGGGGCAGGAAAAGAAGGGAGACCAGGCACTTGGGGGGTTACAAGCCTTTGGAGCTTCATCAAGAGTTGCAACTCCCTGAGCCTGATGCTGTGGGTTACCTGCCAGGTTCGTGTGCAGCTGCCGCCGTACTTGAAGCCCAAGCCCGTGCGCCCACCTCAGGCCATCTTAGGCCTACTTTGTATGTCGCTGTGCCTTGAAACCTCGATTCCTTGTGCCAGAGCATCTTTTTTCTCGAGCTCCATGCCGCCTGAGGCTCTCCGACTTTGCAGCAGGTGCAGCTTTGGGCGTCGCCGCTGCTGGAGCTATTGCTGCAACAGTAGTGGCTGTTGTCCTGGGTCGCTCCAGCAGACATTGACGCAGACATTGACGCAGTGCCAATGCCTGGGCTTGGATGGGATCGCTCTTTTGGAGCACAGAGTTACGACGATGTCCCATCCATGCATTGAGTCGTTCCCAGCAAGCGCGTGTTGGGTTCCGATCCTCATTGGCTCTTATGCCCAAGAGCTCTTACAGAGTACCAAAACGCCCCGAAAGCTTCGCCACAAGAGCGGGGAGGGGGGAGCCTCAGTGGGTGGTAACAGACCACACCCGAGTGTGACGGAAGACTCAGTGACCCTTCGGGTGCCCAAAAGCAGCTGTTTGGGTGCCCATCGGCTGAGGGTCGAATGGTCACTGTGTACAGTGCTTCTGACATGCAGCGAACGTCAGTATCGATTCAATTCTTTTTAAGAGCCGCGATGACGAAAGAACGCTCGCCTGCAGCTGTCTTCCGCAACACGCTCAACACGCCATCGGCACAACTCCATTCTGCAGGTTTGCAAGCTCCTGGACGAGGTCAACACTGCCTTCAGCCAGCCGGAGTGAGCCATGTCGTTGCCAGTCTTTGCAGGGTGTTAGTTCTAGTTGGGGATCTGTTGTTGCTTCAAGGCTTCTGGCCGGTTGGCTGGCCCCATCCCCCACCCCCCCTCAGCCCTTCACCCCCGAGCCAATGTTGCAACTTGTCTTCGCAGCCTTGGCCCTGGAAGCATTGTCATGATTCTGGTCTGTCAGAGAGTGAAGCGACGGCACCATCAAGAGCAACTAAAGAAACCGTATCAGCGACAGACAAAAATTAGAATCCGAACGACTTGCTTGAGAGCGGAAGCTAGATGGTATCCGATGCGAGCAGTGCTGATGACGATCCTATGAGGCCCGAGGGGGTGAGCCGACTTTCGGGGAGTCTGTATGCGTCTGGGTTGGCCCCTGTCTTGTGTTTTGGTGATGGTTTGCCAGCCCAGCAGCTTGCGCGAAGCGTTTGGGAATCTAAGTGCGATGTTGCGTTACACAGTTGGCAGGCGTTTTGTTCACGCACACTGTATTAGTTCGAACGCCTTCGATGGCTCAGGTCGGCGCGTGCATGGCTGTGGACTGGACCGCCCGCAGCCTTTCAGGTGGCAATCTCTCGATGCGGGTACAGATACTCATTTTCAGTCAAGAAGCAGCTTGATAAGAATGTCCAATTATGACAAGAGCTGTTGCTGCTTGCTGCCCAGTTGGCTCGGAGCTGCCCTGGCCGCCTCCACTGTCCTTCGCCGCTTGGCAGTCCACTACTGCCTAAGATGGAACTCCCTCCAAAGAGCCCGATTGCAATCGTCAACGCTGTGCGTCGATGGGGAAAGCCAGAACAGAAAAGTCCATCACGAAAGGAGCGGAACGGCAAGAAAGAGCTGCGATTGCGTTTCGAACCCTAAACCCTAAACCCTAAACCCTAAACCCTAAACCCTAAACCCTAAACCCTAAACCCTAAACCCTAAACCCTAAACCCTAAACCCTAAACCCTAAACCCTAAACCCTAAACCCTAAACCCTAAACCCTAAACCCTGGTTGGGTGAGGGCGCAAAGAGCAAGGCTTCCTCCGGCGCCGATGCCTCCTGGCGCTCAGCTGTGACTTGCCTTCGATGTTTCTGATTTAGTCGCTTGGGTCAGGGTGGTCACATTGTTTTCAATAGGGTTTAGGGTTTAGGGTTTAGGGTTCAGCTTTTTGAGCATTGATTCGTGCCGCTCTCCTGATGCAGTTTGGGGCCAAGAAAAAGGATGCAGTAAGAGAGAGCTCGCCTGGCTGTGAGTTTGTGCCGGTACGCTGCGTTGCTGCACCACCTGGGCCGCAGACTTTCAGGTATCCCTTGGTACAACCACTGCGACGCCGGGCAAGGCTTGGGGACATCGTTGGCATCTTTGAGGATCCTTCCTATGTTTTTTTTTTTTTTTTTTTTTTTTTTTTATCAGCGTTGGTAGGAGCTAGCCCCAAAGCCCTAACACGTCAAAAGGCATGTCCAGACGCGAAGATCCAGGGCATGTCGGCGACACCGCACGGGACTGAGCGGAGTCTCGGCAAGATCCAGAAAGATCTCCATACGAAAAGCATATCTGAAAACATCTTAAGTTTGGAACAACCCAACTAAGACCTCTCAAACCCAGCCCTCAAAACCCCCCCCCCCCCCTAACCCCCCGAGAGCATGGCAAATTGAGGCCCGAGAGGCCTTGCGCGCTCTCAGATCTGGCCAGGCGCCGAATCGAAGGGATTTTCTTATGAAGGGGTTGATCATGGTTGATCAGTTGATCTAGATCTCGGGGACCCCTTCTGCCCCTTGAAAGGGCTACGATCTACTGACCAAACGCCTCCGTATGAAACAGCCGCATGACATCGATGCCCTGAACATGTGTCGACCATGTTGCCTTTGAATCCCTCGGGCCAGGCGTTTTCGGTCGCTGCGGCTCGTCGCCTCACTCTTCCTCGCCTGGCGAAAGGAGGCTCAGCAGACGCCCGGAGAAGAGAGAGCGTGAAGGTTTTCCATGATGTGCTTCGATGTGCTATGGCCCTTGGCTCTGAGCAGGGTGCTGAAAAAAAGGGAGTTCTGATGTGATGCTGAGTGATGCCTAGCAATAACTGGTAACTGTTTTCTAGATGTTTCTAGTCGAGTCCGATTGGTCTGGTCGTCACAGCAGGCGTTGCGAAAACGGCCCAAGCGGCACAACGAGCACCGCCAAAGGCAACACACGAGTCCTGCACAACAGGTGTCATGTTCCATGAGGCTCCGTCAGTGTGAGTATATTTGCCTGCTGTGTGGGAGGCTTTGCTTGGCACTCCGCTGCTGGCGACGGCGCAGTGGCTTCCGCAGCCGAGCGCTCGCGCGCCTGGTGGTGACCCTGGCAGCTCCAGCACGTTGCATCACGTTGCCCACCTTGATCCGAGTACCGACTTCTTCTTGCAACGCAGCTCATCAGGTCCGGGCAGCAGAGGCTCCCTTGCGTCGTGCCTTCGTGCAGCAACTCGGCTGCATGATTCATGATGCCCTGCGTGGCGGAAGTACTGCCCAGTTTGCCTCCGCCGAGGTTGCAACAGCCGGTTCTCCTTCGCCGGGGGAATGCTGCACGGGCTGCGCTTCTGCAGGCCCAAGCTGCATGCTGTGCTGACATGTGCCGAAAGCTGCGTCCTGAGCTGATGGCAGATCATACACGGGCGCACGCAGCTGTGCCTGGCGGAGTGTTGGTGCGCAAAGGCGGCGGGCCGCACTCCATGCTTGTGTACTGCTTTCAGCATCTCCCGATCATCTCCCACTTGCCTTGCCACACGTCAGATAAACATGGAGGGAGATGGTTACCCTTTGATGGCGTAAGATGAGATGCACCGGGAAGCTGCTCTCAATCTCAACGGGCATCTTTAACCTTTTCGGACCTTTCGCGAGTCCCCCGCTACTTCTTGCTTCCATCACTGAGGGTAGTGGCCAGGAATGGGGCACCAGAGGAGGGGGACCTGGAATAACACGGACAGGACAAGGAGAGCATGTTTCCCAATTCGACAAAAATGCCCACGTCGAGGGTGGGGAGCAAGTCTGGACCCCATCTCAAAGCGCCCAGTAATTCGCAACTGGGTAGTGCTTTGGGATTCATAAATGAGAGCTTTAAAGCACCACTCAGTCGAGATTTATTTGAACTAACTGCAAGTGCTTGCCAGCGCCTCGGCAGTGGGCAGGTGGGAGCTGCCAATACGTGAAGAAGGCAGCAAACAAGAAGATCCTCTCTCCCAGTAACAGAACCTCCCAGCGGTCGCTTATGGACGCGAACAGTGCAGCTGCACAAATGGCCGTGCCAGCGATCTGGCTGGATTGGCCAGTCCTCGTGGTTGCCAGGGGGGTCCTAGGGAGTCCCGCGGTCCAGGTTCTTTTTTAAACAACCCGCTTTTTTTGCCCCTCTGGGGGACAGCTCCCCCAAGTCAAATTGGTAGGTTTGGGTATGGGGAAGGGTTGGGGAGCAGGCAAGGACAGGCGAGTTTGCATTTTGCTCCGATGCACAACACAGTCCCCCCAGATCGAGCCTGATCTTCACTTCTGCATGCTTGCCGAACGTATCGAATGCCATTCGCTCTTTCGCCCTCTCTTTGTCCGTGTGTGGAGGTTATTCTTCGATCAGTCCGGGGCTTATGGCATGTAGACTTGTCACAGTCAAGCATTCGACGCTAAAAAACGGGAGTCCATGCCACCCAGCTTCCTCTGGTTTCTGGAAGGGCTTCGGGCGTAGAGTCTAGAGGCCATTGCCTGCTGGAGATACTCTCTACGGGTGGAGCCGAGGCCACCTTTGTGTTGACTTAGATCCGTCTCATGCTTCCGCTGGCCTTCTCTCTCTCAAAGTTGCGTGTATCTGGTGATGCGCCACGGACATCCACGCACAAGTGGGCCCAGGAAGTTTTCAACCTGGCCGCATCCAGAACTCAAGGCCGCTGAATCGGTGCTCGCGGATTGCGCTGCATCATGGTGATGTGTCGATGCGCACGCACCAAACGCACCAAAAACACAAGTACAAGCACCTTCCTTGCCCCAGCTCCTGGATGAAGGCAGAGCGCCTACCTCACGCGCCCTACGTGCTGTCTGACCCCACTTTGATCTCCCACGGGCAGGCAGGGGAGATGTTTGATTTGGCACATAAGGCTTTTTTTTTTCTGCGGACAGAAAGTTGTGGAACCCATCGTGCAGGGAGCTGAGGGCTCGCCCTTTGTGCTCTCCGGGCCGAGTGACCCAGGAGAGGTGCAGGTGGGGTTCCCGGCCGTTGAGAAGATGTGAGTAGGACAGCTTCTGGACAGGTGCCACGGCCGGTTGCCTTGCCGCCTCCGCAGCTCGGACAAGCCAGTTTGGTCGGAATATTTCAAGGTTTCCGCAACCTGAAGACGTCTCTGGAATCGAGTTTCGGCTGGGTTGGAAAGCCGTAGGCCTTGCCCGTTGACTATTGCAAACTGGGGTTTGTTCTGCATGAGATGTTCTGCCAGACAGATCTTGGATTCGGAAATGCGCTTTGCTGAGGCCGGAGATGGTTTCCAGACAGGCGGTTGATGGGGTTGTCAACTTATTCCTGACGTGTGCATTACGAACGTATCCGATGCGGTTCTCCGCAATACTCTGCAGCTACTTTTCTGGGCTCCCTTCCGGGTGCGCAGGCACCCGTGCCAGGGGCACGCCAACAACGGAGCATGCTGCTACGAGTTCAGCAGGACTTGAGCTTTTTCCCTGCACTCTGTCAGGCGCCGTATATTTCTCATGAACAGGGGAGCTTCAAAAGTTGAGCAAGGAGGGCCTGTTCGACCGGGTCCACATCGCGCTCTCGCCTAGAGGTGGGCGTGGCGACAGGTGAGTCGCGACTATGGCTATGTCCGACATGACCAGTGGTGTTCTCATATCCTGTGGACGTTCCGTGGTCCAAATCGCGATGCCGCCTTGGTTCCGTGCACTTGAGGCTTGCCACAGTGTCGCGAAAACGGTTCGCTTCGTGTTCTTTTCGTTCTGTTGCGAATGGCCCGCCCGCCTCGGTCCCGTGCGCGCATGCTTTGGAGTGCCCAATGTCCCAGGCCCTGGGAGTGCAAGCTTCGAAGCAGGTTTGCGATCGTCTGTAATGCTTGTCACACACACACACACACACACGCAGATAAACGGCTGTACGTGTATATATGTACACACACATGTACAGAAATACATATGTATACATGTATGTATATATCTAAAAATATGCATATACACACACATATCTACACACACATACGTACACGCCGAACTTAAGCCACGTTTCAAAGCAGAGCAATCTACGTGGTGGGATTCAACGCAGGTGTTTGTACGAAAGCTGGTTACAGCACCCTTTGTTGTGATTTGTGATTTAACCAGGAGGGATTCCTTCGATGGTGGCGTGCTGTCCGGATGGACTTGGACTTCGAGGACGGCCTTGCCTTTGTGACAATGTGTGTGGTTGTGATGGAAAACTGGGTGTGAACCATATCCTTGGTTGT
This sequence comes from Symbiodinium natans, assembly GCA_905221605.1. NCBI lineage: Eukaryota > Dinophyceae > Suessiales > Symbiodiniaceae > Symbiodinium > Symbiodinium natans. The sequence continues at coordinate 620,887 of CAJNDS010001824.1, forward strand.
GCATGTGTTTTTTTCTTGCGACATCCGTCGGCTCCACAAAGCCATAACACGAGCGGGATTTCGAGATATGAAGTCCGGCCCGGTGGTGCCAAAGGAGCTTGCCGAACAGCGGCGGAAAGCTGCGCTCCTCGCTGGGGAGCTTACACACCTCATTTCCCGTGGCCAATTGTCAGACGGACTCGTTTCTGCATGTCTCTGCACTCGTACGAGAGTTCTAGTGCATTTTGGTTGTACGGCTTTGCCATGCTTCGGATTCACTGGCGTGGCATAGTCCTTCCTAACACAAAGGTTCGGACTTGTGTTGTAGCTATTGGCTGATACTTTGAGCGGGTGGTAAATTACGACTGTGCAGCAAGTCCATCTTTGGGATTTGATCCCACTCCCCTGAGGTCCTCTTGCGCCAGCGTGCCCAAAACATGATCGCGAGGGCCTCAAGGCATTCACGACCTTGTCAAAGGGGGAAGTTTCGAAGCATGATGTGTATGTGTATATATATATATATATATATATGTGTGTGTGTGTGTGTGCTGTTTCTACTAGTACTTGTCCGCACATGATCATTCAAGCATCTTTCTACTCTGTTGAACTGTCGAATAACTGCGTGTCAGCTCTGCGTGCGAAGTCAGCATCCCGACGCTTCCGCTCGAACGCCAACAGGCGTTCGAGCAACCCCAAGAGGTGGACAATAAGCCCTGCCCCCCCCCCCAAAGCTAGTCATGGGGTTTGACTCCAGGCCTTCCGCCACTACGTTGCAACGCTGCAAAGAAAGGCCACGCCGATTTGCAGCTTTATAGGTTCTACCCGGCGCTCCGCTTGGATTTCCATTGGTATCTTCCTTTTATGATCTCAGAGAATCGAAGAATTCGCCCCAGAATTTTCGAGAGGCCGTTGATGGCTTCCGGCGTGCCGCGGGCGAGGAGGCGCACGGCATCACACAGTGTCTCTGACTCCCTGACATCGAAGCCAAGGCCGAAAGAGCCGAGGCTGCTCCAAGGCGTCAAAGCGCCAAGGGCTCCAAGCGTGCAAAACCTCAGAGGACTCCGTCTGCTTCATTATGCTTCCAGGGCCCATCAGCTGCTTTGCTTTGCTGTGCAATCTGTGCATCGTGCAGGAGACAGGGCTTACGGGGAATGTCCGCGGCGGAGGTCATGCGGAAGGCTCAGAACCAGTGTGAAAGGATGTGAAAGTCACTTCACACATCATCTGTGCAGGGCTGGCAGCGCTGGCGCTACGTGGTGTCAACAGGGCAACGCGTCCGCGCCTGAAGCCTGCTAACGGGACAGCCAGGGGTTTTTAGCCTGCAAGATCCCGGCAGAGTGGCAAGAGCTTCGTCATTTTTCCTCCGTGAACTTGTTTGCAGGTTCTCGTGCAGCTTGGTGAGAGGCCTGCCAACGTGACGCTGATGCAACGGCCTCGGACTTCAGGAAGCGTGGCGCAAACAGTTTGAGTCAGGTTGGACCATGCGACGTGGTGCCTCCGTGCCTCCTTCATTCTGCAGACTAAGGCTGTGCCAGGTAGCATCAGAGATCGACTCTGAGAAGTGCAAGGCAGACGAGTCAAGCTGCACATCAAATCATGTCAATGATTCTGGCACCGCTGCGCTCGCCTTAGGGGAAGGGGTTGGACCCGCGACGTTCACTGCGAGTCCGCGCGGAGACGGAGGCGGACTTCTAGCGTGGATGTTTTTCGCTCTGCGCGAGTTGGCACCTCAACTGAAGGAGGTGAGGTGGCAACTGCGAGACTCCATGCTTGCACACCCTCCGAGTTTCATGCTTTGTGGGCAGGCCGGGTCCTCTTCTGCTTGTCTGCCGCCTCCCCCAGAGGCACTTGCTGTGTGTGACCTGTCGTTCGTACCTGCTGAGCATTCGGCCTTCTTACGTGTAGTCATTGCTATCAATGGACACGATATCGGTGCGGCTTTAGGCAACGCCAGAAGTGCCGGAGCATCTACGGCTGCTGGAGCAGGCAACAGTTTCCCTTGTCTGGCTTCCTGTGCCAGATCAGTTTTGAGCCCTCAGCTGAGCATTGAACAAGCACGAGCAGTCCTGCAGATTGCATGGGTTGACTATGCAGTGGTATCTCTTGGTTAGACGTGCATGTCAGGGTTCTGAGAGTCTTCGTCCCGCAGGCCCTGGCAGCCTTCGATGGCGAGTCAGGCTGGATGGGTCGTGTGTTGAACTCTGCACATTTCGAACGGCCGATAAAAAGTAGCTGGAGCATCGAATGCTGTTTCTGGAAGGTCTTCCGTTGCTCATAGTCATAGTCACTCATCAATCTGAGCTGAGCTTTTGTTGCCGCTCTGTCCACTGGTCCACATCGCTTGCCCTCATTGTTTCCACACCCTGACGCCCCAAAGTCCACAAGCTCACAGCCCAACGCCCAGATTTGCAGCCAGGTGCCTCGTGGTGGGGCCCTTCGCCACCGCTCCTCTGGGGGCCGTCCGAGGCCCCGAGAGCTCCGAAGCTGCAGGCGCGGAGTGAAAACCCTGTGTGACAGCTTAGCCTCTGTGAGCGGCGCGCGAAACTGCTCTGCGGCTGGTGTTCACACAGAGAGAGTCAGAGGCAAGGCCCAAGAAGACAAAGTCTTTCTTCTGACTATCTCCGGCAGCAGGCGAGCTCGCGGGCTCCCAGCGATTCGGACTCCTGCCCTCAGTTGGGAGCTAAGATGCAGTGGTGCTCATGTCAGACATCAGAGCATCAGCCACATAAAGTGCACAGACAGGCTGGAAGAAATGTTTACACTCAGGTGGCCAGTGGATGTTGTGTGGTCGCCACCCAAACCTGCCCTTCCTGTACCAGGCCGGGTGTGCAGGTTTCAGGGCTTCAGCTGGTGCGGAGACCACACGATTCTGAGACATGCTGCTACAATGGCCAGCACATCTATGCACAAAGCCCTTTAGAAACTCTCCGCGTGCTCTGAGTCCCAGCTCATGTCAGGCCGTGAGGCATGGAAGGAATGCCTGCGCAGTCACACCGAAAGCGTCGACCTGGAGGAGCGAGCATCGCGGCACCCTTGCGAGAATCCGGGAGAAGCAGGGTTTTGGGGTTTAGGGTTTTGGGTTTAGGGTTTTGGGTTTAGGGTTGTGTCTTCGCAGCCTGCGCTCTGTCTCAGGACCCGCTCAAGCCATCGGTCCGGCTGCAGCGCGCGCCGCGGACCGAGGCCAAAGAGAGCTACGAGGCAAGGGAGCATACTCATAATTTTCGCAATTTTTCGCATACATGGAACATCATGGAACGATAGGATCATGTACACTGAGACACCGGACGTGACACTCCCTCTTGCAGGCCCTTCGCCGCCGGATCTTTTCGGGTCGGGTCTGGAGTCAATGAGAGCTGCGATGTGTTTCACCTGCGGGCCAAAATGGGCTTGCACATGTTTACACAGTTCCAGTGTGTTTAATGCGCAAAAGACTTGTGAAGTCTTGAGTTTCAATCCGTCTAGACGAATATCTAGCATGACCAAGCGTTGTCCAGCCTTGCGTGCTTGGACATCTTGCACTCTGTCAGGTACCAGAAGGCGGCTGAAAGTTGTGAGGATCGCCGGAGTTTGTTGATCTTCAGCTCAAGCTAGCAGTTCGTTTGCGAACTGTGCTGAAGTGTAGATGCCTCTCTCCACTGACTGCCGAACAGTTCGGTGTATCCGAGGAAAGAGACCCGAAACATCCAGTTTGAGGTGGACGTGCACCTCATGAGAACGCACCGCAACGTCGATGTGGGTGTTTCCCCTCATAGGGCTACCCTTAATATACCCCAAAATAATATAGTCCTTACTATAAGAACCCCCAAAAGGGTACCCCTATTTTCGGAAACCCCCCATGTAAGCGTGTGTTAGCTCACCACAGCAGACTCACAGCCACAGCCAAGAGAGGGAGCCTCGTAGTTTCCCGGGCACGACAGATCCTTCCGAAGTATGACATCGAAGCCACGGACAAGGGCACCTCCATTATGGCGGCGTGGGGAGCCCCAGGGTGGCCTTTACACGCCTTCGCTGTGCATGCTGATCCCCAGGGGGGGCGGGGGGGGGGCGCTCTTGGGGAGGTTGATTGAGGGTCGTTGGGGCTGATTGCTTCTAAGCTTCGATATTTGTCTAGATTTGTCTGATGTTCAGAGAGAGAGAGAGAGAGAGAGCGAGTGGCCCGAAGGTGGATCAGTTCGGCTCAGAACGGCATCAAGGATGTGGACGTCCCGCTGACTGAGCTTGCACATGCGTGGCCCTACTGTTTCAGTCTCATGCCACAAAGCAGACACTTTAGTTTTTTGGGTTTTTGTGGTTGCCAGGACAAGGTCATAGCCTCAATGCACTTGAGCCGCATGGCCTATGCCTCCAAGTTGCCCTTGGCGAAGAACAAGGCGAAGGAGGCATTCCAGTCTGGAAGGCCCACAATCTGCTCTCACAGAACACCTGGGCTCGACAGGCCGCACCAACGCCGGTTCCAGCTGCACCCCAGGCTCGCAAAGAAGCTGTGCGTGACTATGCGTACTTGTGCGCAGCCTCGCAGAGTGCGCCTTCCCCGCGTCAGACGTGCGAAAACTACGTGGTCCACGTGCATGTGACACGTGAGGCAGTGGAGCGCGTGCCCTTTCCCGAGAAGGCCGAACTGGTTTTCTGGATGATAATCCCTATCGGGGAGCTGCGGCATCCTTTCATGGAGTCTACTCTTCACACCAGGCTGCGCCGCCTGCGAAACCTGCAGCGCCGGTGCAGGTGCAGGCACCACTCGCCACGTGCGTCGAGTTTCCTGGACGTGCGCCGGTTTGACCAGGCGCCGCCAAAGGCCGCACCGGGCGTGGCCACACCACCTGTGGCGCTAGAGACCCAGGGTGGAAGTTGGAAGTCGGAGTGCAGCAGATAAGAAGACTTGGTTCCTGTGAGGTTTGGCTCCCCACCATGGCAGCCAGTGGCACCATAGCTGCAAGCAGCCAGAGCGACAATTCTGCTACTCGCAAAGTCAGATGCAAGACAGCTGCTTGAGCCTCAGCATCACATGCCAGCCACTTCGGCTCGAGTCACAATCCAAGCCTTTCAGCTTGTCCCGGTTGGTGCGGTCGAGGATTCCTGAAATGCCGAGGCAAGCATGGTCATATGTGACCGCATGCAAGTTCAAGATCGTTCAAGAGATGCTTACCGACCTTCTGGAGTTGCAGGCACAGCAACAGCTACGCATGCGGGATGGACATTCCGGAGGCAAGTGGCGTGTGAATGCTCCCTGAGCCCCTCAACCAACCTCCCCATGAAGCCATGGCCAAACCCTTTTTGTGACCCTAAACCCTAATCCTTAACCCCTAAACCCTAAATCCTAAACCCTAAACCCTAAGCTGTGGCAAGAGCAGCAAAAGCTGACCAGGTCGCCTTCGACAAGCGCTGCAGGCGCTCATCGCACCGCCCCATGGGCGGCACCAAGGTCGGCTCCATGCGCTGTGGGAGTTTTTTTGTCCTGACAGGGGCTTTGGGGTCATACAGACACACGTATGTGTACATGTCTATATCTATTTCTGTAAGGGTTTGTACTGCGGTTTTTGGTGATTAGCCCTTCGTACAAATCTAAGCTGTTTCTCTTTCGTATGATGTACAACCTCGCGTGGCAGGAATGCATCCAAAGAGCATGTAAATAATCAGTGCAAAAAACATACTTGTCCATAAATTCAAATGCTTTAAAACATGTACTGACAATGTATTTGAAGAGGCATTTTCATTCTCTTTCCTGGGTGCCTGCAGTTCTTCTAGGGTTGTTGTAGGGTGTTCGGGTGTTCGGGTGTTCTTGGGCAGCGTTGGAATCCATGGATGGTACATACAGTAGGCTACGTTGCCGTAGCAATGTGCACCTACTTCTTGAGAACGGCGCTTTAGGCATTCCTTTCGTGCATATCTAAACCCGAGCTAAACCCTAAGCCTGAAAAACCCGAAACTCCAAACCTTGTGGCGTTGTGCTCAGAAGGTGCAGAAGCATCCTGGGAAGTGCCTGCCTGAGCCGACCAGTCGATGACTGGTTGGGTGCTGACCGGATGTAGTGAGGTGTGGGAATTCGAGTCTTTTCTTGTTTTTAGTTCTTTCTTTCGGGAGGGGTCGGGGGAGCTCGGTGCTCTTTGCCATCGGTTCTGGGTTTTGACGTTTACACGGCTTTGAAAAAAGGTTAGTTGGAGGTGAAGTGCTTTGCGTGCGCTGAAGGCAGTCGCTGGATCTGGAAAGCGGAGTTCATCTCAGTAGCATTGACGAGCCTTGGGCAAGCAAGAGGGAACAGTTGCAATCCTTCCGGATTGAGTCGCCGCCCATGAACTCCCGACGGTTTCTGAGCCCAGGAACACGAGTTCTGGTACGAGTCCGAGCACGACCCCGAGGTCTCTGACGAGACCACGGCATCCCCTGAACCAGAAGAGGAGGCACCCGACTGACTTGCTGCGCCCCAGAGCTACGCAATAAATAGGATAGGACATGATAGGACGCATCGAATGTCTGGTCCATCCAAAGTTGTTCATGCGAAGTCTGGAAACCTTTTGAAGATTTGGAGAGAGCTAGGACGACTTTGATGAGAGTGGCTGGGACTTCGTGTCGCCGGAAAGCGCAGAGGAGGACGGCATGCACTTTGACCCCAAACAAATTCCGAGACCAAACGCGTGGCTGTTGAGGAAAAGAAGGAGGAGTGGCCTGCCCTGCAAGGCCGCCGAGCAGCTTTGGTCCTTGGTCACTTTCGGGGTCCGATTCAGTGGCAGATTTCCGTTCTTGCCCTTGCCCTGTAGCAGATGTCGGTAAAGCTGCAGGAAAAAATCTGCAAGCAGCCATGGATGCTCTTGAGACGATGAGTATGGCCGGGGCCCTGGCACGGCATTTCCAGCTCCTCTGTGCCACGCCATAACCTCCCGCAACAACCTCCCCCAGCAACCTCCCCCCAATGGCCTGTGCAGAGGCCAGCGACTTGACGCTCTGCTCCTGGGTCGACGTTGCTGATGTCGAGGACAGAGGTCTGCGCTGAGCCCACTTCTTCACCTCTGGAGACGTTGGCCTCAGGCTCCATAGTGCGAACTTCACCTTCTCGAGATGGCAACTTCTTCATTCCCCACCCTGTCCTAAAGCTGTGCACAAACAAGCCCCAATCCCAAACCCATAATGCTGGCACAGACCAAGCAGTGCAAGACCACACGAAGAGCGAATCAAGATGGCCTCAAGAGGCCCGGAAGTGACGACAGTTCTGTACTTCACGAGGATGCACATGGGACCGAGAGCTTTGCAACATCACTGCGAATCCCCTTAGAGCGGACGCGCAAGCCGACTCATGCAATTGCCTGCAAAAAGCATGAGCGCGCATCCCTGCCACGTTTTCGCGACGCAAGCCTAAAAATGTGCACCCAGAACACACTGCGATTCGGCATCTGCCGCGATGCGACAACAAGCCCTTAAAACCCCACCTAACCTGTAAGACTGTAAGCCCTACCAGGCCTACAGACCCTACCAGCCCCAGGACGCGGCGGCGCCGACCGAAGCGGAAGCGCCAACCTGGGCGGCGCGCCTCGGTGCCGCTGCTGCAGGAGGGTTTTTCAGGGTTCGGCATGGTTTAGGGTTTATTAACGGGGTTCAAGGTTTTTTTGATGTTTTTTTGGGTTTGGGGTACTTCCTAGTTTTTCGTTCGTATTGTGAGCGGGTGCGAAGGCGGGGGGGGGGGTCAGGAGCTTAGGGCAAAAGCAGGTATTACTATTACTCTTCGATGTGCTGTGTCCTCTTGTAAGCAATGATGGCAACTGCTACTGTTCAACATTGCGATTTTCAAGTTTGCACGATAACATCTCTTGGGCGCTGTTGTTAATTGCCGTTGCGACGACGACGGCGGCGGGCGCTGCTGCTGTTGCTGCTGTTGCTGCTGTTGCTGCTGTGCTGCTTTGCTGATGCTGCTGCCATCGCCACCGCTGCCAAGTAAAGTTGCTACCCGCCACCGTCGCTGCCGCCGTTACTACCACTGCTACTACTACCACTGCTGCAGCCGCTGCCTCTGCTGCCTTTCACTACAGCACTACCAGTACTACTACAATGATAGCAACTACTACCAATTGCGATTATATTGAAAGTGAAGGACCTGATCTCTTCGGTTGCTGAAGCATTTCTACTGACAGGGAGTTGCTAGCCTTTCTCGCTTTAGTAGTTCACTGCCGTGTTTGCGTGTGCAGTTGGTACACGCCAGTAGATGTCGTACTCAGGAACAAGTACAGCACCGCGGCCTCCCAAGGCAAGCGTGCCCCGGCACAGTTCAAAGGGGTGTGGGGTTGACTTCCGGCATGGATTGTTGAGACACAGGGAGCTTGCCTTGAGTCTCTGGACATTTCCGCAATGCCCCGATCCCAGGCCACCCTGCCCTGGGCCCACCGGCGCCCGCGCGTGCGGGTCACCCACACGCCCGAGGGCCTCTCTTCTAATTCTGGCACTTGGTGATTTTGGAGTTTTGGAGTTTCAGATCGGAGAGGGCTCTTGAGGGAAGTTTGCGGGGGATGCGGGTCGGAGCTTCGGGTGTTCGGGCAGAGTTCCTTGAAATGTCACCGCAGCTCGAGGTTGCGATGTCGAAGATGCAGCAGACGTCGCGGGCAGATCATGGAACAAGTGGCAGAAGTCAAGCCGGAACACGAAGGCCAATCAAGCTAAGGGTGGAACATGGTGGAACAGCAGAGTACTGTAGTGTCAGCAACTGACATCGCTGTCTCGGTGGCTGCTTGTAAGCTTAACTCTCATGTTTGATCAACTTTGGAACTGACGAGTTCAACCTCACAATTGTTCGCCAGAGACCGAAGTAACTCGCATTTGGCCGGGGAGCGTGCAAGGCCATGCAGAAGACCGCAGAGAAAATTCATCGTCGGCTCGAGCAGAGCCGGCGCGCCAAGGCGGGATGCTCTAAGGGCTCGGATGGCTTGGAGCCTAAAGAGAATTGGGGTTTAGGGTTTAGGGTTTAGGGTTTAGGACATTGGCAGCTTGGATGCACGGCAGTATGGCCAAAGACTCCTGTCTTGCAAGGGGGACGAGCTGTGAGAGAGGTGCCCAAGACGCCGGCTTGAGGTGACCTGAGCGTGCTTGTCAATCATATATATATATATATGATTCAGCCCCGGCGGGCCCCCCCCCCCTCCCCCCTCCCCCCCCCCCCCCCCCCCCCTGTGGTGTGGTTGGGGTTGGTTTTAGGGTTTAGGGTTTAGGGTTTTAGGGTTTTAGGTTTTAGGGTTTTAGGGTTTAGGGTTTAGGGTTTAGGGTTTTAGGGTTTTAGGGTTTAGGGTTTAGGGTTTAGGGTTTTCCCCGCGGATGGGGTACTAAGATGATCCCCCCCCCCCTGTGGTGTGGTTGGGGGTTGGTTTTAGGGTTAGGGTTTAGGGTTCAGGGTTTTAGGGTTTAGGGTTTAAGGTTTAAGACTTAAGGTTTAGGGTTTAGGGTTAGGGTTTAGGTTTAGGTTTGGGTTTAGGGTTTAGGGTTTAGGGTTTAGGGGTTAGGGTTTTTAGGGTTTAGGGTTTAGGGTTTAGGGTAGGCTTGGGGGGGGGGGGATACCATGGGGGGGGGGGGGCCCAGGACGCTCGACGCTGAACCATATATGTATGTATATATATATATATATATATATATTTTTTTTTCTATTTTAATATCATACTACTTATTAATGTAGCCGTCACCATGTCAGTACTGCATGCACGCTACGACACTTTACCTCACGCAGCAAGGCGCTTGTCCTGCTCGACTTGTACATAGCTTTCCAGGCCCGGATATGCCTCACGCTACCAGTGCGACTCTGCGCACTGCGGCGGGTGTCAGGAGAGAAGGCAGCCGGAACACTATGAGACACCACGCTCGATGCGTGGGCGGGCCTCTATATTTTAAAGTATTGCAGAGCAGGGTTTTCGATTTCTTCACTACGTGTAGCTTTTGGTAATTTGACCCTCTGCTGTGACGAGCAGAGAGCCTCGCCCCTTTGCAAGAGACATGCAGCTCGAGCCGTTTTGCAAGAAGAGGCACTCCATCGTGGCACATGTTGCATGCTGCTGGTACCGCTGTGCTGGGTAAACAGGAGCACTGTGTTTTTTGGCCCTTAGTCGCACCAAAAGGCAAGCTCTATGAGGGATCGGTGGAGGTGCTGTACAGCCTCTTGCCCGACTGGCCGACTGCAGCGTCTAAATCAAAAAAAGCTACGCCGCCGCCACACCGCGGAGCTCCAACCGAATGCCAATGGCATCGGCAGCTAGTCAAACTTGGCACTCATGTAATGTTCAGAATGTTCAGAATGTGCAGAGTATCGCCTTTACCAAGATGAGCAGGATTAGTATGATAAGCACGTTCAATATGAGTCATATGCGGGCATCTGAGCTTCTAGGTGGCTGATGCCGACTGGGATGGGTAGAGCGGCCTTCTCTTCCCCTGGCTCTGCCAACTGAAGGGCCGCCGCCATTCGCCCAGGAGGCAGTGTACAGACATCGTGCAACATGGGAAGATGCTGAAAAAGTCCGCCGTTCTCCAGCCTTTGCTGTAAAGGCTTTTCAGACTTCTTGAAAGTGCATGGTTTTGCGAGTGCGCTCAAATGAGTTGGCAGTGAATTGACCACGAGAACCACTCCAGCCCAGATTTTTCGGAGAAAAGTGCAGAGCACAGATTAGACAGATTGCAAGCAAGATCTTCCGGGCTCAACTAGGCTGAGAAGGAGGCGGAGAAGAAGCCAGTGGAGAAGAAGGAGGCTCCAAAGCCAAAGCCGAAGCCGAAGGAAGAGAAGCTTGCAGCTCAGTTGCTGAAGCGTTCTGATGCGAGCCGCTTGAAGAGACATGATCAATCGTGTTAATTTTAACGCTACGCGACCCGCCTCGGCCCGGCCCAGCGCATCCGCGTGAGCATGGTGATTCCCCAGCGCCCAAGTCGCTGCACCCCAAGCACTGAGGGTTGGGTTTAGGGTTTAGGGTGCCGGGTTTATGTTTAGGGTTGCGGGCTCTGGGGGCTCACGCTTCACGGTTTGGCGAAAAGCAAAAGGAGGGGGGGGGGGGCAGGGGGGGGTGGGGACTGGCGAACCGTCCGCTTTCAGATCGTGGTCGCCTACGGGGGTACCCATCCCAAAAGGCGGCCGACGTGTGGCTTTCGGGGGCAGGATTTGGAGGGGGGTGCCTGTTCTCACAACCTATACACCTTCGGCCCGAGGCCTCGGCGGATACATTAGTAGCAATCATAGTTGTAAACGCTTGCCGGGCCGGCCCAACGCGGGGTGTCGTGTGTGCATCGCAGACGCAGGAAAGCCAATGTCGCTTGGTGCAGCGCCACACACGTCATGAGTTCAGGAGGTAGGAGGGCTTCATGGGGTGTCGGGTGGCCGGGACATCGGATTGCGGCTCCTGCACGCGGTTCGGGCAGGTCCCAAAGTGGGCCGGAAGGAAAGGAAGGGGGGAAGGAGACCCAATTCTGGTCTGCTCTAGGCGATTCTCGGCCGAGGGCCGATTCGAATTCCTCGCGAATATTCGAAATGAAGCCTGTTTGGGCATCTCTGCACATGGCGCCTGCGTAGTGTTGGCCAAGTGAGTCTTAGGCCTCCGCAGGCCCTGACGGTGACACTCACCAGGTGCGTTTGCCCGTGTTGTCTCTCCTCTGGCAGCCCATGTTCTCTATTGATGGTGACAGCGGTATACAGCGGTTGTCTGCGGAATCAAAAGGCCTTCATTCAGGTAGAAGGATTCATGTCTCGGAGTCTTTGGAAGAAAGGGCCCAAGACTCTACCGAAGCCTTGGATATAGTTTGCAAATTTGTGGTTCTTGGTTATTTAGACACCATTCTTATAAGTCTTGCCGAAGTCTGTTCTTGTTTTGGCGAACGATTCTCTTGAGCAGGTTCAGCACTTGGGAGGACCCGACGCCGCAGAGGCCCTCAAATGCAGGGATCCGTGCTTCGAAAGCCCTTGAAACCTCCGAGAGCTTCCCGAAGCCCAAAACCTTCTGAGTGAACCAGCTTTTATTTTTTTTTTCTGCAGGGGTTTTGGTAGGTTTTTCGGTAAGGCTTATAGGTAAAGGCCCCCCCCAGCCTTCCCCTCCCTCAAATTCTCCAGGTTCAAGGTGGACCTCATGTCCAACACAAAGGTTTCGGAGCTGCGAGTGAAGATCGCGGAGGTCCCGCAACCAAAGAGAGCTTCGACACCCCCATGAACGCCAGTGGTTTAGGGTTTAGGGTTTAGGGTTTGGGGTTTAGGGTTGAACCCTGCGAATACTAAGCCCAAGAAACCCAAAGCTCTCACCTGGGAGGGGCTCTGGGCTTGGGTCCGCCAGCTGTGTTGACAGCAGGTTTGCACGCTCGATGACGCCCAGACGCGAAAGATGAAGCTCATAAAGAGGACTGCAACTCCCTCGAGGGAGCTTCGCACCTAACCTCAAGCAACATGCTGCAGCGGTTGATGCTTCGAGTCTCCTTCGGCAGGAAAAAGGCTGGCTTCGTGACGGCACAGGCGAGAACCGGCGAGTCCCATTACATGTGACGCAGCCGAAACCATTGATGAGTTATTGCTGGAAGCCCTGCTGGTGCAGGAGACGGAGAGCGTCTCCAGTGAAGTTTTCGTCCACCAGATAGACAAGTCCCTGCCTGAGCCTGGCAATCTCAGTCTATCTCAGTCTCAGTCAGGTTGGGGATGCTGTGAAATGCTGCGCTGAAGATCGTGTTTCAGCTCGATTTTAGAGGTGACCCTTCTGGATGGGGACGAATGCCTTGCCCAGCCCAGGTGGCCGAACTGAGGCACTTTCTGCAAATTGATTGTATCGATTGTATGAATAATTCGTTTTCGGCTCGCGCCCCACCTCCTGGTAGTTGGCTATGAGCGCCGGATGCTTGCAGCCGTGTAAAGTGGTCATCTGTGGAGACCCCTGGCTCGGTGTTCATTCTAGTTCATCCTTTTTCCGTGGCTGCAACAGACTTCCGAGATCTTTGGTCCTGCTGCCAACGCAGCACGGACATCTCTTCTCCGGGGGCTGGCTCCAGGCGACGACATCTGCAAGACCGAACAAAGATCCCCAGAGCCATCTGATCCTTCTTTTATGTCAGGAGCCATCCCACCCCTTCACAAGTGTGCCTGGGACCGTGGAGGGAGAGCTGAGACAATTTCTGAAGACATCGGGGGGGGTTTCAGAGGTTTCGGGCGAGTAGTGCGGGCCATAGGGCGCGCAGGGTGTTTTCGGTTCAGTGTCCAGTGGCTCACCGAAGGATTTTGCAACGGCCCTCTGGCAGATCTCAAATTGCGATGTGTCAGACAAGCGGTCCTTTGAGAAGTAATCTGGGGACGCCGCAGTGCTGTAAACCATTGTTACTACTTCTCCATTCTTCCTCAGATTAAGCTTTCGAGGTTGTTTTCCGGAGCCTGGCTGTAGACGGAAGTGCTGGAGTCAGTTTGCCCTGCCAATTGGACTTTTGTTTTTTTCGGAGGGAGAGGCTGTCTGCAACCCAACAGGCAGAGGTCTGGGAAGCTCAGGGGTCATCCGTTTAGGGTTTAGGCTCTTGGGATAGGAGGTGTGAAGCGGGTGCGAGGGGCACTCGTCTTGCCTTTTGGGTGCATGCGCCCTCTGTTCTCCTCCAGCTGGATGCCCCTGTCCAGTCGGGCCATGTGATGAACGATGTGCGTGGATCCTCTGCTGCTGGACGCTTGCCCCGATCTGGGCAGAAGGCTTGTTTTCCACCGTTGATGCTGGCGACGTAAAGATCAGCCAGTCAATGCCAGTCAGCAGTTGCATAAGTGCATAGGGCTTGACCTTGCCACTACGACTGTCCTACAAGCACTCTGATAAGGGAGTGTCATGTTTGGCTCCTGGATGTGAGTCCTGGAGGCCAAGTCCCCCAGCAAGGCTGGGTGGCGCGCCGCATCCGAAACCGTGAGCCGGCGCCTTCAACTTCTGAGTAGAGGCTCATAGAGGCTCCTTGCGGGCTCTTGCCATCCCGACCAGTGCCGAGCTCAACACCGCTCGGCGGTCTGTCGGGAGCGTTCGCGGGCCGTTTCGCAAGGCAAGGAAGGGATTTTGCGCAGTCAAAGTGGTTGACCGCAGCAACTGGAGATGTACGTGAGTGACCTCCATGGGCGTCATATGATCCAGTATGATCCAGTAACTCAGATCAGGCGCTGTATGGTGCTGTAAAGCTGCGAAGCCCATACGCCCCGCAAGCTTATAGTCAGAGTATGTGACCGAGTCGTAGGCATCTTTTGTCATCTGTAGGCCCCTGCTTTTGATGGGCAGCCGCCTTGCACCGATCAGGGCCTGACTCTGAAATCACTGATCACTGAAATCCAAACCCACTTTTTTCCATTCCAGCCGGCAAATCTCTCGTTTTCGAGGAAGCCAGGCCCCTGAGTTGATATATGGGTAGACTCGTCTGTAGACTTGGGGTTGTGGGATGTCGGTGCATCTTCCAAAGGGGCCGGCAGAGACCTGCCTACTACACCTGACCTCACCGCGGCTGAAGCGTTCAGCCATGAGGAAACCCGGTCAATCCCCTTTTGGCTGCAAGTTTCCCAAAGGAGTAAGAGACACCCGCGAACAAGTGGGTCAAAAGTGCAAAGGCGGTGATTGTTTCCCCCTCCACGTCTCATCTCAAGCCTTCAATGCGAGAAGGCGAGGAGATGAAGACCAAGACGAGCAAGCTGCTCCCTACCTTGCAGCACGCGAGGCAGTGAGGCGGTGAGAGGCCTCCTGCTTGCACCGTCCCCTCCGGTGGTGCCGGAAACACTGTCTGAGTGCCGGCCGGACGCGCAGTGAGTATCAGAAGTGAGTGCTGCAACCTGCTTCACTTGAGCCAGAATGCTGCCGTGCCGCACTGTGGCTCAATGTCACAGTAGCCAGGCTATGGGCCAAGGGCCCGAAAAGGCCCCAAGAATGAAGTTCTGGATCCTGTTCCTGGGCCAGAGCCTCGGGGAGCATCCTCGGGGAGCATCCTCGGGAGCATCCTTGGGAGCATCCTGGGAGCATCCTGGGAGCACGCGGAGAGCATCCCGAAGAGCGCACAGAAAGCCCACGCAGAGAGCACACGGAGCCCTCATTGGAAGAGTCTGCGCGAGGCCTCCTGCGACTGGCAAGTGGGGCCGCTGGGGTCTCGGATGGCGGGCGTATATGGCCTGGTTGTTTCGGTGTTGTTTTTTCGGCATTGCCGTACCGAGGTCCAGGAAGAAGCCGCGCCTCCCAGGCCTGGGCTTTTACATGCCTTTACTCAGGATTGCTGAGACCTGGGCTTGAGGGCCTTGAGGGAACTGGCCTCGCGGGATGCTGGACATTTCTGGACACGGCGCAAGTCACACTGCAGGCCATTCAGACCAGGATCGATGTTGCAGCTGACTTCCATGCAGCAGAGGTGCATGTGACGCGTGTGACGTTGGGTAGAAATGTGTCACCTCGGCGTGCATGGGCAGATGCTTGTCTGCCGTGATTGCAGGACAAGTCTGCTCAGCATGAGACCCAGAAGCTGCTGCGCATTGCTTCACATTGCTTCCGACACGCCCTCCTTGCTTCTGACGAGGTGAGCATAAGCTTCACTTCAAGCGGCAGCGCGCGCCTTCCCTGGCTGCCTTTTGTGGAGTTCCTGAGATGTTGGCCTTGAAACCTTGGAAGTGCCGAGGGCCGCCTGTGGTCGGAGCCCTGCAGGCTCTTCTGCCTTGCAGTTGTTTGATTTTGGTCGGTCCATGGCTTCAATATGGGGAAGTGGAAGTGCACGCCCAGTGTGGCCATGCCCTTCTGGACGGGAGAGTGCTGTCGCAGGCACTTGCCCCTTCTTCAGCGTCCGGCCTGCGAGCGGCAGGCGGAGCAAGCAAGGGAGGCGCCCCCGGTCCTAGGTGGTCCTAGCATCTCCGTTGCCATGTGCAGGTGGACAAGCGGCTGCTGGCTGAGAGTACCTGGGTGTGCCGGGGTGCAGCGGGTGGGAACTGAGACTTTGGTCTGGTCCCTGTGTGGGCCGCAGGTACGTACCGATCCGCACGCCCCCGAGGGGAAGGCTTCCATGACCATCAAGCTGGACCACGACTGACCTGGGCTACCAGAAACATCCCACGATGATCCTCGGCTATGTGCTTTGCACATCTTTGCACATGAAGTCTGCGAAGCAGGTGGGAAGGATCGAGGAGCACCTAGTCCCAGACGTCCCTGTCCCATGACTTGCTGTTTCACCCTTGCGGAGTTTGCCCGATTTGGCAGCAAAATCGAAGATTCAGCCGGCATAGCTAGCTTCTGCGACAGTCTTAGCATCTCGCAGCCAGCAGAAGCCGAACACCGTGATGGTACATCATGGTAGCTCATGGTATATCATGGTATCCCGTATCCTTGAGTTGGCTTCAGGGGAGGAGTGCAGCTCAGTTCAGCCGCAAGCAGAACTGCCCCTGCAAGGGACATGTCAATTCTCAATGGCCCGATGGTCTCTTCCGCAGACTGAGACGTACTCTGGAAAGTGCCACAGCTGCTAGATCTAGTTTACCATTAGTTTAGCAAATACAGCATGGCTGATGATGACATCGTTCGCGGCCTAGTCCTTTGCACGCGCAACAGTGTAGCCACTACGCCCAGCAAGGGACGCCGTGATTCTGAGAGTTGCGCGAAAGCCATTTTCTGGTTCGCAAGGAAGCAGGGCACCTGCTCAAGAAGTGACAGACGGAATATCGTCTTTCTCCATTCTTTCTCCAATGACTACGAAGACCTGCCCAGGTTCGCATCTGGGATGCTTGGAACACGGAGATCACAGGGACGATCGATCCATGGGACACCTGGGACAAGGCCAAGGGCCTCAGGAGCCAACACAAATCACGACCCTAAACTTCCCAGACTTCCTAAACCCTGAGCACCGAAACCTTGAGGAACACGGTGGGTAGGCCCTTAGGATGCAGGGCTGAAGGATGCAAGAGCCGCCGTCTTGAGACTTGAATCCCGGTTGGAGTGATAAGATGCCTGCCACAGGTGAAGGAGCGTTGCTGCCTGAGTTGTCGCATGAGTTGAAACCCTTAGCGATAGGTCGACCGAGGCCGTTTTTTGTGGATCCAAGGCAAGGGCTTCCCTGGAGGGCTCATTGCCTTCCTGCAGACCAGCACTGACAGTGAGGGCTGTGGTTTCCATCAACCCACCATTGTCCAGGCCATGTGAACTGACCGGGTGGGCAGTTGCCATGCGGATTGAGCTGACCCCTGTGATACCCGCCAGTAAGATCCACCCACCTGTTGACTTGAAGCTGACGAATACTGCTTGGAGCCTTTGCTTGCTGTTGCTAGAGGGCAAGCGAACTCTGCAGCTTTTGCATCTTAAACCGGCATGAGGCATGGCAAGCCTGTCTTTGAATTCCGAGTGGTAGTGCCATGTATTAGCAGAATGCAGCATGGCAACAGCAGGCGAAAACATTGCAAGATTAAATCGCACTTTCTGGTGCCACTGCATAGCAGATGGAGCAGGCGAGTTTGTAGCCACGTGCCTGATGACTTTGTCTTGCGCAGGTGGCAGCATATACAGCTAGTAATACACTTTTGATCGATTTAACTCTTGGTGGCCTGGCCGTGCAGCCAGAAACAGCGATGTCCTCAGGTTTGAAAGAGACTTGTCTGCAAAAGTTGCGGGGTCGAAGTCTCTTCGACCAAGCAGTTCACGCCCTTGCGCCCTGCTATGTGGGGGCATGTCCCTTAGTCTAAGTCCCTATCCCTAAGTTCCCCCTGACATGTCAGCTGCGTGGCGGCAGAATCGGTAGTTTTTGAACACCCGTGTTTTGGGGTCTCCCTAGCTTGTTTCTGGGCATCTCGAGGACGAAAACGCACATCTGGGCCTGATCGTGAGCTTCAGGGAAACGCCCTGCCTCTTGGTTTATGGCGCCTTGGCACAGGTTTGGGCTTTAGGAGTCCGTCCTCAACATCACTGAGCCCTCCGAAGAAACGTAGTAGGACCCACCCCCGAAAACCTGGACCTGCAGGTATGTAGCTTCTCTCAAAATACGTTCACATCTTGGGGGGAAGGGGCTTCTGCCCGGGAAGCTCCAAGAATCCAACCATCCTGGAGGCTACGCCGCAGCTGCCGTGTCGCTGTATATCTTCTGGTGCATCCGACGTTCGGTTCGGAGCCTGGGACTGCATTTGGATCTGCCCAAGGAAGCAAAAGGTCAGCAGTTGTTTGCGCGTGTGCCGTGCACCTGCTCCCGCTCAGGAATGCTCTTACACTGAGCCAGAGGCTCAGCGATGCGCAGAAAGTGGCAAGCCCTCGGCGGCCATGAGGCAGAAAGGAAGATGACTTCCTGCGAGCAGGAGGAACCATCATCACTGGCA
Organism: Symbiodinium natans; assembly: GCA_905221605.1. Classification (NCBI taxonomy): domain Eukaryota; class Dinophyceae; order Suessiales; family Symbiodiniaceae; genus Symbiodinium; species Symbiodinium natans. The sequence continues at coordinate 639,122 of CAJNDS010001824.1, forward strand.
GTAACTTTAGAGGCAAGTTTAGTCAGCAACACAAGATACACAAGCAAACGCTAGATGGTTCGGGATGTACTCGATCGCTTCGCCATGTTTGGCCCCCATACATGGGTGTCTCCCAACAAGGGGCCTTACCTCGAATCCAACATGTTTTTATCTCTGTCGTGTCGTTGTAACTGCCCGACGAGCTTTAGGTGTAGGATCCCTGCCTGAAATCCACCCCTAGATTGGGTATTTTTCCAAAATAGGGTACCCTTAATATGCCCCCCCCCCCCTTCCCAAAATTACTATAAATCCTTCTTATAGGAACCCCCCCAAAAAGGGAACCCCTCTCTTCGTAGACACCCCAAAATACCCCCCTAAACCCCAACATGCTAGAACCCTTGTAGGACATAGGAACTCCCCAAAAGGGCCCCCTATTTTCGTAAAAGCCAAGATACCCCCCGTGTAGCCGCCGAAGATCAGGTGCGTCTGCCTCGCGCCCGGTGAATGGCACTCCCAAGTCCGACAAGCCGAGACAGGACGGACCCCCTTATCTGGAGATGGGATGGGAGGTTTAGGGTCTCGAGGGTTTCGGGATGTTTAGGGCGTAGGGCTTAGGGATGCTTAGGGTGTAGGAGTAGTAGAGAAGTTCTCTCAGAGTCAGCTGAACTCTCGTGGGCCACCCCTGGCTTTCTGTTAGTTTTGATCAGAGGCACTAGGGCCCTGCAAGGATGCGTGCCGACAGTGCGTGACAGACTCGCAGAATAGAGCCGCCCGGCTGTGGGATATATGCCCTGAGCCCCTAAATTACTTAAACCCTGAGCCCTAAGCTCTAAACCCGGTTACCTAAACCCTAAGCCCTAAGCTCTAAACCCTTAACCCTTAAGGTTTAATTTAAGGTTAAGGAATTAGCATGCTTCGCTCCTTGGGTGTGGGGGCCTCTAGCCACCAATTCCCATCCCACCAAGGTTGACTGATTTCAGTGTTTCGGGAGGGGTTGTGGAGTAGGACAGGGTTGGTGTTGTCCTTGACACTGACGTTTTCTGCGTGAGCGAGGGTTTCTACAGGATCCCCCAGGGGCCCACCTGTGGCCCTTGAACACACTGCGGGGACGGGGAGGGGGGGACCCGGATTTAGCAAGTCGCTCTCCTTGAGGTCATCGAGTTCGAGGGTTACAAGCATTCTCGCCTTGGGCGGGTCGTGTCAATGCTGGTGCCGATGACCACCGCGCTCATCACCATCCTTTTTGTGCCTTGCTATGATGCGTTTTTGACAGCGTGGCATGTCTTCAAGTGCGCTCATTGATGACTCCATCATGCCAGCGGTGACTCCATGCCAAATTTTGCAGGTCATCGTAGTGGCGGATTACTACTGGGGTGCCCTTGGTTCGAACCAGTGCCAATCTTGCTGCTGTTGCTTGTGTGCCTGCATAGCAACAACGACAGCCAGCTTCGTGAGCTTAGTGGAGCGCACATCGGTGCAAGAGCACGTGACACTGCGATGATTCTGCCATATTCTGCCATTTTCTGGCCTTCTGCTGCAATCGCTAAGATTGCGAATGGAGCTGGCCAGACCATCTGTGTTTCATCGGTGGCCGTGGCCGCACAGTGATCGGTTTGGAGATGCTTGGAGTGATCCGCATCGTCACACCTTGGATACCATTGTGACTGAGGAAGGAGCATCACCAAAGTATTTTCCGGTTGCTAGTTGCTGGGTGGTGGTTCTACTAGCTGCTCGTCAGCTGAGGCACATTTCCGATCTTTGGGAGTTTTGACGCCAACTCCTATGTGTCATCTGGCAGCCCTTGAGCTGTTGGAGAGGATGTGGCTTGAGTGTGGAAGAGTAAGGTTCTTGATACTCTGGTGCCTGGGCGTTACCTGGTTCTTCTTCCTCATTGTCAACACGGGAGGGCAGATGGTCAAGCAGTTTGGCTTGAGAGCTCCCTTCCGCAAGGCAGGACAGAGTTGCTGCAACGCGTATAAACAGTATTTGAGAACCCCCGGCCTGGATGGTGGGAATTTTTATGGTTCTTCTGGTTAGGATATCAATGCCTCAAGAAATGTCTCCCGACTGGCCTGGAAGGCTGCTGTCATCTGCGTGTCTGTGCAGGAACGGCAGGCCTATCCCGTCCGGTTTCAAGCAGTGGGCCCGTGCATTAGCCGTGAAAGAGGATCACGTAAAAACGCAATTGGAACAGGCTTGGATGTCGTTGATCGGGGTAACCTTGCTGTTATTCTTCCTGCTGAAGACTGATACAAGTACCGAGTTATGTTGAGAGCTCAAGAAGACATGTGCCGCGTCGGGCGCACATGGGATCAGGAGACCATTAGCAGTGGCTATTCGCGGACACTGGCCCTTCGCAAGAAGGCAGGGACGTCTTAATCGTGTGCGTCGTAACTCTAAACCCGAAAACCTAAGCCTTAAACCGCAGTGTCAGCTGTACAGAGCATTGGAGAGTGAAAGGCTCTGGGCTTGGTGGCGAAGGTCTTTCGTGGCAAGGCCGCTCCCATGATATTTGGCAGTTCTGCGTAGCATATGCACATAATGTGTATGATATGCACACTGCATGGCAGGACCTGCCCGGCGGATTCTTGTCGCTGTCCGGCGCGTCCTCGCAGACCATCCCGCTGAAGTACGACCACACCAGCAAGCTCTGGTACGTGGAGCCTCTCGGCACATTGCTTTGCAGCACTTCACTCGCGTCTGGTTCTCTTTGATCAAGCATCACCCATTCTGAACCTGTGTCCTACTGGCAGTAGTGTCGTCCATCAGGCGCTATGTTGGCTAACGCTTGTGTTGTTGTTTCCGTACTGACGAGCTTCTGTGACAAGGTTTCGCTGCCAAAGATACGTGTACGCCGGTACCCGAGACATCCAAGACGTCTCAGGCATGTGTCACATTGTGTCACCAGCACGGACGCTCTCGCACACTCCTCATAACCTTCACGAATTATGCTTCTTTCCAAAGATCGTGAAGTGAGTATGCTACGAACAACTTGCGCCATCTTGCGCATGCCGAAACTCAGGCTGGCGAATAAACTTTCGAATTGTGTGTCCTGTACCAAGGATTCTGACGGCGACGGCTTTGTGCAGCATGATCCCAGCACCAGCAGCTGGGCTGAAGGTCAATTCTGCTTGCCTCTTTTCGACGCCCTTGTTTGATCAAGGGAAGGGAACGTAAAGCGCCGCCCTAGTACATCGTGAGGTCTGCGGAAAGGTCATGCGGCCTTCGACACACTGCTAGCAGAAGGTGGCCTGAGGCAGGAGTTGAGGGATTTCGATCATGTCGTGCATGGGTCCACCAGCGACACCAGACCGTTCCGCATCAGGACGAAGAGCCCCTCGCCCCAAGGCTTCAAGTCCGTGGATGAGATGTACAGGAGGGGGCTGCGGAAGAGATCTTGGAGTCGGGTCTCTTCGGGTAGAAGGGGGGGCATCAGGGAAACCCTGGTGTAGACCCTACGCTTCTCCACCCTTCGCTGCCTTCGCTGGTGCAGGAGCGCCGGGCCGAACCAGATTCCCTTTGAAGTGGACTCTTGGTCACAGGCTCTCACTGAGGAGTTCAGCACGCTCTTCTTCTTGTACCAGTTTTCCATCTACGCCGTCTGCGCGCCCTGGCTGCGAGTGCGAGCTGTGGGACTCTTCCGACTTTGCCTCTGGTACTCAGATGGACTCAGGTGTGGTTCTCCTACTGGCACTACACAATCATTGCCATGACCATTGCTATCATCTCTGGTTTTTTCAACACCTCTGTGAGACTGGCAAGTCAGCAGTCCATCAAATCCATGATGGAGTCTTGGTTTTGGCATCAGTTAGATATGCTGTCTGCGCCCCAGAGCAAGATGCCTTTTGGGTTCACAACCCTCCACCCTGAGCCCATCCTAGCCCTGGTAAACCCCACGCCGAAAAAGCCCAGCCAAGGAGCAGCAGCTGACGGCCCACGTGCTTCGAGATGGCCAGGTCGTTGAGGTCTGGCTGTCGCCAAATGTAGGATGTGTAGGCCAGGGAAGGCTACGTTAAACTTAAGCCTTCTACTTTTGTAACCTTAAACAGCAACAGCAACAACCGTCGAAAACCTGCCAAACCCTGAACCCCTTAGAGAGACCTCTGCAATCCCTAAACCCTGAAGCCCCGGCTGACCCCAAACCCTAAACCCTAAGCCCTAAACCCTGACATTTGCAGATTGACGCCAACGAGCTTGTGCCTGGTGACATCGTCAAGGTGCAGCCTGGTCCAGCGCCGCGCTGAGTTTTCGGCCCTGCGCGCGATGGGGGCCCGTCAGCTCTGTCCTGGTTGCCTTGATGGGTTTAGGCCGGTTCAGGGTTTGGGGTTTAAGGTTTAGGGTTTAGCTTTTAGCAGCGTATGCTCATAGTAGCCTCTCTTTGCTGTAGCCTTTCGCTGCTGCAGCAAAGCGTCTGGTGATTTGGATCAACGTGCTCATCAAGATAAGATCTGGGGGCGCTCGCCCCCAAGCCAATTTCACTGTAGTTGCATAGATGCATGTATGTATGTACAATATACATATGTATATGTATGTGTATGTGTATGTGTATATGTATATGTATATGTATATGTAATTATATGTATATGCATATGCATATGCATATGCATATGCATATGCATATGTATATGTATATGTTTTTGTATATGTATATATATATACACGTATATATACATATACGTATATATATATATATATATATATATATATCTATACATATACATGATATATTAACAAATAGACATGAACACATAATGTGTTATATCAATATCTTTGAAATCATGGGACACAATGGAAGATAAAGCACAGAAATGGTATGTCAGACTTAACGCCTAGGTCCCTTGCGACCTGCTCTTGCTCCGCGGGGCGGCGGTCTGCGACGAGTCGACACTGACGGGCGAGTCCATGCCTGTGCAGCGCTTGGCACCGGCTCCCCGGATCAGACTGAGAATAAAAGAAATGAAGCTGATTAATCATAAGACCCTGTGGAAAAATCGCAAGGCTATTAACGTCTCAAGAATAGTATCGTAAGAGTAAGAATCGCATAATTACACACTGATTTGATCTGCTTTGGGCTTAGGGAAGCAGTAGCGACATCTCGCCGGTCGTCCAACGGGAATATCGTCTACACCATGTCTGACCTGTCGTCCTATACAAAAATGACGAACATCTACAACTCGGTTGTAAACTTAGTTAACTCAGTCTCAAAGGAGATGTTGAACTGTTGAAAGGGCACGCCAGAGCCAACGCCTGACACGGCTCGAAAGCTGTGCATGCAATTGTTTCTGTTCTTCTGTATGCATGCACACGCATCTTCACCGAGTGTCGCAGCATTGTGTTTCTGGCAACACCACATGGCAATGATTGACTTAGTCCTTACTGGTGTTCTCACCTGCCAGATTTGTCACATGCCCCTTCCTGTCACCACACTTTTGAAACGTAATATGCCCAGTACAACGCTTTGAGGCTATCTGCTCACAGTACTCTCGGTTGCCACGATCTCAACACTACATTAAACTTTATTGCTCTGGCTTCATTTTCGGTGACCGGGACCTCAGCGAGATGCTGGTTCCAGAACTAAAAGTCTTACGTGCATGTTACATTGCCTTCTCATAACAACTACAGGCCCTCTAAGCCATGGATCCTGGCGGGAGGATGGGGGGAAACAACTCATGCGCCTAATTTGCCGAGCACATGAAAGCAGCAGGTTGGCACGCTCTTCTGAGGATTGGTTTGTCAGGGCGAAGTGCTAGCTGCTGCATTTTCTCAGTTGTTCTGAGGTAGAGAAGTTGCCAGATGACCCGTCACTTGGCCGAAAAAGTAGACACACTCCAACCAAACCCAAAGTCGTGAACGGCTTCTGACAGGCGTGAAGGTGCAGGAAGGCCGGCTGGTGCGAGGCTGACAGGTCGGAGACGGAGGACCCCAAACCCCAAGCCTAAACCGCAAACCTTGGGCCGCGAAACCCCTACCGAGCCTGGGGTTGAGGGTTTGTTGAAAGCCTCTGAAACCCAAAACCCTCAAACCCTCAAAACGTGCCTGCTCACCGGCCCAGGCCCGGGTTCCGCTTTGCCGCCAAGCACTCCTTGGTGGCCTTGGGCCCAGTTTTTCATTAAGGGGGCTGAAGGGGGGCTCAGAGCAACAATAGCAGGAGTGAGAGCAGCAGTAGGAGTAGTGGTGGCACGCAGTTTTCATAATACCAATATGAATACCATCAATGACAAGGACAATCGAGGTGTGAGAGTTTTTGGAGAAATGGTGAGGGGGTGGGCTCAACATTTCTATGATGCGTTCTTGCTCCCAAGCGGATCTTGGATACAGGTTGCGCAGAAATGTGAAGGTTTTTTTTTTGCCTGAGCAGCAGAAGGCCAAGAAAAGCCAAATCAGCGGCTCATGATCGAATCTACTAGCTGGTCGACTGGGGAGGCTGCGAAGTTGTGAAGACACTGCCAGTGCAAGAGCGTGCGCGCCCCGTGCACATCGTGACTGAGGCAGGCACGTCTGTGCTCCAGGTTGTCGACAACGAGACATGGGCTCTGGCAACCCATACGGGCATTCACACTCAGACTCCTGGCAAAGCATGTCGCAGCTGCTGCAGTACACAGTTGTCAGTGGTATGAGTACGACTACGACGGAACCCGCGGTTTCATTCGTCATACTGTCATACTTGTTCCGGCTTTTGTCAGCTCTGTTCCGAGGAAAGGGCAGCTGCTCCTGTTGATCTTGTACCCGCCAAAATTGGTGTTCAAGTACGATGAGCAGCTGAGCGTCGCTTGGCAAGCAGCCGAGCGATCTTGGAGGGCACGCAGGGCACTCAAGCAGGAGCTTGCGCGACCTGAGGTTGTCTTTTTCTTGCTCATCATCTACGCTTTTGCCCTTGTGGTCAAGCTGATGAGAGTCATGTACGTCCGCTACGCGGTGCAGCAGCTCCTCGGCGGACGCAAGAGCGTTCAGGGCGGACATGGCTAAGGACGGCAGGGTTCGATGCTGAGACTTGAGCACCGAACCCTCATACACTTGCCTGAATTGGGGTCCTGATTTTAAGAGTGCCGTACTATCTAGGGGGACCTTAAAAACATGGACCCGAACTTAGAGAGCTACTACCGCATCTCTACAAAGGAAGCTGCCCCTCACGGCCACCTGGGCCAGCGGGGTCTTCACCTGCTCCTGCGTACTACCTACGATGCTGCACATCGTGCTGTCCGTGGGCCAGGCAGAGTGGGGATTGTAGCGTTCCTCTTGCTTAGTATTGCTAATGGCACCTTGATGCTAATAAATTCATCATAGTCGTAAGAGTTTGTAGAGGTCTCAATAAATGCTGTAGCAAAAATAGGAGTAGTATGAGTAGTAGGAATAGTAGGAATAGTAGGAATAGGAGGAATAGTAGAAATAGGAGGAGTAGTAGGAATAGTAGGAATAGTAGAAATGGTAGGAATAGTTGGAATTATAGTTCGAATAGGGTCAATGGGACTACTAGGACTAGGACTGATTGGACAAATAGGAATAAGAAGGAATAACAAGGGAAAATGAGGAAGAGCAAGGAATAGGAATAATCGGAGTAATAGTAAGAATGGTCATAATGGTCACGAAGGTCAACAAAGGAGTAGAAATTGCAATCTTCGTGGTGGCGTGGTTTGCTCCAGCAAGAAGCATGTAAGCCCGAAGCATCCCTCAGCCCGGCAGGTGATTTCAGCAAAGCGGCTGAAGGAGCAGACGGCTCTGGAATTGGCAGCATGTAGCAAGCCCTTGGCTTCTCTTTCCCTGCTGTCCAAGCTACTGCATTGGGCTTTTTACCGTCCCTGGTCGGATGTGGGGTGCAGCCCCCCGGGTCCCACGCGCCAGCCACAGCAGACCCCTGAAACAACCATGAGTATGTGGGGCCCATAAATTTCGTTTGGCAGGAGAAGAGTTGCAGCATCTTCTGCGTGGTGCCCAAGCGGATCGCTTTGGCGGGGAAGGCCCTGTGCTAGCTGGAGTTTGTCATGTAAGGCTTCGTTTCTCCGCATAGGCATATGGGTGCGTCCCACAAACGGGTACAACATTGTACAACCCCGAAATCCCCATGGTCGGATCCAGGACAGGGTTGCACGGTCTCCACGGTGCTCGACAAATTGACCCACTGCCTGTTTGGAGAAATGTTCGGAGTGCCATTTTGCCAGAAGATTGGGCAGTGGAATTGCACACCGCCTTGTGCGAATTATGCCCTCCCTTCGGAAGAACCATGTAGGTCGTGCATCGTTTGTCAGTTCCAGAAGTGACGTACGGTTGGCACCTGTGTTTCATAACTTTCTGTCTGCATCATTTGTCAAAGGCGTTCGGCGTTCTTGAGAGACGAAACAAAGTTTCGACAGCGTGCACGCCGCTCCCCCGCCCGCAGGTTCGTGTCGCCTGCTTCGACAAGACGGGCACCTTGACGACCAGCGGTGGCACCCCCAGCAATCGGGGCGCGGATGTTGCACAACTGAGTAGGCAACTTGACATTGTGATATTTCTTAGTTTGATGATCCTAAACCCTAACCCCTAAGCCCTAAACCCTAAACCCCCTTTGCAACGAATATAAGCAGCCAGCTCACTTCATCAGAAGGTGCTGGTCTGCCCTGGGATCCTTCCGAGTTGAGGTTTGGAGTTCTTCGGAGTGCACTGCGTGGAGACGGAGGGCAGCGGAGGCCCCGCCCGTCAGCTCAGTTGCTTCGGTTCTCAACCCTAAACCCTATGCGGAGCTGCAACTGGTATTGTAGAAAAGAGTTGGTGATGGGAGTTGAAGGGGTCAATGAACCCGGATATTTTTGGCTCAAGAAACGTGGGCAATGCGCCCTACGGAAAAGGTGTGTTTGGTTGTGCTTTGGGTTTTGTCTTCGGTTGTTCCAGGGGAATCAAGGGCTTCTGTTGGGGCTGACTGTTTTGTTCCCTGTCCTCCTTCGGTTGCCCCCCGTAGGTTATGAGCCCAAATTAGGCTTCCTGCGGAATTGGTAAAGATTTTTCGTTTGTTTAACGCCATGGACATGATGCGGCGTCGCTCTGAGCCTGGACTGTCGCCAACGGCCAATGAAGCCGAAGGAAATCGTGGTGGTGGGGGTGAAGATCGACAACAAATGGTACAAGCGCTGACAGATGGTAGGGAGGTTGCAATGATACAACCAACGCCTCAGGTGGAAAACGAAGTGGTTCCGGTTCAAGCAGCAAATCCTTTCTGGAGCGAGCGGGCTCAAGAAGAAATGAGACTTAGGCAATCAAGGCCGGCAAGTCTTCCTGCGAGCGGAGGGGATAGAAGTGGTGAAGGTACGAGGAGGCCACCTTCGCTGCAAGATCTTTTGGGTCAGGAACCTGCACCTGTTGAGAGACCATCGTCAGGCTTAATGGGCCAAATGGAACGAGGTACTATTGGTGGAGTGCAAGCCGACGAAGAACTCATTCCTGATGTTAGTGGTGAAGAGCAAACTGAAGATATGGCGGTGGTGAAGCGTGCGCTGAAAGAGTTGCTTGTGCAAACAAAGGAGCTGGGGAACAGGTTGCATCGGGTGGAGGAGAAAAGCTATACCTCTGCTGCATCTGGGTCAGCTTCAAGGGCACGGAGCTCTGGAGTGGTGGACGCAAACACGGCATATCCTCTAGGAATGACTCCAGAGAAGCAGTACCTGCCAGGACAAGTTTTCTACACGGATGGTATGGGTGGTTTTTGGACTGTGTTGCCTGATGGGACATGGCTGCCTATTGAGGGCTACGACCTGCCAAAGGGTTGTGATCTTCAATCCTTGCCTGGGTCCAGGAAGGGGGATGTTCAAGTGGAGGATGAAAAAGAAGTGCCAATGATGCATGTAGCTGAAGGGAAGAAACCCTCCAGATTGCCTCCATTGAATTACCCCACGGGAGGTCCTGCAAGTGGTGGATATGCAAGTGGACCACCTGGTTTAACACATGTTCCGATTACTTCCGTGCCGTCAGGTGTTGATGGTTCTGCCGCACCTGTGGGGAACCAGCCCGGTTTTGTTTCAGCTCGGGAAACTGCAACGCAAGAGAACTCAGCAGGATCGGGTGGATATACAATGGTGGATGATGTTCCGTATCGGTGGAAAATGGTCGCTGGGAAGTTGGAATTAGAAAAGGTTCCGCTCACAGCTGTTGCGCCCGGTATAGGACATGGACTACCTCAAGGGCCTGGTGGTAGGGTCAGTTTACCTCCTGGAGCAGTGGTGCCACGTGGTATGCCAATCACTGGTGATAGTTCTGGAACCGAACGTCCGGAGGCTCTCGGGAAGCATGTGATGAGCCTTCCAACTTTGGCAGACTACACACCAAGCAATCCGACGGCACTGGGTGATTGGATCGCAATGATCGAACCAATGTTGTCTTCACTGACAGATACAGGAAGAGTGTGGTGGCAATGCGTCTACTCAAAGGCATATCAAGCGTATGCCAAATGGTTGAGTGTTTCTCCGCTGGAAAGGTTGGGCATCAAGGCTGAGCTGGAAGGGCTCAAAGTGGTTCAAACTGTGCATGTTTTGTTGGAGCAGAGAGCGGTGTCTTTGCTGCTACAGGCGATCCCGGAGAGATTGAAGACCGAGATCGTTTCCACTCGAATGTTGGGGTCAGTGATGATATTTTACAAATTGCTGACGGTCTACCAACCAGGTGGAGCAAATGAGCGCAGCACAATGTTGAACTTCTTGGTGCAACCATCTCCAGCAACCTCGATCTCAGAGGCCATAAAGGGAGTGCGTCAATGGGCGCAATGGCGTTTCCGATTGAGGGAGTTGAGAGCGGCTGAGCCGGACGCTACCTTGCTTATCAAGGGATTGGATGGTTTGTCATCCGCGTTGCTGGCGAAACACCCTACGGTTCATTTCAGAGTGGCATCCTTTCGGGAGAAATTGGGGGTGGACTACTCGCCGACCTCTGAAACTGCGACAAAACTAGCTGAAATGTTACAGGCAGAGTTTGAACTGCTATTGCATAGTGCTGGTGAACAAGAGGTGAAGCAGGACTCGGACGCCAAGAAAAGGGCCAGGTTAAACAAGGCCCAAAAGGGAACTGGTGACGAGACAGAGGAGGGTGACAAAGGCAAAGGGAAAGGAAAAAGGTACAGCGGAGATGGTGAACGTCCTTTCTGTTGGATATATGGGAAGACCGATGCGGGGTGCAAGTTCGGATCCCGCTGCAAATTTCGCCATGACAAAGACTCCCTTGAACGAGGAAGATGTTTTGAGTGTGGGGCCGTTGGCCATCTGCAGCCGCAATGTCCATATAAGGATGGTGCAAGTTCCAATGTGGACTCAAATCCTGAGAGGAGTAGATCTAAAGGGAATTCTCCCAAAGGGGGAAAGGGCGGCAAAGGTGCGAAATGGGGAAATGCCAAAAAGGCAGAGGTAGCTGAAGGGGGAGATGAGACGGCTAATGCGGGATTGGATAAAGGTTCTGCAAGTCCCTCATCGCCATCAACGGCCAATCAGGTCCTTGTTGAAGCGTTAGAGGTGCTGAAATCTATGAAGCTGTCATCAGAACAGTCGGCATCAAGACGGGGATCCCAGTATTCGAATGTTATGTGGCTCTGGGCTGCTTCAGCAGGAAGGGAGAGTGGCGTTGGTGGATACAGCTGCTACGCATCTTGTGCGGACGCTTTTTCCATGGGAATGTTTACCAGACACTACTGTTATGGTGCAAAGCGCGCTTGGTGGTGTGACAATGAGGATTACAGAGAAAGGGACGTTGATTAGGGAAGACAATGGGCCCCTGATTATCCCTCTCTGGTTGATTTTGGAGTTTGGGGCGAACCTCACTGTGATCAATGGGATGTGTCACGTGGGTGCAAAATCTTCGCTGGACCAGCTCTTGTGGTTTGAACATGGCTGTTTGGTTATGGATTACAAAACAGCTGAAAAAATGGTTTTGCATGCTGAAAGGCAGCGTGTATCTTGGTCCCATTCTCAATGGAGGAATGGAAGGGCGGACTGTGGAGTCGGTTCGTCGGATGCCACGTTGTTGCCGAAGCAGGGAGAAGGCCGAGGAGTATGCGTTCTACATGTGGCCAGGGTTTCTGACACCAATGAGTGTTCGGGAATGGGCATGTTGGACTCGGGAGCATCACATCCTCTCAGATCACTTCGTCCTGGTGAACAGCTTCCGCAGCAAAAGGTGTTGGTGTCTTTAGCTGTTGGATCTCGGGAGATGTGTATTACCCCAGGTGGGACCCTGGTAACTCCTGAAATGGTAGATCCACTAGTGCCAATTGGCAAAGCGAGCGCCTTGGTTGGTCTCAGAGTTCAGTGGCGTGGTGGCAAGTGCACAGCCTCACATCCTGTTCTGGGGGAACTTCGCGTTCGTGATCTGAATCGGGGGGCAAAATCTTCGCTGGACCAGCTCTTGTGGTTTGAACATGGCTGTTTGGTTATGGATTACAAAACAGCTGAAAAAATGGTTTTGCATGCTGAAGGGCAGCGTGTATCTTGGTCCCATTCTCAATGGAGGAATGGAAGGGCGGACTGTGGAGTCGGTTCGTCGGATGCCACGTTGTTGCCGAAGCAGGGAGAAGGCCGAGGAGTATGCGTTCTACATGTGGCCAGGGTTTCTGACACCAATGAGTGTTCGGGAATGGGCATGTTGGACTCGGGAGCATCACATCCTCTCAGATCACTTCGTCCTGGAGAACAGCTTCCGCAGCAAAAGGTGTTGGTGTCTTTAGCTGTTGGATCTCGGGAGATGTGTATTACCCCAGGTGGGACCCTGGTAACTCCTGAAATGGTAGATCCACTAGTGCCAATTGGCAAAGCGAGCGCCTTGGTTGGTCTCAGAGTTCAGTGGCGTGGTGGCAAGTGCACAGCCTCACATCCTGTTCTGGGGGAACTTCGCGTTCGTGATCTGAATGGGTGCCCTTGTTTAGAAAAGGAGGTGGCGCTTCAGATCATTGATGAAATGGATTGGTGCTCCCCAAAGCAAGCTTTGAAGGTGGCACGTATGGTTCAAGGGTGTCCGAATACGGACAACGAGGTGGCTGTAAAAACGTCGTTGCAAAGCGCAGCGCGGACAGCGTCAGCGAATGAGGAGGAGTTCGTCCAGGCATGCTGGCGATTTCTTCGGTGGTATTATGGGGATATACCAGAAAATATGCTGATGGAGCTGTTGCCGCGTGGAGATATTGCGGCGTTGCCTTTCAACCGTCATAAAAGGAGACGGCTGGCACGAGCAAAAAGGGTGGTGGTACACCTATTTTCGGGAAAACAAAAATGGCATTTTCCCAGTCGGGATGTGGAGGTACTGGAGCTGGATTTGACAAAAGGTGGTGACCTACATAATTCGAGCGTCTGGAAGTATCTTCTGCATCTGGCGGCTGAAGGAAAGGTGGTTGCTGTGGTTGGAGGACCTCCATGCAGGACAGTGTCAAGGTTGAGAGGTGAAGACGGTGGTCCACCTGTATTGCGCCGGCGCTGTGGGCCTGAGCGTTTGGGATTAAAGAGTCTTCCTTGGCCACATCAAGAATTAGCCCAAAAGGATGGTGTTTTACTTCTGAAGATGCTTTTCCTATATGACGTGGCGGTGCATTCAAGGTGTGGAACTGCTGAAGTCATCAATGGAAGTTCTGTCTTCTTTGGCATGGAAAGCCCTGGGGACCCTGAACTCATAGGGAAAGATTTCTCTCAGAACGGCAAAACGGTCTTGAGTGCTGAGGATCTGGTGGATGGTTCTCAGGAAGGGCTCTCAAGTCCTACCTTCTGGAGTTGGCCAGAGGTGAAAAGCAATTGTGAGCGTTATGGAATGTACGCTGCAAACTTTGATCAAGGAGCATTGGGACATGCTCTGGTGAAACCTACGACTTTCCTGGTGTCTGATATGGAACTATGGGAATCGTTGGAACAGGTTCGCGTGGTTGTTCCGTGGTCGGCAACATTCGCTTCTACCCTGGAAGAGCGTATTGGACAATCCTCTATATGGGCGCGATGGGCGTTTGGATTGGTTAAAAGAATACGTCACAGGTTGGCACAATGGTTGCATGAGAGCGATGCTGAACGGGAAGCTATGGTGTTAAAAAAAGAAGAACGAGAAGGGACGTTACGGAGGTTGACGACTGAGGAGCGAGCTTTCCGTGACCATTGCCTAAGGGGGCATATTCCTTTCAGACGTGATTGTCAAATCTGTGTGTCTGCCGCTGGAAAAGAGCGTCGCCATTTGAGGCGAAAGCATGGGGATGCTTACACTTTATCATTGGACTTAGCGGGTCCATACAAGTGTTCGAAGGATGCTCACCAGCAGAAGCCACGACACGCTGTTATTGGTGTGTATCAATTTCCAATGTTGGATCCCAATGTGGGTCGCCCTCCAGAAAAGGAGGAAGATGCGGATGAGGTGGAAGATCACGTGGCAGATGAAGGTGCTGGTGTTGGAGAATGGTTAGGCGATGCAGTCGCGAACTTCGAGGAGGAAGGCTCTGCACCGGTGGAACCTGCGCCAGTTCTGGAGGCGGAGGTGTTGAAAATTCAAGCTTCTGAGAAATCCTGGAAGGAACTGAAGGACCACTTGACCCAACCTGTCCGTATGATCAACTTCGTTATGGTGGAGCCGATTGTGGATAAACAGCAAACAACTGTTTTGTCGGCAGTTCAAAGGATGATGGTGCGCTTGCAGAGATATGGGTATCCGGTGTTGAGAATCCACTCAGATCGAGCGGGGGAGTTTGTCAATGCACGCTTCCGGTCCTTTTGTGAAACTCGTCTGATATATAGGACCACTGGTGATCCTGGAGTCCCGCAAACAAATGGGCGCGCTGAAGCATGTGTGGGTTTATTCAAACGTGGTGTCAGGTCGCTCTTAAAGGAGGCGCGACTCGGGCCGGCGTACTGGGCACTGGCTGCTCGCCATTGGTCAATGTTACGGTGGCAGAAAGCTGAAAGGGAGTTGGGGTTAAATCCTAAAGCATTGCTTCCTTTTGGTGCTCAGATTCAAGTCAAACGTCGTCCGTGGGAGTTGCTGGGTCCGGATGGAACAAAGAAAGGTCGGCAATGGGTCGATCGTACGCAGCCTGCGCTTCTTTTGGGTCCATGCGATGACCTACCTGGTGGTTATTGGGTGGAAGCTCAAGGGACTGCAAAAGATCCGGATGAACTGGTGTTATTTCCCTGCACTACGATTTTTTCCAATATAAAGGAACCGCCTGAATTGGAGCTGGAAGGGGTGGTAGAAGAACAGGAGCCTTCTCCTCCAGAGCATCGTCTCAAGGGGAAAAAACCGGCGCTTCGGTTTGCTGATGAGGAAGGACCTCCTTTACCTCCGCCTCGCGATCCTCCAGTTCGCCATCGGTTGATGGAGAAAAGCCCGGCCTCTTCACTGCGTGGTCATGTGGGCTCCTTGCGCTTGCTTCGCAAGCGGGGGGAGAGTCCGCCCTTAGAAATTTTCGAGGATGACATGCAGGGTCTGGGGGAGCTGGAAGAAAATGCAGATGTTGAGGACAATGTTCCTGGTGATGAGTATTGGCCGACTTGCTGTTCTCCTCATGAAAATGCTTATTTGGTCTGCAAAAGTGAGACTGCTGGGGATGGAACACAGTTGGAAAAAGAAGAGCAAAAAGCCAAGTCAATGTATGAAAGGTCTATGTATGATTACGTGGACTGTGAGGAGCTTTTGGAAGGGATTGTATACCCAAAGAGGGTGAATCGAAGAGGTGGTATCAACAATTGGTGTACAAGTACGCGAGCTCTGGTGTTGGGCCACTATACTCATGGCGGAGTGTGTGGTATCACAAAAGAGACTCATCGAAGACCATGGCTATGTCGTTATTTGGCATCATTCGTGAGGCACCACAATCCTGAAGCCAAATTTTCTGCTCTTCAGATCTCGTGCAATGCTCCGGTGTCATTGCATAGGGATAGTCACAATGAAAAGCATTGCTGCAATTATGTGTGTGGCTTTGGTGACTATAAAGATGGTCAGCTGTGGGTTGAGGATGAAAAGGTTTTAGAGGAAGGAGCTGAAGTGGTGGAGCAATCCTATGGGAAGAAAGTCTTACCTGGAAAATTGGTGGATATCCACTGGAACTTCATGTCGTTCTTTCCGAGAAAACTGCATGGTCCTATGCCTTGGAAAGGGAACAGGGTATCCTTGACAGGGTACACACCTGTTTTTATGGAGCGTTTGAGCTACAAGGATAGGTGCTATCTTCTCCAATGCAAGTTTCCTCTTCCGGAACCACAAGCTGAAGAAGGTGAAAAAAGGAAGTGGTTAAAAATGACGTTGAGAGAGACCTCGCTGGACGACCTTGCAGAGGAAGTCGACTACGCTGTGTTCGAAGCGCATCAATGGGCTCTAGAAGAGCATTTGAGTATTCGACGCCTAATTGCTGAACAGGAATGTTGCATTTTGGACGAGTTCCATGGATCGGCCAATGAGTCGAATGAGAAAAAGGATCAGAGACTAGAGAATGGCTGGTTAAAGCAAAAAGGGCTGAGGAACAGCTCTCGAAGTTTTTGGTCAAAGCAGCTCAAGTTCAGCAAATGGTACAAGAAAATACCGCGCTTGAGGCAGCAGAGGAGGTTGAGTTCCTGCAAACAAAAACAATCCCTACACAAGAAGCCATGCAAGAGCTGGAAAAGTGGAGGGAATCATTGTCGGACGAGGTGACGTCTTTGGTGAAAGAGTTGGAGGTGGTGGAACCAACAACTCAAGAAAAGCTGGACAAATTGGCGGAAGAGCCTAATGCACCGGTGATTGAGTACGTTCCCAGTCTGGTGGTGTTTACCCGGAAGCAGGGGACAGGGAGGCGACGTGCCCGTATCTGTGCATGTGGAAACTTTATTTCGTCAACGGCAGCTACAGAATATGAAGGGCCGAGGTCCCTCAGTCGTCACTCGCTGCACGCTCCTGGTTTAGATTCAACTACATTCAGGTGTCAAGTGAGGCACGCAGCATATATGGTGTGGATCATCGCTGGCTTAGACATTTCCAAAGCTTTTCTGACGGCGCCGATGAATAGGGCGCAAAGAGAAGGGCGTCTGGTGGTGGTGCAGCCCCCAAGGGCGGCGGTGAAATTGGGTCTTTGCACAAAGGAGGAGCGGTGGATTGTGAGAAATGCCTTGTACGGTTTGGCTGAGAGTCCGAACAGTTTTATCAGGTAAAGCGAATGATTAGAGGAATCGGGGACGCGTTGTCTTCGACCTATTCTCAAACTTTAAATGGGTAAGATCCACAGTGGTTACTTGATTGAACTTCTGGGATAAATGAAAACTTTAAGTGGGCCGTTTTTGGTAAGCAGAACTGGCGATGAGGGATGAACCTAACGTCGGGCTAAGGTGCTTAATTGCGCGAGACCAACGTCTTCAAGGCATGTCTTGGGTGTCAAAGGATGGACAAGCAATGAGCTTTCAGAGGTCCAACGCAGACCCAAGTCTGTTCCTTATTATGGCGCAAGAGAAGCCGGAAGGTGCAAGCAAGTTGGTAGGGACAATGGGTCTTTACGTGGATGATTTTTGATGGCTGGGACTATGACAGTGCTCCGGGAAGCCTTGGAACAGATCAGGAAGGAGTGGAAAACTTCTGAACCCGAGTTCTGTGGTCCAGGCTGTGGTGATGGATTCCTGAAGTTTTTGGGTGTCCAAATCTGGTATCGAAATGGCAGCTTCTTTCTCAACCAGGAGGACTTCGTGAGAGATTTGCTGAACCGAAGAGGGTATCAGATTGATGAAACTGGAAAAGGTAGTAACCTGCCAATGGTGAAAGAAACTCCAGGTGAAGAAGAGGAGGTGGATATTCCTTCCTTGCGAGCGGCACAAGGTGCCGTAGGGGAGTTCCTCTGGGTGGCAATCAAAACTCGACCTGATTTGGCGTTCTGCACGAGCCAGTTGTCTTTGTGGACATCCCGACGGCCGCGATTTGTGGTTAAAAAGGCTGAGGAGGTTTTCCGATACCTTGCTGCAACTCCAACGTTAGGCTTGACGTTCGGAGCAATCGCAACATGCGAAAAAGAAAGAAATGAGGTGTTGCGTTATGGACGTGGCGTTAAGGTGGTGGAGTCCTACACGGATGCCAGCTTTGCAGCAGGTGAAAACGAAAAGAGCCACTCAGGAGCGGTGGTGGTGTGGGGTGACTGTCCAGTGATGTGGGCAACACAAAGACAATCAACGGTGGCTTTAAGTACAGCTGAAGCTGAATTGCATGCGTCCATAGAGGGAGCAACGATGATTCAGTCGTGCACCCCTATAATTGCCGCTTTGGTTGGAACAGGTGAAGAATCGCTGCAAAAAGTGCTGTATACAGATTCGGTTTCAACGTGCTCGATCATTCAATATCCTGCTGGAAGCTGGAGAACAAGACACCTGAGAATTCGAGCAGCCGGTGTCAGGTCTCTGGTGGACCGTGGTTATATGGTGATAGCGCACCTTCGCGGCGAGTATATGATCGCTGACCTGTTGACTAAGTTAATGAGTGGACAGGTGTACACAAAGCAAAAGGCACTTTGGGGTCTCAGACTGTTGGTTCAAGGAACTGACTTGAAAAAAGCCTCGCTTGCAATGGCGGTCATGATGGTGGCTGCATCTCTGCAAGGGATGGCAACTGGTGGCGAAGAAGTGTCCACGGCTGGATTCTTTTGCTCAGAAGAAGGGGTGTGCAAGGTCGCCAACACGTCTACGGTGATGGTTCTGGCTCAAGGTATTGAAATGGTGGTCAACAATTCAGACCTTGTTGCGTATTTGGTGGCAGCAATTATACTCTGGGAACTGGCATGGTGCCTCTTTCGACGGCTGTATAAATGGCTGTGGATCAAGAAAGCGGTGGTTATTCCTGCGAGTGCCACTTTGTATACAACAGTGGGTGGGAACTGTATGCACGCAAGCAGTGACTGTGATGTTCTGCGATATTCACAGCCCAGGGCTAAGACGCTTTGTAAGCATTGCCTCAAGGATGGCTGGGTGGTGAATGCTGAGTTCCTTGATGAGGAACGGGCCGCTGGAACGTGAATTTTCCAAGTACGAGGTGAAGAAATCCTCAATGGTTAAGGATTCAGCCAATGAGCTGAAGGTTCGTCCTGGATGACGTTAAACCATAATGTGCATTTCAAGCAGCTGGCTGCTGCCTAAATGGCGGTTTTTGGCCAAAGAACGGCATCTCCAATGTGTCCTAGGAAATCCTAGGACAGGGGGAGTGCGGAGCTGCAACTGGTATTGTAGAAAAGAGTTGGTGAAGGGAGTTGAAGGGGTCAATGAACCCGGATATTTTTGGCTCAAGAAACGTGGGCAATGCGCCCTACGGAAAAGGTGTGTTTGGTTGTGCTTTGGTCTTGCTGTTAGGTTGTTGGTTGTTCCAGGGGTAATAAGGGCTTCTGTTGGGGTTGACTGTCTTGTTCCCTGTCCTCCTTCGGTTGCCCCCCGTACCCTAAACCCTAAACCCTCTATCCTAAACCAAGCGAAAGATAAGACATTGAAACCAAGCTTGAAGAGTGAGGACAGTCGCGAGGCTGGCGCCACCCAGGTGCCTCATCCTCGTGACGGTCTGTCACTGTTGAGCAACGCAGCTTTAACAAAGGGACGACAGCATGAGGATGGCGCACCTCCACAACCCTGGGAAGCCTCATCCTCGTGACTGTCGGCACTTCTGAGGCATGCACAGACCAAAGTCATGCCAATCCGCAACTACCGCGCGATTCGCGCCACCGCGGGCGCTTTCGAACGCTTTGCGAACCCTGGAACCCCATCTCTGAAACCTTGAACCCTCCGCTACGCGGGAACAACAAAAGGAGAGAGAAAGAGAGAGAGAGAGAGAGAGAGAGAGAGACTCCAGGGTGCTGCGCACCAGAGGCCAAGGAGACCACGCCTAGGGTTTAGGGGTGCAGGCATTGAAGCTCTGCAGGGTTCTGCTTCATGGTTCCCCGATGGAACGCAACTGCTTTTGGGGTGTGTGTGTGTGTGTGCTTTTGGGCCTCGGGTTGGGGGATATGAGGCTCTTGGATTTCATTGCAGAAGTTCAGCGCAGCCAAAGCCAAAGGCACGAAGCAACCCTAAACCTAAACCCTAAACCCTACGAGCCCATACACCTCGCTGGAGAGGGAGGTGGCTTGGGGCGATTGACGACCTGTCGGATTGGCTGGTTGAAGGTTTCGGGTTAGGGTTTCGGGTTTATATAGGGTTTAAGGTTTAGGGTGCAGGGTGTAGGGTTTAGGGTTCAGGGTTTAACGTTTACGGTGCGGAGCTGACAAAGGCGTGAGGCGTCCGACACTTTTTGAAGCTCATTTGAACCCAAGGTTGTTGTTCCCCTAAGTTCTTCCTGAGTTCATACAGCAGCCACAAATTACCCTAAACCCTAAACCCTAAACCCTAAAACCCTAAAACCCTAAAACCCTAAAGCCCCAAACCCTAGGTACCAAAAAAAGCTGAGGCTCTCGGGGGCGCTTAGGGTTCTTGCAAGGGGGATCTGGGCAGTCGTGTGGGGCAGGTTGGAGCCAAAAGACTCTACAAGAGCCACCGCACTCAAAAGCGGCCTATAGGTTTAGGGTTTAGGGTTTAGGGTTTAGGGTTTAGGGTTTAGGGTTTAGGGTTTAGGGTTTAGGGTTTAGGGTTTAGGGTTTAGGGTTTTCCCAAAAAGGTGTGCTAGAATCCCTACCAAGGACTGTTAGTATAAGGGGGAACATTGGTATAAGGGGGAACATCCCAAGCTCTAGCGGCTTGAAGGTCAGGCAGTGGGCCTGCTAACTTTGGTGGGCTGACAGATGCCACGCCCGAACCTCTAACTCCCTGCACCGGTTTCGGGTTTCGGGGTTTCGGGGTTTCGGGGTTTGGGTTCGGGGTTTAGGGTTCAGGGTTGAGGGTTCAGGGTTGAGGGTTTAGGGTTAGTTCGGGCTTGGGACCTCCCCCCCCCCCCCCCCCCCAACATCTGAAACTCGGGTGCTCCAGGACGCCGGTGGGATGTCCAATTCGGGTTTTGGGCGGAATCCGGGCAGCTTCTTGTCTAGGCTTTATGGCTTTATGGCTTTATGGCTTGATGGCTTTATGGCTTTATGGCTTCATGGGTATTATAGCTAGGTTTGCTGAGGGTGCCTCAGAACCCGACCTAGAGGGTTCTTAAGGAGAGTGGGGTTCATGGCCGTGTAGGTAGGAAGTTTGGGGAGCCTGTGAACTCTCCTCCCTTAAGGACCTTATAACCAGAACCCTAAACCCGAACAAAGTTCACTCTTCCTCGCCAGTATCGAGGCCCCAACTCGCAGCCCGCCAAACATCTCTGCCTAAACCCCTCCCCCCCCCCCCCCCCCCCCCCCCCCAAAACAAAAAAAAAAAAAATAAATAATAATAATAATAATAGAAATACAGAAAACAAAGAGTGAAACCCCAAACCCTAAACCCTAACTAAACCCTGAACCCTGAACCCTAAACCTTAAACCCTAAACCTTAAACCCTAAACCCTAAACCCTAAACCTTAAACCCTCAACCTTAAACCCTAAACCCTAAACCTTAAACCCTAAACCCTAAACCCCCAAGCCTGAACCCCTGCCTTGGCGCAAATGGGTATGTGCCGCTCGGCAGCATCTTCGCTGAACCAGCGGCCGCAGTGGTGGCATTGGAGCTGCAGGCGGGGTTCAGGGTTCAGGGTTCAGGGTTCAGGGTTCAGGGTTCAGGGTTCAGGGTTTAGGGTTTAGGGTTTAGGGTTTAGGATCGAATTAGGGTCTGGGGTTTCGCAGGTTTAGGGTTTCGAAGGTTTAGCGAAGAACGTTCCCCGAAACTCGAGGCCTCTAGGGATTGGACATAAGACTTTATGTTTATCCTGACGAACTACCTATACCCACCCTAAACCCTAAACCCTAAACCCTAAACCCTAAACCCTAAACCCTAAACCCTAAAGCAGAATGTACATACAAATATGGGGGGACTCTCTCCAGCATGGTCCCTTTTGGGGTGCCCCTGAATCCTAAACCCTAAACCCTAAACCCTGAACCCTAAACCCTAAACCCTAAACCCTAAACCCTAAACCCTATAAACCCTAAACCCTAAACCCTAAACCCTAAACCCTAAACCCTAGAATTTAGTGGTACTCAAAAGGTAGCCATTAGTTTAGAGCTCACTTGGGATGTGCCCCCTTACAGAAGGGGGTACTATAATCCCGATCAAGAACTGTTCGTATACAGGGGGACATCCCAGGAGCTCACCCTAAACCCTAAACCCTAAACCCTAAACCCTAAACCCTAAACCTAAACCCTGAAGGTTTAGGGCTCTTCGAGTGGCGGCGCAGATCAGACCCAGGAGGGCACAGCTCAACATCCCAAAGAGGGAAGCAAGTGGGGGCCTATTTGCATTTAGGGTTCAGGGTTTAGGGTTTAGGGTTTAGGGTTTAGGGTTTAGTGTTTAGGGTTTAGGGTTTAGGGTTTACGTTAAAAAACCCTATTTCCTTAAGAACCCCCAACAACATGCAAAAAAATCATCGCTATAACGCTCTTCTAAGGAAGGGTGTTTTTTTTTCTTGTTGTGGGGGGGGGGGGGTTCTTCAGCAAATGGTGGTTTGAATATCTTGGGTAGTGTCACGTATCATGACCGAAACCTAAACCCGACTTAGGGTTTACGGGCCCTGGTGTTGTTTGTTGGGTTGAAGGTCTAGGTCAGGGTTTGGGACAGATTTGGGGTATATTGCAGTACTCTGGTATGGTGCTGAGGGTAGGGCGCCTGGCAGATTGAAGGGCTGCAAAGTGCCACTTTAGGGTTTAGGGTTTGGGTTTAGGGTTTAGTTAGGGTTTAGGGTTTAGGGTTTAGGGTTTCTGCAAAGGTCACCAATGTAGGCCACGAAAAAGCAACGATTGCCGTGCGCGAAGATCACTGTTGTAGTATCGTCATCATCACAGCCCGAAGAACTTTTCAGCGGGGTATGTTGTACAAAGAAGCACAAAGCGCTGTGAATACCGGTGTTTTGGGCATGGCCTTACTAGCTAGGATAGTGTTTTGGGGGGTGGTGATAGTACAAATATGCAGGGAAAATGAAGGAATACTGTGAGTAACCATTTCGGCACCGAAATTACTTAGGGCCCCCATAGTTAGACCTTTCTTGCTTCAGAGCTGGAAAAAACCCAAAGGGTTAGGGTTTAGGGTTTAGGGTTTGGGGTTTCGGGTTTTGATTTCGGGTTTAGGGTTAAATATAGGGTTCAGGGTTTAGGGTTTACAATACAGGGTATAGGGTTTAGGGTTTAGGGAATGTAAGCCGCTGCCTGCCCAGCGCGACTTACTGGCTGTGTGCTCGGCTGAACCTGGCAATGGCCGCGGTATGGTGATTTTTAGGGTTTAGGGTGTAGGGTTTAGGGTTAAGGTTTGGGTTGCTTGCGATTTTTGGAGAGGCCTCATGAAAGCTGCTGTAGAACCTCCCCACAACACCACAACTCTTCTTAAACTGAACAACTTCGACGGGCAGCCAGCTAGTTGACAAACTGAGTGTTATTCCTAATTCTGAAGTAGGCAAATCTTTGTACATGCATGAATCCGGTGTGCTTGGTTTCTGGATTTGGGGGTCCAAACCCTTAACCCGAAACCCCAAATCTCTCCTTCACTTATACATTTATATCCTTAACCCATTCGTGACAAGGGCCATTTCTTCGTGAGTAAGGGCAAGGGCAAAAATTTGGGTTTAGGGTTTAGGGTTTAGGGTTTAGGGTTTAGGGTTTAGGGTTTAGGGTTTAGGG